>BQMB01001138.1:0-20901 GCA_027943415.1 Closterium sp. NIES-67
ATCAATGTCTCTAAAAAAAACATATGGAATGAATTTCTGGAGAAATCTATATAACAATGAAGGAATATATGATGAGGAACATAAAGAGTGTCCTTGAGGTTTCTCAAGGACATTCTTTGTCTAATGTAAAAAGAAACATCTTGTAGAAAAAAACATGTTAGTTTTTTTTGCCATAAGATATTTATAGTATAAAACTATTTATTAGTATATATCTATTTTTTCATTAAAAGTGTCTTTATTTGAAGAAAAGCAAAAATCTAATCTTTTAAACGTCCAGTAATTTTAAGCCAATTCTGTGCTTCAATATAATTGTTAGGCGCTAAAGCAATAGCTTGTTTCCAATAATTAGCAGCTTGATCAAACCAAGCTTCAGATGTTTCAGAATCACCTTGTTCAATGGCTTTGTTCTCCTCGGGCAGGATAGGGACAAAGGTAGCCCCCCCTTGAGAACCGTACTTGAAAGTTTCCTGTTTCATACGGCTCAAATATGGAATTAGTTTTTATTCTAAGCAGAAAATTACTAATAGAATCATACTTGCATATATAACATGTTGCATGCTTATATAAAAACATATTCTATTACTTAGGATAAAGTATTTAAAACATAAGTTTTCTTTTAATAATAATAATTATCATCAAATCATTAGAATCAAAATATCTAGCTTCCTACTCATCAACATATACGATATTATTTTATTGATAAGTAACTACTCTATTTATGTAAAAATTCTTTTTTTATAGAAAAATATTCTATACATAAGATAAAGATTTCTCTTTAGGATTTAGCTCTACGCCACTGCTTTATAGAAAATCTTTTTTATTACAGTAAAAAGAAAATAAGCAGAAAAAACATTTATATCGTTTCAGGTCCATTTTCGATATAAGATCTTTATGACGCTTAACTTACTAATTCATTTAGTTTATCCATAGAGACAACTAGTCTCCCATTTGGACTATTGGACTATAGAAAAATAGGGTTTAGATAACAGCTCTTATACATCAAAAATGATATACATGTTATCCATTTTTTTATAGCAAGAAAAAACGAGAAAAGAATTCTCAAATATTACAAATTAAGTAGTCGCACGTAATGACAGATCACAGCCATATTGTTCAAAGCTTGAGGTAAAGATGGATTTCTTTCAAGTGCTTGAAAATAATATTCTAAAGCTTTAGCATGCTCTCCATTACTGGTATGAATTAAACCTATATTATATAATATATAACTACGGTCATAAGGATCAATTTCCAAACGCATAGCTTCATAATAATTTAACAAAGCTTCTGCATATTCACCTTCTGATTGAGCTGACATTCGTTACGATCGCCTATAATAAAAAAGGCTCCGTTTCAAAACCGTACATGAGATCCACTTCTCATACGGCTTCTCCTAGCTAGCTTACCATGTGAAGAATATGAGTTATTATTCTTCAGTAAATATTACTAACAGGGGCTAGTGCTTGTACATAGACATCTCTAGCCATCCTTCTAGACAGAATCAGTTACGGATATAAGTTGAATTTCAGTAACAATTGAATGTCTATTTGTTTGTTTTCAACACTTTGTTTTATGATAACATGCCCTGACATTTTCCGATGGTTTTATGGATATCCAAAAAATAGATGAGATGGATCCTATTTTCCTAACCATATATGCTTAGTTGTGAATAATTAAATAATCAAGTCTATATATCAACTATTACGAAAACTTTTTCTTGTCAGTTTCTCTACGTAGCTTGTTACCAAATGTACATATCTATTATAGATAACATCATTTCAATATCAGATATTTATGCGTAGATAATATTTATTGAAAGATAAATATGTAATGCACTCTATAATAGAATTATCCTCTTTGCTTTATGTTAGAAAAGAATCCCCATAGAGGACTGTGTCAACTTATGGATACATAGCGGAGAGTCTTACACTTAGGTTTACTCTCACTCAGTAAGAATTTCACAATTTTTATTTATTAACTGTGTATTAGTATACAATATAATATACTAAATAACAAATCGCACCATCTCGATAATAAGTAAAAGCTTCTTTTTCTCTTTGTGTAGTAGGAATGATTCTCAATAATAAATCTGCTACAATTGTAAATGTTTTATCAATAAAATTGTCATTCCGTTGCGATCTTGGCATTTTGATTTATATATAATAAATATTGATAACTATTTTTTGTTTAAAAAGGGAATTTGATGAGAAATCTTTTAATATATTATAAAAAATATATTCAATTCAAAATTTTTCAAATCATATACATTACAAAAAATTTTTTATCAATTAAATAAATTTATAAGATATTTTTAATTGATAAAAATATACAACAAAAAAGTATATTTATGAATCCATTTAATTTATAAAAGACAATAGACAATATAGAATATACAATATAGAATATACAATATAGAATATACAATATAGAATATACAATATACAATATACAATATATAATATATATATATATATATATTGCCTACTAAAAAATTGTACCTAAAAATTCTAAATAATGAAGAGGACTACTAGTATAAGTAGAATCTCTGTTTTATGAGAAAAAAATCAAATAAAAAATCCTTGAAATTATTCTTCTTAATATAAATTGTATTAAAAACTATCGCCTATAATATATTGAATAAAAATATGTAAAATCATAGTATAGTAATGTATACATAAACGACTGTGACTAATTCAATTCATACATGAACATATTCTTTTCCAAATTTTATAAAAAAAAAAATTCTAAGGGTTGCTATGACACAATTCCTAATATAGACTACCTTAACGACAAGGAAAGATGGCCGAGTGGTCGAAGGCGTAGCACTGGAAATGCTATGTAGGCTTTTGTCTACCGAGGGTTCGAATCCCTCTCTTTCCGCTTTCACTAGAAGGAGATAGAACATCTTTGTTTTTTTTCAAAAAACACTTAATCTAATTATCTTCTTTGAAAAAAAACAAAGATGTATCTTCAAAAAGATCTAGATAAATATATGGCAAAGTTAGTAAGAGGTAGGCTTAATTTGAAAAAAGAAAAAGATTCAAATACTGTTTCATTGAACCATTGATTAAAAAACAATGAATGGCATTCAAGACTTTTTCCTTACATAGAGAATGAATCTCATAAAAGAGGGATTTTGAAAAAAAAAGAGAAAAAAGAGGAGAAATAGTGTGAAGATATTAATATTAAGCTTGACGTGAGTAATACTCTACGACTAAAAGTTCATTGACTTTTATTCCAACAGATTTGCGATTCACTAGTTGATTTACTGATGCTTTATAAGTTTTAGGATTAAATCGTAAATGACTAGGTAATTTTGATTGTTTAAAATTACTTAAATTTTTTTCTACTAAAACTCGAGATCTAACTCGATCTGGAATTACAATTACATCTTGAGGTTTACAACGATAACTAGCTATATCGACTACACGATCATTAACCATTACATGTCCATGATTCACAAGTTGTCTAGCTGCAGGTATTGTAGGCGCCATACCTAAACGAAAAACAGTATTATCTAAACGCATTTCTAATAATTGTAAAAGAACTTGACCTGTTGACCCTTTGGCTCTTCTAGCAATACGAACATATCTTAGTAATTGACGTTCTGTAATACCATAATGAAAACGTAACTTTTGTTTTTCTTCTAAACGAATACGATATTCAGATTTATCTTTACGTGCAGATTGGGTATTGGCACGTGTAGTATTAAGTACTGAGTAAGAAGTTAAACCTGGTAATGGTGTTTCAAGACGACGTACAATTTTGACACGAGGTCCTCGATAACGAGACATAATTTCTCCTTTTTTTATAAAAAATTTGATGAATATAAAACAAATAAGATTGTTTTGCTGAATCTCATCTTTGTTATTTGTTAAATCTATTTTCTTACTTTGAATCCATCAGAAAAAAAAGTAAGAAAATTTTTGGTTTCTAGTCAATAGTACCATATAATTTCATTTCAAAAAATATGAAAATGTTTTCATTTCATCAAAAAAGAATATCTTTTCATTAATTAAATCAATAGATATGCAAGAAATTTATGAGGGATTGTTTAGAAAACAAAATACTACAAAAAAATCTTATTCTATTTCATAGAATAAGATCTTGCGTAAGTTTTTTTAAATAAAAATCAATTTTCTTGTAGAAATCAATGAAAATTTAAGCTCTTAGTGAGCCTGCTATCGGAGTCGAACCGATGACCATCGCATTACAAGTGCGACGCTCTGGCCTCTGAGCTAAGCAGGCTTTAGAAATAGAATATATATGAATATATGGTATAGTATTACCAATTATTTGACAATTCATATATTTACATAATGAACAAACTAATTATACACAAAATAATAGAATTCGCAATTATCTTCTATCAAAATACAAATGACATTCCTGATATTTCCTTTAGGAACTTGAATGTTATGAGTTCTATCTACTAAGACAAGTTTCAAGTTTTTTTCTAGATTGATTCAATCTGGTTGAATATTGACTAAACACCATTTTTTTCCTAGGGAAATGGTAGGAGCAAATAGACAAATTTGATCACTTCTATGTTTCTAAACATATCACTTGTAATTTGTATAAAAAACCTCATATAATAAGATACCAAGAAACTATGGGGGCATGGCGGAATTGGTAGACGCAACGGACTTAACAAATAATTGAGCCTTACTAAGGAAACTTAATAAGTGAAAGCTTTCAGATTCAGAGAAACCTAGGATGATCCATAACAAGGTAACCCTGAGCCAAATCCTAAAAATATAGAAAACAATATAGGAAAGGTGCAGAGACTCGATGGAAGCTATTCTAACGATAGTGAATTTTCTTATTCATAAAAAGAATCTATTCAAAAAATTTTACTAGACGAGAATAAAGGGAGAGTCCATCCTACAAGCTGATAAAAAGCCGCAATGAGAATTGCAGTAGGAAGAAAATCCGTAGATCGTACAGATTGTGAGGGTTCAAGTCCCTCTGCCCCCATATATATACCATATACTTGATCCTTTTTTAAGTAACCACCTCTTGGTCTTGAAAATATTTTCTATTAAATACACACAGAATAATTTTATCTACAATTAGTAATTTAGCTTCACCAGGTAAAAAAAGACAAGGAAAATTCAACAAAACATTGTCTTGTTTCTTTTTTTTTTGAAAAGAATAGAGAGAAGAATTTATTCCAAGACAATATAACCTAATATGTTCAATGTAATCAAAACTTAAATTTTTTCCAATATATTCGTATATAAATTTTCTTAAGATACGTCTTTGAAAAACTAGAGGAAAAGAACGAAACAATGGAATACTGATACCATGACTAGGTATTTTCGGTATATTCTTAGAAACATCAATTTGAACTTTTGCAAGGATAGAACAAGTAAGACGTGTAAGATAAATGTTTTCAGCATGTACAATTTCTGACCATTTAGCTAAGGCTTGATCAAATTGAGGATTATAATGCAATCTGATATAAGGTATCAATCGATGACGAATCCGATTCCTACTTATTCGAACACTACGATTACTAGGATCTGGCCAAGCAGGAAAAGACCAATCATTTAATAATTTTCGAATTTCTGTACGTGTAAGATCTAATAATGGACGAATTAATTGTAAAGAGATGATATTTTTATAAAGAAAAATCTTATGAGAAGATTTTTCATATTTTAAAATTCTAGAAGAGATTGTTTTAGTAAGCATCCAATTTTTCCATGGAAGATATCGTAGATAAGTAAGTTTTCTTTTCCAACTTAATGACTGAATACCTTCTAAACCACTCCCTCTAATTAAATTATATATTAATGTTTCAATACGATCACTTGCACTATGAGCTGTTACAACAGCAGTATAGCCATTATCAATTGCAATAGTTTGAAGAATTTGATAACGCCAATGTCGTGCAACAGTTTCTTGCATTACTGGTTCTATAGTTACAGCTTGATAGTAATCAATTTCCATACTCGTAGCTAACTTGGCTATATGTTTTGATTGTAATATAGAACTAGGATTCCATCTATGATCACAATGTACGATACCCAATCGCCATTCCCATTTCTTTTCTAAATCATAGAAAATCCTCAAAAGACATATTGAATCTTGTCCACCAGAAACTGTAATTAAAACTTTTTCAAACGGTTGTAATAAACTTCGTTCAGATAAATTGTTGTTAATTTTACGTAATATATTAACATCTGCAATTTTTTGCTGATATTTCATTATTAATGAATCAATATAATCTATTAAGAATCTAGAGTCTATCTAAGCATAACTGTATTGTCTTATTATAGTAGAAAATAATTTATATGATATAAATTCAACAATGCCAATAAGATTTATTACTTTTCATAATCTATATTTATTCTTTTTTATGATTTATATAAATATCTTTCACATACTATTTCTTTTATTAAATAAATAAGAAATACAGAATCTTTTGTTTGTAAAAACAATATAGAAATTATACATAATTGAAAAAAACTTTTTCAAAAAAATCTGCTATGAGAATAGCAGAGTATGAGCCCTTTATCGGATTTGAACCGACGACTTACGCCTTACCATGGCGTCACTCTACCGCTGAGTTAAAAGGGCTTATATGTAACATAACACGTAAAGAATATGTTATGATTAAGAGATCTGTCAACCCCCTTGAGATTTTTTGAAAAAACAATGAAAATTCTTTTTTTTTCAGTAGTTACTACATATAGCCTTACAAGATATATAACAAAAACAAAAAAATCTTCAATATATGAATAGAAAAACAGAAAAATTCTCTTAAATAAATTAACCTGTAAGATTTCTGACTATGATCAATTAGAAAACTTGTTATTATTTCTTCTTTAAATAAAAACTATAAATCAATTGAATGGGATGAACTAATTTTTTCTTTCTAGAAAGAAAAAATCTTGAAAAAAATGTTTTTTTCTTTATAAGATTTTTTCTCAAGAATGATCGCTGGACATCTAAAAATACTTACAGAAGATATTTCTCTATATACTGAAAGAGAATATGGATGTATAAAAAAACCTTTTCTCTAGATAAATGGGAATTTTGAATCAAGAATTTATTGTCTTTTTTATAAGAAATAGAATAAACATGCCATTTATTTCTTCTTTGAAAAAGAATTTCTTTCTTCTTTCCTATTGACATATTCTACAGAATAGAGTAAGATATAACAAAGGTTCAGTTAGGCCCCCATCGTCTAGAGGCCTAGGACACCTCCCTTTCACGGAGGCGACGGGGATTCAAATTCCCCTGGGGGTAGCTTGGCTTTTTTCTCTATTGCGTTTTTTACGCCAAGTATATAATGAGTTTTATAGTACTAATAGAGTACCACAAAGCTTAATACTTTCTTCTAAAGTAAAGATTTTTTATACAAAATTATGCCTTGATTGACCAGCCAATCTTTTTTTTACCAGCCAATCTCTATTTATTCTATAGTACAGTAGGCATGATTGGACATTGTCATCGGCATAGAGGGTCGATGACCGAGTGGTTAATGGTAACGGACTGTAAATCCGTCGGCAATGCCTGCGCTGGTTCGAATCCAGCTCGGCCCATATTCAGTATGCTTTTGCTATATCTTCTTTCGTTAGAAATGATTTTTTAAATCAAAGGACATTTTGTGTGCTATAACTAAAAATTCAATTAAATCAATTGAAGGGAAGATTCGAAATTCCATTATCTTCTTATAAAAAAAAAAAACTATTCATATACTTTTTTCTTTTTTGAAAGAAAGGCCGCCTGTCAATGATAGGACAAGCATAAACAATGTACAGACGGCTATTTAATAGAAGATATATAAGAAACTAAAGTCAATTACCGACTTATAGATTGCCTTTGCGAGTTGCTAACAAAGCAATAACTAAAGGACCTGAAAGAACTATGAAAGCCAAAACGGTTAGTTGTGCAACTACTTCTAAATTCATGCTCTTTTAACCTCTTAATTTCAATTAGATATTACAAGCTCACTACCTTTTCTAATAATATAGAGTATTGTAGATTAGATACAGATATATTGTAGAATGAATCTTGGTATTGTGTAGTCTAACCAGCTTTGTTAGAGAATCTTTCTTCTCACCTATATTAAAGTATATAGAATAGTAGCCAGGGGCGAACAAGATGCATACAATGAGGAACAAGCTATGCGTCAATGCAAGCCAGCATCCTATGGTACCATTGGTTCCAAAGATGAAAAATCAGAGTCACACTCTTTGGTAGTGTGAATAAGAGAAGGATGAAACAAAATGACACTAATGACATTACTTTCTGATAGCGAGATTGTTGTAGCTCTTGTTAGCGCTTTCGTAACAGGTATCTTAGCGTTACGCTTAGGAAAAGAATTATATAGATAAATCTAAAAATATTCGTTATTCCTTTGAAAACTAAAATAGTCTATTCTTAGTACTAACCTCAGGTGCGCCCATAGGGCGCCCTCGCTTACACATCTGAATGAATCAGAATAGAATACTTCTTATTTACAGAATATCATGAATTTTACTAGGAAATTTTTGTCACATAGAAAAAGAGTTTTTCAATATGAGCATCAATAATTTCATTAGCAACTTTTAAGTCAACCTTCCTCTTATTACTTATATGAAATACATAGGAGGCTATGTATTTCTGTAAAAAATACATAGACTTAGTTGCATTCACATGGTAGACTAGCTTCAGTAAATGCATACCGTTGGAGAGATGGCTGAGTGGTCGAAAGCGACAGATTGCTAATCCGTTGTACGACTCAAACGTACCGAGGGTTCGAATCCCTCTCTCTCCGTTTATGAAAAAAAAATATTCCCTGTAAAATCATTTGGAAACATTTATTTTGCAATATAAATGCTTATTCCTTACGTCCAGGGTTACGGCTAGTATCACTAGATAAGAAGCCAAATAGAAATAGAGAAACAAAAAAGATAACCACTGTATAAACAAATAGTTTAAGGGTAAGCATAAAAGAGCCTCCAAAATCATTACTTGAACTAAGATAGAATTGGGAAAGATTTATGGTAACACTACAAAAATATTACAATATGTTTCACAACAGTAATTGATTAGAATAAATCATGATCTGAACTTTTCCCTTGGTACTGTTTGAATTAGTAGTTGGAATATGTAAATCTATATATCTTACACAATTACAGATTCCTAAATCATCTGACTAGCAACCTGACTGACGGAGAAAGAGGGATTCGAACCCTCGTTAGCTAAAGCTAAAACGATTTTCGAGACCGTCACAATCAACCACTCTGCCATTTCTCCCTAATGCTAAGCATTAGCTTAGATTGAAGAGTCGGTAAGAAGTTGTAATTGGTTGCTTGCGAATATCCAGCTTTATCTATGTATTATAGCAAATTCTATTTGACATATTTGTTACTATTAACCCAGATTCATTTCAAAATAAATGAAATAGAAGGGATAAAACAATCATTGTTGTCAATCCAATCATAGCCATGGATTACTACTATTTTATTGATTTCAGATGAGAATTCTGATTTTGTCTAAAGAAAGACTTGTATTAATTCCTGGTTGTAGACAAATAAATTTAGAAAAAATGATTATTGATTATCATTTATTAATACAATGTTACCAGATATACAAAATACAAAAAAATAGCTGGCCCACAGAAGGCTCTTTTCAAAGAGCCACTGAGGTCACATCACACTTGATGGCATAAACATTCCAGTGAAAAACTTGTACAAGAGCAGTAGGTAATAAGATTAACGAAAACTTACAGCTGCTTGCCAAACGAATGCCAACAACAAGAAAAATACAGGAATTACAGGCATAACATCCACAATCGGATCAAAGATAGCATATGCTTCAGGTAGCTTAGCCAATACCATAGCAGTAGACATGGTTAACATAAGGATTCTCCAATAGGTAACTGTAAGCGACAGGAAGTTCCCAATAAGGTACTCCGTGAAGTAAATCTAACTCAATGGCACATCTTACTACAGCTTCTCTCAGCTTGGAAGAGGTGATAACATAACTCATTGTGAAGTTAGGTTGTATTTTACTTTTTACAATATCAATTATTCTTTGACTTGACACATTTCTTATTAATAAGGTTAACTATATTACTATTCAAGAATAGATCAGGCGTAGCCAAGTGGTAAGGCAATGGGTTTTGGCCCCACTATTCGGAGGTTCGAATCCTTCCGCCTGAGCAATACAGAAACTAACTTTCTACTATCTTCCTTACAGTTATATATCTTCTATATCTTAGATATCTAATTTTTTTTATTCATTTTTTTCATCAAAAGGAAATAGATCAATTTTTTTCAAAACAAGAAGGAAACATTATAAAATTTCCGATATACTTCTTTTTTATACTTATTACTTTTGACTTCTAACATAGCAACCTATTACGTTGTGATGTACAATAATAACAGGTTATCCTATTTATTTGATAAGAGAGGATTTGATTCATGAAACTAGCTTATTGGATGTATGCTGGGCCAGCTCATATTGGTACTCTTCGCGTAGCAAGTTCTTTTAAGAATGTACATGCAATTATGCATGCTCCATTAGGAGATGATTATTTCAATGTTATGCGTTCTATGTTAGAAAGAGAAAGAGATTTTACTCCTGTAACTGCTAGCATAGTAGATCGTCATGTATTAGCGCGTGGATCTCAGGAAAAAGTAGTAGAAAACATTACTCGTAAAGACAAAGAAGAACGTCCAGATCTAATTGTATTAACTCCAACATGTACTTCTAGTATCTTACAAGAAGATCTACAAAACTTTGTAGATAGAGCATCTATGGCATCTCAATCTGATGTTATTCTAGCAGATGTTAATCATTATCGTGTAAATGAATTACAAGCAGCAGATCGTACATTAGAACAAGTAGTCCGATATTATCTTGATAAAGCCAGAAGACAAGGTACCTTAAATCAAACTATCACAGATGTACCTTCTGTTAACATTATTGGGATATTTACTTTAGGTTTTCATAATCAACACGATTGCAGAGAATTAAAGAGATTATTACAAGATTTAGGAATCCAAGTAAATGAAGTTATTCCAGAAGGTGGTTCTGTAGAAAATTTACGTAATTTACCAAAAGCTTGGTTAAATCTTGTACCATATCGTGAAGTGGGATTAATGACAGCTTTGTATTTAGAAAAAGAATTTGGTATGCCTTATGTTGCAACTACTCCTATGGGAATAGTTGGTACAGCTGAATGTATCCGCGAAATTCAAGCACACATCAATAAATTGGCTCCTGCAGATAAACAAGTTGATTACGAGCCTTATATTGATCAACAAACCAGATTTGTTTCTCAAGCTGCTTGGTTTTCACGTTCAATTGACTGTCAAAACCTAACTGGGAAAAAAGCTGTTGTTTTTGGTGACACTACTCATGCAGCTGCAATGACTAAAATTTTAGCACGAGAAATGGGTGTCTATGTTGTATGTGCAGGTACATATTCTAAACATGATGGAGATTGGTTTAGAGAACAAGTACAAGGATATTGTGATGAAGTTCTTATCACTGATGATCATACTGAAGTAGGAGATATGATCGCACGTTTAGAACCAGCAGCAATTTTTGGAAGTCAAATGGAACGCCATATTGGAAAACGTCTTGATATTCCATGTGGAGTTATTTCTGCACCAGTCCATATACAAAATTTTCCTCTTGGTTACAGACCATTCCTAGGATATGAAGGAACTAATCAGATAGCTGATTTGGTTTACAATTCTTTTACATTAGGTATGGAAGATCATCTTCTAGAAATTTTTGGTGGTCATGATACCAAAGAAGTTATTACAAAATCACTATCTACTGACAGTGATCTAACTTGGGATCCAGACAGTCAGGCTGAATTAAGCAGAATTCCAGGTTTTGTACGAGGCAAAATCAAGAGAAATACTGAAAAATTCGCAAGACAAAATGGTATGACAAAAATTACTGTAGAAGTGATGTATGCTGCTAAAGAAGCATTAAATGCATAATAAGAAAATTTATATAGCTTAAACATCTACAAGCACAAGCTTTTTTATGCTCTCATGAAATGAGAGCATAAAGAAGAAATCATAAAACTACTTAAATTGCAAAGAAAAATATATACTCGCATGATATAAGAATTTCCTATTTCAAGAATTTTTATAGTATAGTACTTAAAAACGCATGAAATAGAACTTGAAGAAAAGTAGTACATATTGGCACGGAAATCGTGATAACCTTCAGGTTATCATAAGTATTTATAAAAAAAAATATGGTTAAACTACGTTTAAAAAGATATGGTAGAAAACAGCGTGTGACTTGAAATCACAACATAGGTTTTTGGATTAAACAATCCAACATCGAATTCTTAAAAGATGGAAAAATGATCACCTCAAAAGAAGAAAACTGAAGAAGAAAACTGATCTTATGACTTAGACATGGTTTTATAAACCTTCTAGAAAAATTGAATCTATGGTCAAGATTGTTGAATATAAAAAACTTTGTCAGCCTATGTTTTAACGATAAAAAAATAGTAATTGCAAAAAAAATATCGTTATATACATGGTATGCTAATAACAAAATAGATAGATTAGTAGTGGTACATAACTAATATGTTGTTTTATTTAGTTAAAAAAAATGCAATGAACCACCAGAGATTTTTATAGACCTAAAGATTTGTTAATAAACCAATGTGTGTGAACGAGTGAAATCCACTTAATTGTGGAAAAAAGACTACTCAAGAAATATGGGATGATATTAGGTTTAACTAATTAAAATTTATACTAACATCATAGGTTCTGTAAATAGAAATGAGATATATGTAATGTTGTTTATAAAGAAACGTTTTGGTCATGAAATGAAATGTCCATTAGAAAAAAAAACCTCATTATCTATAAAGGATTTCGTTTTTGGTGAGGAGAAAAATGGTATCCATTACTAGAGCCGTATGACTTGAAAAATTCATGTTCGGTTCATGGGGGGGAAGTACTTTACCTATCCCAATAACCTACTTACAGAATTATAGCTATTGATGCAAGATGTCGCAGAGAAGGAAAAGCTCTTAAAGAAGTAGGATTTTATGACCCTAGAAAGGATCAAACTCAATTAGATATTCCGTCAATCCTAACTTTCTTACGAAATGGTGCTCAACCTACAGATACAGTCAGTCACATTTTACAGAGAGCAGGAGTTTTTGAACAAATGCATACAATTAATTAAAGCAAGGAGGATTTCGACCTGTGTTTGGGTACATACAACTTTTATGGTACTATCCATCTTTTTTTTTCTTGTTATATCTTTACGTGATTATATTACAAAATAAATCACGCTCTGGATGGATCGAAATAGTTTTGTCAAATGTAAAGAAAATTCAAAACAAATTTTTTTGATGAATATATAGAGAAAAAATTCTCAAAGAAAGCATTTGGTTTCTTAAAGTCTTCATTTTTTACTGCAAAATCTATTTAGTTTAATTTGTTCTATGTAAGATCTTCTAACGAAGATCTTTTTTTACTTGATGAAATCCATTAATACTATAGAATAGAATAAACCAGAAAGTAATTTACTTTCTGGTTTATTCTATTATGATCTAGCAGAATCAATATTATGTATGTCTTCAAATGTTCACGAAAAGAACTTAAACTTGACTTGGGTTGTCATTATGATATGATTTTTCTTTCTAAAGCATCATAAAAACCAATGACAATGATTCTTTTTAGAATCAATTTTCTAGTCCACAAATTTGTTCTACAGCTTGTACGATTTGAGGTGGTTGAATAATTGTTAATTCTTCTAAAGGACCACTATAAGGAGTAGGTACATCTTGTGATGAAAGACATGCAATAGGAGCATCAAGATAATCGAATAGGTGTTCCATAAGAGCGGCCCTAAGAGAAGCACCAATACCTCCGGTTCTCATACATTCTTCAACTATCAAGACTTTATGAGTCTTACGAACGGACGTAGCAATAGTTCCTAAATCAAAAGGTTTAAGAGATACAATATCTATAATTTCAGGATCATAGCCTTTATAAACCAAGCTCTTTGCAGCTTGCATGACATGATGTCTCATACGTGAGTATGTAAGAATAGTTATATCTTTTCCAGGACGAACTACTTCTGCTTTTTCTAAACAAATTAAATACTCTTCATCTGGAAGAACTTCCTTCAGATTGTATAAAAGAACATGTTCGAACAAAATAACTGGATTTTCACTTCTAATAGCTGACTTGATTAATCCTTTAGCATTTGTTGGAGTTGAACAAGCAACCATTTGTAATCCTGGAACAGCTTGGAAGTAAGACTCTAGTCGTTGAGAATGTTCTGCACCTAATTGTCTTCCCACTCCTCCAGGTCCACGAATTACTATAGGTATAGTAAAATTTGCTCCTGAAGTGTAATGTAACATACCAGCGTTGTTAGCAATTTGATTAAAAGCTAATAACAAAAAACCCATGTTCATTCCTTCTACTACAGGCCTTAAACCTGTCATAGCAGCACCTATCGCTATCCCAGTAAAACTATTTTCTGCAATAGGTGTATCTAAGAGTCTCCAATCACCGTACTTTTCAGCCAATCCTTTTGTTACCTTGTAAGATCCCCCATAGTGTCCTACATCTTCTCCCATAACTAATACTCTGGGATCTCTATCCATCTCTTCTTGTAAACCTTCACGAAGAGCTTCAAATAATAACATTTCTGCCATATTAATAAAGTATATTAGAATTATAAAGCAACTATACTTTTCAGTTGTGTTAAAAACTGTAGTAAGTATCTAGTCAATAAGAAAATTAAACAATGAACTGCTTGATACAACACAATATTTTTTTTTACTAGATTCTTAACTATATATTATAAATAGTAGTGGAAAAAAATATAGCAAATAAATCAATACTTAATATCAGAAATAGAGTAATCGATTGGGAAATCATTTATCATACATTCCCCGAAAGACCTTGCAATGAAAAAATATAAGGGATTTTAAGAGATTTTTTTTCTCTAACTATTCTACACAATCAAAATAGTTGTTAACAAAAATATGTTAGTATATCTTCAATCCCCAAGAAATTGCTTATATAATAAAGTTTTAAACAAAAACACAAATTTGAATCATTAAGAAAAAAGCATTGATAATGATGCCAAAAAGATAGATTAAATACTTAGATAACTCACGAAATATTTCTTCAGAAAAGAAACGCATACAAGACAGTGGCCATTCTGTATACATCGATATCTATTTGACTTATATTGCTAGCATGCTAACATGCTAGCAACATAAGTCAAATAGATAATTTCTTGAAGATAGTGATCTATATAGTAATAGAAAGATCATTAACAAGGAATCATACTTCTTTTTTAGACAAAAAAAAGAAGTTAATGATGTCCTTCCATAGATTCACCTATGTAAGCTGCTGCTAAAGTAGCAAAAATTAATGCTTGGATAGCACTTGTGAACAAACCTAGAAACATCATAGGAATAGGAACTACTAAAGGTACTAAAGAAACTAGTACAGCAACAACCAATTCATCTGCAAGTATGTTTCCAAATAAACGGAAACTCAATGAAAGAGGTTTTGTGAAATCTTCCAATATATTAATTGGAAGAAGAACTGGAGTAGGTTGGATATATTTACCAAAATAACTTAATCCTCTTTTATGCAAACCGGCATAAAAATATGCAACTGAGGTTAAAAGAGCTAAAGCTACGGTTGTGTTAATGTCATTGGTTGGTGCAGCCAACTCTCCGTGTGGAAGTTCAATAACTCTCCAAGGGAAAAGAGCACCAGACCAATTACAAACAAAAATAAACAAGAACATAGTACCAACAAATGGTACCCATGAACGATATTCTTCTTCTCCAATCTGTGTTCTAGCTAAATCTCGGATGAATTCCAAAACATATTCTACAAAATTTTGAGGACCATTAGGTACAGTCTCTAATTTACGAGTACCCAAAAAAGCTACTGCTAGTAGAATAGCAATAACAATCCAAGAAGTTATTAACACTTGTGCGTGAACTTGAAAATCACCTATTTGCCAATATAAATGTTGGCCAACTTCTACTCCAGAAATCTGATACAAAGCATTGAAACTGTCAATAGAAACCCCTGTGGTATACATATTGCTTTGTTAATAATTTTGTTATAAGCTTTAAATAATTTCGTTTTTGAATATTTTTTTAGCAATTATCTAGCTTGAACTTTTACATGGCTTTATTTCAATTGAAAATAACCATCACTTCAATTCTAATAGATTTATTGTAATCAATGCTCCTTCGAACCAATGGCTGTGAAAGCACTTCGTGCTTCCCATATCTGAGGTTTTGTTTTAGAACATGTAATAAATAGTATATATAAGAACTATTTATACATAGACTATTATTGACTTGCTTGCTATCATCTTTTGATGTAGATAAATCTTTTGCATATCTAAGGTAAACCAGAAGAGAATGAAAAAGCAGATTGTTTCATGGCAATAAATAGATCGAAAGAGTAAAGATATTTCAATTAATTTCCAAAATATATATAATAGAATTCTTTAATAGAATCAATTCTTTCTATTTCGCCCTTCTTTAATTGCATTAGTTAATTTATCTAGTATCCATCGAATAGAAGACCTAGCATCATCATTTGCTGGAATAGGCATATCAGTTAAATCAGGATCACAATCACTATCTACTAAACAAATAGTTGGGATACCTAATTTAATGCATTCTTGAATAGCAGTAGCTTCTTGTTGTTGATCAATAATGATAACTATGTCTGGCAATCGTGTCATATACTTAATGCCATCTAAATATTTACGTAATTGATTAAGTTGTCTTTTAAGCACAGCTGCTTCTTTTTTTGGAAGTTGATTAAGTATCCCTGCTTTTTCTTTTTCTTCCAGTTGTTTGAATCTTGTTAGTCGGGTTTCAATTGTTGACCAATTAGTTAACATACCCCCTAACCATTTTTGATTCACATAATGGCATCGTGCCCTTTGAGCAGCTGAAGCTACAAGATCAGCAGCTTGATATTTAGTACCAACTATAAGAAATTGCTTGCCGTTATATGCTGCATTAGCTACCAAATCACATGCTTCAGATAATAGGCGTGCTGTTTTAAAAATATGAAGAATGTGAATACCTCTTCGTTTTGTAAAAATATAGGGTGCCATCTTGGGATTCCACTTCCGAGCTTGATGACCAAAATGAACCCCAGCTTCCATCATATCTTCTAAATTAATATTCCATTGTCCTTCTTTCATAAGAAAAAATTTTTGATTAATCAAGCGCTAATAAGTTTGATCTCCATGAAAATAGTATCTACTATTTATTATCTATTCTCTATTCTCAGGAAAATCTGTATTACGTTTTTTTACATGGTTTCGGACTAGTTAAAAGAAAACATTATAATCAACAGAAAATTCTTTAAGAATTTTTTATATGACATGAGAATTTCATTACAGTTCAACTATTAATTGAACGATAAGAATAATAAGAAAAAATTCGCTTATTTCCTAGTGGTCAAAAGAATATAGGAATATTTGTAATATATTATTATTATTTAGAGAAAGAGAATTTGATTATTTGAGATAGAAGTCATATTTCTAAACAAAACAAAAATGTCCATATAAAAAGGAATAATACTTTTTTCTACTTTGTGAATTCTTTTATTTTCTATTTTTTTATTAAAAAGTTTAAGGGTGATAAAATCTTATATTCTTTGATTTTTTTTATAGACACCGAATTCTTCGGAAGATGATTGAAAAAGGTATTTTTACTTTCTTCATTCTCTTTCGATTGGGACATATTAATTAAATATGTATGCATCCAATCTCTTTTTTTTATTAATGGTTTGTATAGACAAAAAATATGCTGATATCTTGAATTTAATACCCCATTGTAATTATTTTTAAAATGGAATTGCTTTTTTTGATAAAGAATAGCTTCTAGATTAACCTGTTGACAACCTGTACCTGCTGGTATCATGTTACTCAATAAGACATTTTCTTTCAATCCTTTCAGCCAATCCATTCTCCCCTGAATTGCAGATCTACTAAGAACTGTAATTGTTCTTTCAAAACTAGCTTCTGATAAAAAACTATTTGTATTAAGTGAAGCTTTGGTAATTCCAAGTAATACAGGTTTACAGGGTAAAGGTTTATGAAGTACACGATTCATTCTTTCTGCTTTTGCAATCTCCATTAATTCGCCAGGGAAAAAGACTCCTATGGCATCATAAGGACACGCCGTTCTTATAACTGTTTTGGGTGAAAAAGCTGTAAGATCAGTATTTTCAACAATGACAACTTTAGAGCTCATTTGTCTTACAATAACTTCTACATGTTTATCTGAAATATATACTCCTTGAGATAAATAGACTTTTTGAATTTGATCTACAGTTTCGATTTGACTATATTCTAAAGCTTTCCTCGCTCTATTGACAGATGCTTGAGATAACATTAGATCCATCTGGGCAAGACTACCAACGTAATTACGAAGATTTTCTTTAATACGACCTACTAAATATTCGAAACGCATATGCAAATGAACTACTACTTGATTTCCTATCCTAGCTTCTAAAAGTTGTTCAGCTTTTGGAAGTCCTTGAATAATATCACTTGCTTTCAGCCTTTCGTATGCAAAAGTAATTAAAGTATCTCCTTCGTGGATCACCTGTTTATGATAAGCATGTACTACAGTTCCTGCAGGTACTAAATAAAGTTTGGCTAATCGAATAGTTATAGAACTTTCAGACACAGCTACTATGTGTCCTGATTCAGGCAACATACCATAAGCTAATGTACTTACACCTTTACATATAGATTGTGCTAACAGCGGTTGTGGTTTGGTAAGAAGTTTATTGAAACAAAGTGAAGTCATCCAATGTAGAAAAGAGAGAGAAAGAACCGAGTTCTTTATTTTATTAATGCTATCATTTTGGTCAACAAAAAAATTTGTATTGCAAACAAAATTTCTTGAGAAACCTTGGAATTTAGGGAAAAAATCCTGAAAAAATAAGAGTTCGTATTTATTTGCCAAATCATATTGAATCAAATTACTAAATGTTTTTAAAGATGAAATACTAAGTCTTTCGAATAAAGTATGAAATTGGCCTACTAAACCTACATCAGCACATAAATTGGATAAATAAGATATAAGAAGAATCTTTTGCTTATTTCCCATATGTTTCTTCGTATAAGAAAAAAGATCATTAGAAATTTTTTTATAATATTCTAACGGAGCATTTCCGTATGCATATTGATACGCATTTGTTACAAATGTCTTATCATAATCATCAATGCTTATGTGAAATTGATCTACTGCCGATAAAGTCAGAATCCATTTATCATCTGCACTTGTAAGATATAAAAA
The DNA here is from genome assembly GCA_027943415.1 of Closterium sp. NIES-67. Taxonomy (NCBI): domain Eukaryota; kingdom Viridiplantae; phylum Streptophyta; class Zygnematophyceae; order Desmidiales; family Closteriaceae; genus Closterium; species Closterium sp. NIES-67. The sequence continues at coordinate 19,301 of BQMB01001138.1, forward strand.
ACCAGTATGTTTATTAAAAATCTTTTCTCGAATTTTGAGGTATGAAAAGAAAATCGTTGTCGATATTCAAAAGGAGTAAAAAACGACTGGTATTGAGTAACAACATAATTGTTTTTTCCTATAGGTAAGTCAGCTTGAATATAATCTTGTACTTTATATAAGAAAGAAAGATTAATACCTGAAAATTCAGTCAATCTACCTGAAAAAATCCATATATAACTAGTTTTATCGACAATCGGACTTAAATAAGTACTAAGAGAAGTGAATTCTAACCATAAGCTAAGACGGGTTTGAAAAGAACTTAATGCCAGAAGCTTTCGTTGTTTTAAAGAATATGCGTGAATACCTGTGTATTCATAGAATACTTCTCCTTCTATACCACAATATATATCTTTTTCTATTTTTTCTTTTAAAGGAGCTGTACTTGCACGAACTTCTGCGATAATTTGTCTAGCTTGTACATATTGATGATTTCTGACAAGAAGTAAACTATATTGAGGTACATTTAAGATATGTCTTTTATTTGTGCCATCTTCTATGATAACTGATAAAGCTTCGGGACAAGTCCATGCAGGTCGTCCATGACGATTACGTGTAGCTTGAAGAGTTTCTGTATAAAAATGAACCACACCATTAAATGGTGCTCGTACATGCTCTGCAACATCTCCAGTAAAAACACCTCCAGTATGAAAAGTGCGTAAAGTTAATTGAGTTCCAGGTTCTCCTATAGATTGACCTGCAATAATTCCTATCGCAGCACCAAGTTCTACTAAATTGCCACAACTTAAATCCCATCCGTAACACATTTGACATGCTCTAGGCATGCTTTTGCAACTCAAAGGAGATCGTACATATATTTCATTGTGAGAAAGAACCAAACGATTTACTATATCTGGAGCCAAGTCTTGATTGCGAACTGCAATACAACGACCATTTAGATAAACATCACGTGCAAGAATGCGTCCTACTAATCTATCTTGTAAAGACAATAAAGGACTAGATGTTTTTCGCTCTTGTATAGAACGCAATCGTACCCCTTCAAAAGTTTCACAATCAGGATTACGAACTACTATATGTTGCACAACTTCGACAAGACGACGTGTCAAATATCCTGCATCAGCAGTACGGACAGCAGTATCTACTACTCCTTTTCGTGCACCATAACAAGATATGATATATTCGGTTAAAGATAAACCTTCTCTTAAATTACTTTGTATAGGAAGATCAATAATATTCCCTTGAGGATTTGACATTAATCCTCGCATACCTACTAATTGGTGTACTTGTGATACATTGCCTCTAGCACCAGAGAAAGACATCATATGGACCGGATTTAATGGATCTGTAGTTCTAAAATGAGAACTCATTTCCCGTTTTAAGTATTCACTCGTTGTGTGCCATGTTTCTACTACGTGACGTAATTTTTCTACTGCATGAATAGATCCACGTCGATATTGTTCTTCAGATGTATATGTTTGATGCTCTGCATCTTGTATTAACCAAGTTTTTGAAGGAGTTGTTAATAAATCATCAATCCCTAATGAAATACCTGCTTGAGTGGCATGTCTAAATCCTAAAGTCTTGAGTTGATCCAAAATTTA
>BQMB01001139.1:0-7500 GCA_027943415.1 Closterium sp. NIES-67
TCCAACCCAAGATCCCATCCCCCCTCGGTTATTTGAACCCCCCACCCGGTCCATTGGACCCCAGGGCGGATTTGAACCGGCCCATGGGCTCATCCAACCCAAGATCCCATCCCCCCTCGGTTATTTGACCCCCCACCGGTCCATTGGACCCCAGGGCGGATTTGAACCGGCCCATGGGTTCATCCAACCCAGGAGGATCCCATCCCCCCTCGGTTTTTGACCCCCCACCCGGTTCATTCGACCCCAAGGGCGGATTTGAACCGGCCCATGGGTTCATCCAATTCCGAGCCCATCCCCCCTCGGTTTTTTTACCCCCCAGCCGGTTCATTTGACCCCAAGGGCGGATTAGAACCGGCCCATGGGTTCATCCATCCCTTGGACCCACCCCCCTCGGTTTTTTTACCCCCCGCCCGTCCATTGACCCCAGGGGCGGGTTTGAACCGGCCCATGGGTTTCATCCAACCCAGGATCCCCCTCGGTTATTTGACCCCCCAGCCGGTTCATTTGACCCCAAGGGCGGATTTGAACCGGCCCATGGTTTCATCCGACAAGAGCCCATTCCCCCTCTGTAATTCGACCCCCAGCCGGTTCATTCGACCCCAAGGGCGGATTTGAACCGGCCCATGGGCTCATCCAACCGGCCCATCCCCCCGGTTTGACCCCCCCACCCGCCGGTCATTTGACCCCAAGGGCGGATTTGAACCGGCCCATGGGCTCATCCAACCCTTGGGCCCATCCCCCCTCGGTTTTTTTACCCCCCAGGTCCATTGGACCCTAGGGCGGATTGAACCGGCCCATGGGCTCATCCAACCCAAGATCCCATCCCCCCTCGGTTATTTGACCCCCCAGCCGGTCCATTGGACCCCAGGGCGGATTTGAACCGGCCCATGGGTTCATCCAACCCAAGGAGGATCCATCCCCCCTCGGTTATTTGACCCCCCACCCGGTTCATTCGACCCCAAGGGCGGATTTGAACCGGCCCATGGGTTCATCCATCCCTTGGCCATCCCCCCTCGGTTTTTTTACCCCCCAGCCGGTTCATTTGGACCCCAAGGGCGGATTTGAACCGGCCCATGGGTTCATCCATCCCTTGGACCACCCCCCTCGGTTTTTTTTACCCCCCGCCCGGTCATTGGACCCCAGGGCGGGTTTGAACCGGCCCATGGTTCATCCAACCCAGGATCCCATCCCCCTCGGTTATTTGACCCCCCCGCCGGTTCATTTGACCCCAAGGGCGGATTTGAACCGGCCCATGGTTTCATCCACCCAAGAGCCCATTCCCCCTCTGTATTCGACCCCCCCAGCCGGTTCATTCGACCCCAAGGGCGGATTTGAACCGGCCCATGGGTTCATCCAATTGAGCCCATCCCCCTCGGTTTGACCCCCCACCCGGTTCATTTGACCCCAAGGGCGGATTTGAACCGGCCCATGGGCTCATCCAATTGGGCCCATCCCCCCTCGGTTTTTTACCCCCCACCCGGTCCATTGGACCCCAGGGCGGATTTGAACCGGCCCATGGGCTCATCCAACCCAAGATCCCATCCCCCCTCGGTTATTTGACCCCCCACCGGTCCATTGACCCCAGGGCGGATTTGAACCGGCCCATGGGTTCATCCAACCCAAGAGCCCATCCCCCCTCGGTTATTTGACCCCCCACCGGTTCATTCGACCCCAAGGGCGGATTTGAACCGGCCCATGGGTTCATCCAATTCAAGAGCACCCCCCCTCGGTTTTTTTTACCCCCCGCCGGTTCATTTGACCCCAGGGGCGTTAGAACCGGCCCATGGGTTCATCCATCCCAGGACCACCCCCCTCGGTTTTTTTTTACCCCCCGCCCGGTCATTGGACCCCAGGGCGGGTTTGAACCGGCCCATGGGTTCATCCAACCCAGGATCCCATCCCCCTCGGTTATTCCCCCCGCCGGTTCATTTGACCCCAAGGGCGGATTTGAACCGGCCCATGGTTCATCCGACCAAGAGCCCATTCCCCCTCGTAATTCGACCCCCCAGCCGGTTCATTTGACCCCAAGGGCGGATTTGAACCGGCCCATGGGTCATCCAATTGGCCCATCCCCCTCGGCCATTTGACCCCCCCCCGGTTCATTTGACCCCAAGGGCGGATTTGAACCGGCCCATGGGCTCATCCAACCCTTGGGCCCATCCCCCCTCGGTTTTTTTACCCCCCACCCGGTCCATTGGACCCCAGGGCGGATTTGAACCGGCCCATGGGCTCATCCAACCCAAGATCCCATCCCCCCTCGGTTATTTGACCCCCCCCGGTCCATTGGACCCCAGGGGCGGATTTGAACCGGCCCATGGGTTCATCCAACCCAAGGATCCCATCCCCCCTCGGTTATTTGACCCCCCACCGGTTCATTCGACCCCAAGGGCGGATTTGAACCGGCCCATGGGTTCATCCAATTCCCTTGGCCACCCCCGGTTTTTTTTACCCCCAGCCGGTTCATTTGACCCCAAGGGCGGATTTGAACCGGCCCATGGGTTCATCCACCCAGGACCACCCCCCTCGGTTTTTTTTTACCCCCCGCCGGTCCATTGACCCCAGGGGCGGGTTTGAACCGGCCCATGGGTTTCATCCACCCAGGATCCCATTCCCCCTCGTTATTTGACCCCCCGCCGGTTCATTTGACCCCAAGGGCGGATTTGAACCGGCCCATGGTTTCATCCACAAAGAGCCCATTCCCCCTCCGTATTTCGACCCCCCAGCCGGTTCATTTGACCCCAAGGGCGGATTTGAACCGGCCCATGGGTCATCCAACCCTTGGGCCCATCCCCCTCGGTTTTTACCCCCCAGCCGGTTCATTGACCCCAAGGGCGGATTTGAACCGGCCCATGGGCTCATCCAACCCTTGGGCCCATCCCCCCTCGGTTTTTTACCCCCCACCGGTCCATTGGACCCCAGGGCGGATTTGAACCGGCCCATGGGCTCATCCAACCCAAGATCCCATCCCCCCTCGGTTATTTGACCCCCCAGCCCGGTCCATTGGACCCCAGGGGCGGATTTGAACCGGCCCATGGGTTCATCCAACCCAGGAGGATCCCATCCCCCCTCGGTTATTTTACCCCCCACCGGTTCATTCGACCCCAAGGGCGGATTTGAACCGGCCCATGGGTTCATCCAATCCCTTGGCCCATCCCCCCTCGGTTTTTTTTACCCCCCGCCGGTTCATTTGACCCCAAGGGCGGATTTGAACCGGCCCATGGGTTCATCCATCCCGGACCACCCCCCCTCGGTTTTTTTTTACCCCCCGCCCGGTCCATTGGACCCCAGGGCGGGTTTGAACCGGCCCATGGTTCATCCAACCCAGGATCCCATCCCCCTCCGTTATTTGACCCCCCGCCGGTTCATTTGACCCCAAGGGCGGATTTGAACCGGCCCATGGTTCATCCGACCCAAGAGCCCATCCCCCCCCATTCGACCCCCCAGCCGGTTCATTGACCCCAAGGGCGGATTTGAACCGGCCCATGGGCTCATCCCAACCCTTGGGCCCATCCCCCCTCGGTTTTTTTTACCCCCCACCCGGTCCATTGGACCCTAGGGCGGATTTGAACCGGCCCATGGGCTCATCCAACCCAAGATCCCATCCCCCCTCGGTTATTTGACCCCCAGCCGGTCCATTGGACCCCAGGGGCGGATTTGAACCGGCCCATGGGTTCATCCAACCCAGGAGGATCCCATCCCCCCTCGGTTATTTGACCCCCCACCCGGTTCATTCGACCCCAAGGGCGGATTTGAACCGGCCCATGGGTTCATCCAATTCAAGAGCCCATCCCCCCTCGGTTTCTTTTACCCCCCAGCCGGTTCATTTGACCCCAAGGGCGGATTAGAACCGGCCCATGGGTTCATCCATCCCTTGGGACCACCCCCCCTCGGTTTTTTTTTACCCCCCGCCCGGTCCATTGGACCCCAGGGGCGGGTTTGAACCGGCCCATGGGTTCATCCAACCCAGGATCCCATCCCCCCTCGGTTATTTGACCCCCCCGCCGGTTCATTTGACCCCAAGGGCGGATTTGAACCGGCCCATGGTTTCATCCGACCCAAGAGCCCATTCCCCCTCCGTAATTCGACCCCCCAGCCGGTTCATTCGACCCCAAGGGCGGATTTGAACCGGCCCATGGGTTCATCCAATTCAAGAGCCCATCCCCGCTCGGCCATTCTGACCCCCCCAGCCGGTTCATTTGACCCCAAGGGCGGATTTGAACCGGCCCATGGGCTCATCCAACCCTTGGGCCCATCCCCCCTCGGTTTTTTTACCCCCCACCCGGTCCATTGGACCCCTAGGGCGGATTTGAACCGGCCCATGGGCTCATCCAACCCAAGATCCCATCCCCCCTCGGTTATTTGACCCCCCAGCCGGTCCATTGGACCCCAGGGGCGGATTTGAACCGGCCCATGGGTTCATCCAACCCAGGAGGATCCCATCCCCCCTCGGTTATTTGACCCCCCACCCGGTTCATTCGACCCCAAGGGCGGATTTGAACCGGCCCATGGGTTCATCCAATTCAAGAGCCCATCCCCCCTCGGTTTCTTTTACCCCCCAGCCGGTTCATTTGACCCCAAGGGCGGATTAGAACCGGCCCATGGGTTCATCCATCCCTTGGGACCACCCCCCCTCGGTTTTTTTTTACCCCCCGCCCGGTCCATTGGACCCCAGGGGCGGGTTTGAACCGGCCCATGGGTTCATCCAACCCAGGATCCCATCCCCCCTCGGTTATTTGACCCCCCCGCCGGTTCATTTGACCCCAAGGGCGGATTTGAACCGGCCCATGGTTTCATCCGACCCAAGAGCCCATTCCCCCTCTGTAATTCGACCCCCCAGCCGGTTCATTCGACCCCAAGGGCGGATTTGAACCGGCCCATGGGTTCATCCAATTCAAGAGCCCATCCCCGCTCGGCCATTCTGACCCCCCCAGCCGGTTCATTTGACCCCAAGGGCGGATTTGAACCGGCCCATGGGCTCATCCAACCCTTGGGCCCATCCCCCCTCGGTTTTTTTACCCCCCACCCGGTCCATTGGACCCCAAGGGCGGATTTGAACCGGCCCATGGTTTCATCCGACCCTTGGGCCCATCCCCCCTTGGTTTCTTTGCCCCTAGGGCGGATCGGAACCGGCCCATGGGTTCATCCAACCCTAGTGCCCACAGGCTTCCCGTGTAATCGAATTCCAACCGGGCAAAAAGGGCTCCAGGGCGGGTGTGATCCCTTTCAAGGCACGACAACACCCTAGAGCCGACAAGCCCTTCCGGTGTAGTCGATTTCCAACCGGGAAAAAAAGGGCTCCAGGGCGGGTGTGAGCCCTTTCGAGGCACGACACCGCCCTAGAGCCCACAAGCCCTTCCGGTGCAGTCGATTTCCAACCGGGCAAAAAGGGCTCTAGGGCGGGTGTGAGCCCTTTCGAGGCACGACACCGCCCTAGAGCCCACAAGCCCTTCCGGTGCAGTCGATTTCCAACCGGGCAAAAAGGGCTCTAGGGCGGGTGTGAGCCCTTTCGAGGCACGACACCGCCCTAGAGCCCACAAGCCCTTCCGGTGTAGTCGATTTCCAACCGGGCAAAAAGGGCTCCAGGGCGGGTGGGAGCCCTTTCGAGGCACGACACCGCCCTAGAGCCCACAAGCCCTTCCGGTGTAGTCGATTTCCAACCGGGCAAAAAGGGCTCCAGGGCGGGTGTGAGCCCTTTCGAGGCACGACACCGCCCTAGAGCCCACAAGCCCTTCCGGTGTAGTCGATTTCCAACCGGGCAAAAAGGGCTCTAGGGCGGGTGCGAGCCCTTTCGAGGCACGGCACCGCCCTAGAGCCCACAAGCCCTTCCGGTGTAGTCGATTTCCAACCGGGCAAAAAGGGCTCTAGGGCGGGTGCGAGCCCTTTCGAGGCACCACACCACCCTAGAGCCAACGAGCATCCGGATATGACCGGATGGATCGGATGCCTTTTTTTCCCCCAGGGCACCGCACAACCCAGTACAAGGCAAGGCGAGCACCCAAGGGGCAAGCCCATCGGGTTCGCCCGATCGAACCCATCCGGATCCATCGATCGAACCCGTCCGGATCCGACCATCGAACCCATCCGGGTCGACTGACCGAACCCATCCGGATCCATCGATCCAACCCATCCGGATCGAACCAACGAAACCATCCGGATCCATCGATCGACCCCATCCGGATCGATGGGTCGAACCCATCCGAATCCAGCCCCATCCGGAACCGAATCGATCGACCGGACCCCATCCGGACCCGGGCCGATCGTCCGGACCCATCCGAATCCAGCCCCATCCGGATCCGGGTCGATCGACCGGGCCCCATTCGGACCCGAATCGATCGACCGGACCCATCCGAATCCAGCCCCATCCGGATCCGATTTCGATCGACCGGGCCCCATCCGGATCCGAATCGATCGACCGGACCCCATCCGGACCCAAATCGATCGACCGGACCCATCCGAATCCAGCCCCATTCGGATCCGAATCGATGGACCGGGCCCCATCCGGACCCCAATCGATCGACCGGACCCATGCGGGTCGATCGATCGAACCCATCCGAATCCGACCGCATCCGGATCCGAATCGATCGATCGGACCCCATCCGGACCCGGGCCGATCGTCCGGACCCATCCAAATCCAGCCCCATCCGGATCCGGATGGATCGACCGGGCCCCATTCGGACCCAAATCGACCGACCGGACCCATCCGAATCCAGCCCCATCCGGATCCGATTTCGATCGACCGGGCCCCATCCGGACCCCCATCGATCGACCGGACCCCATCCGGACCCGAATCGATCGACCGGACCCATCCGAATCCAGCCCCATCCGGATCCGATTTCGATCGACCGGGCCCCATCCGGATCCGAATCGATCGACCGGACCCCATCCGGACCCAAATCGATCGACCGGACCCATCCGAATCCAGCCCCATTCGGATCCGAATCGATGGACCGGGCCCCATCCGGACCCCAATCGATCGACCGGACCCATGCGGGTCGATCGATCGAACCCATCCGAATCCGACCGCATCCGGATCCGAATCGATCGATCGGACCCCATCCGGACCCGGGCCGATCGTCCGGACCCATCCAAATCCAGCCCCATCCGGATCCGGATGGATCGACCGGGCCCCATTCGGACCCAAATCGACCGACCGGACCCATCCGAATCCAGCCCCATCCGGATCCGATTTCGATCGACCGGGCCCCATCCGGACCCCCATCGATCGACCGGACCCCATCCGGACCCGAATCGATCGACCGGACCCATCCGAATCCAGCCCCATCCGGATCCGATTTCGATCGACCGGGCCCCATCCGGTTCCGAATCGATCGACCGGATCCCATCCGGACCCAAATCGATCGACCGGACCCATCCGAATCCAGCCCCATTCGGATCCGAATCGATGGACCGGGCCCCATCCGGACCCCAATCGATCGACCGGACCCATGCGGGTCGATCGATCGAACCCATCCGAATCCGACCGCATCCGGATCCGAATCG
>BQMB01001139.1:17500-20862 GCA_027943415.1 Closterium sp. NIES-67
GAAGAGGTGAAAAGCCACTTCCCCCAAACCTTCTTAGGCTAACCACCTGGATTACGTTGGCTTACCGTCGTTTGGCGCAACCGAGTGACCCTTGCAAAGGTTCGGGGAGAGGTGGAGCACCCCTTCCCCCGGATTTTCTTAGGCCAACCACCCGGATTACGCTGGCTTACCGTCGTTTGGAGCAATCGATTCCCAGATGCCAGGGGTTGGGGAGAGGTGGAGCACCCCTCCCGCCCAGTATTCTTAGGCCAATGACCTGGATTACGTTGGCTTACCGTCGTTTGGGGCAATCGATTTCCCCGTGGCAAGGGTTGGGGAGAGGTAGAGCACTCCTCCCCTCCGTTGTTCTTAGGCCAGTGACCCGGATTACGTTGGCTTACCGTCGTTTGGGGCAATCTATGCCCACATGCCAAGGGTTGGGGAAAGATAGAGCACCCCTCCCCTCCGGTGTTCTTAGGCCAATGACCCGGATTACGTTGGGTTACCGTCATTTGAGGCAACCGTATGACCCATGCCAGGGGTCGGGGAGAGGTAGAGCACCCCTCCCCTGCAGTATTCTTAGGAAAACCACCTCGATTACGTTGGCTTACCGTCGTTTGGGGCAATCGGTTCCACCATGCCAGGGGTTGGGGAGAGGTAAGGAGCCCCTCCCCTCCGGCATTCTTAGGCCAATGACCTGGATTACGTTGGCTTACCGTCGTTTGGGGCAACCGGATGCCCCGAGCCAAGGGTTGGGGAGAGGTGGAGCACCCCTCCCCTCCTGTATTCTTAGGCCAATGACCCCGATTACGTTGGGTTACCATCGTTTGGGGCAATCGGATGGCCCATGCCAAGGGTTGGGGAGAGGTGGAGCACCCCTCCCCCCCCCCGTATTCTTAGGCCAATGACCTGGATTACGTTGGCTTACCGTCGTTTGGGGCAACCGGATGCCCCGAGCCAAGGGTTGGGGAGAGGTGGAGCACCCCTCCCCTCCTGTATTCTTAGGCCAATGACCCCGATTACGTTGGGTTACCATCGTTTGGGGCAATCGGATGGCCCATGCCAAGGGTTGGGGAGAGGTGGAGCACCCCTCCCCCCCCCCCGTATTCTTAGGCCAATGACCTGGATTACGTTGGGTTACCGTCGTTTGGGGCAATCGGATGGCCCATGCCAAGGGTTGGGGAGAGGTGGAGCACCCCTCCCCCCCCCCGTATTCTTAGGCCAATGACCTGGATTACGTTGGGTTACCGTCGTTTGGGGCAATCCGATGGCCCGTGCCAAGGGTTGGGGAGAGGTGGAGCACCCCTCCCCCCCCCCGTATTCTTAGGCCAATGACCTGGATTACGTTGGGTTACCGTCGTTTGGGGCAATCGGATGGCTTGTGCCAAGGGTTGGGGAGAGGTAGAGCACCCCTTCCCCCCCGTATTCTTAGGCCAATGACCTGGATTACGTTGGGTTACCGTCGTTTGGGGCAATCCGATGGCCCGTGCCAAGGGTTGGGGAGAGGTAGAGCACCCCTTCCCTCCTGTATTCCTAGGCCAATGACCTGGATTACGTTGGGTTACCGTCGTTTGGGGCAATCAAGTCCCCGGAACCCAAGTGATGGAATCCATCCGGATCGGACCCCGGATGGGTTTGATCGAACCCATTCGGATGGAACCCATCCGGATCCGGATCTGGATCGATCGAACCCATTCGGATCCGAGTCGATCGAACCCATCCTTATCGAGCCGATCCGGATCCGGATCGATCGAACCCGTGTGGATCAAACCCATCCGGATCCGGATCAATTGAACCCATCCGGATCCGGATCGATCGAACCCATCCGGATCCGAGTCGATCGAACCCATTCGGATAGAACCCATCCCTATCGAGCCCATCCGGATCCGAGTCGATCGAACCCATTCGGATCGAACCCACCCGGGTCCGGATCGATCGAATCCGTCCGGATCCGGATCAAATGAACCCTTTCGGACCCAAGCCCATCCGGATCCGGATCGATCGAACCCATCCGGATCCGAGCCGATCGAACCCATCCGGATCCGAGTCGATCGAACCCATCCGGATCCGGATCGATCGAACCCATCCGGATCCGGTTCGATCGAACCCATTCGGATGGAATCGATCCGGATCCGAGTCGATCGAACCAATCCGGATCCGAGTCGATCGAACCCATTCGGATCGAACCCATCCGGATCCGAGTCGATCGAACCCATTCGGATCGAACCCATCCTTATCGAACCCATCCGGATCCGGATCGAACCCATCCGGATCCGGTTCGATCGAACCGATTCGGATGGAATCGATCCGGATCCGAGTCGGTCGAACCCATTTGGATCGAACCCACCCGGGTGCGGATCGATCGAACCCATCCGGATCCGGTTCGATCGAACCCATTCGGATGGAATCGATCCGGATCCGAGTCGATCGAACCAATCCGGATCCGAGTCGATCGAACCCATTCGTATCGAACCCATCCGGATCCGAGTCGATCGAACCCATCCTTATCGAACCCATCCGGATCCGGATCGATCGAACCCATCCGGATCCGGTTCGATCGAACCGATTCGGATGGAATCGATCCGGATCCGAGTCGATCGAACCCATTTGGATCGAACCCATCCGGATCCGGATTCACCGGCCCCATTCGTATCGAACCCATTCGGGTCCGGATCGATCGAACCATCAAGGTCAAAGCCTAGGCAGGGTATTCCTATGCCAATGGCCTGCATTGCGTTGGGTTACGATTGTTTGGGGCAATCAAGAACCGAAACCCAAGTGATGGGGAGTGGTAGAATGCCCCATCCCTAGAGTATTCCTAGGCCTATGACCTGGATTACGTTGGGTTACCGTCGTTTGGGGCAATCCGAAAACACATGGCCGAATGATGGGGAGAGGAAAAATACCACTTCCCTAGGGTATTCCTAGGCCTATGACCTGGATTACGTTGGGTTACCGTCGTTTGGGGCAATCCGAAAACACATGGCCGAATGATGGGGAGAGGAAAAATACCACTTCCCTAGGGTATTCCTAGGCCTATGACCTGGATTACGTTGGGTTACCGTCGTTTGGGGCAATCCGAAAAAATATGGCCGAATGATGGGGAGAGGAAAAATGCCACTTCCCTAGGGTATTCCTAGGCCTATGACCTGGATTACGTTGGGTTACCGTCGTTTGGGGCAATCCGAAAACACATGGCCGAATGATGGGGAGAGGAAAAATACCACTTCCCTAGGGTATTCCTAGGCCTATGGCCTGGATTACGTTGGGTTACCGTCGTTTGGGGCAATCCGAAAAACATATGGCCAAATGATGGGGAGAGGAAAAATACCACTTCCCTAGGGTATTCCTAGGCCTATGACCTGGATTATGTTGGGTTACCG
>BQMB01001140.1:0-21268 GCA_027943415.1 Closterium sp. NIES-67
AGCAGAGCAGCAGAGTAGCGGTGAAGTAGAAATAGGGGTTCTCGTCGGTCAACCTGCAGCAGATTCAACAGAAACAAAAATTGAGGAAGGGGAATCAGTTCTTCAACCGGAAGAAGTTCTCGATTAGGAAATTGCAACCACAAAGTTACCTCTTACTCGCTTCATTCCTGGCCAACTCGACTAATCATCAGCGTTTTCTCCTTTCATCGTTTCTCCATTTTATACTAACGTTGATGTTTATCTCCGATCAACATGACACAATGAAACAGAAGATATTTGGCATCAAAGGTCAGGACATCCTTCATCGGGAATACTTAACCATACTATCCGAGCTTCAGTTCTTGACAAAAATAGTTTACCCTTACTGGATGGAACTGGGATGAAGCCGTCGTCAAGACCAGCAGTCCTGCACCACGTGCACAACTGCAAATCTTCCGCATGAACCCTTTCCAAGTCACTTTACAGGTTCAACTCGATACACACTTTTGCAGAAAGCTTACAGCGACATCCTCAACTTACACTGAGGGAAAAAACCGTCCGGATGTTTGGCACTAAGTTGGGTTTTTAGGCTTTGAGACTACTGTATGGTTAACCTGCAAGATGCACCGGTGGTACATGTTGGGAGAGGCACAAATTGGATGCGTTCACTGCACTGAGAACTAGATTAGTACATTGGATCTAACTCATACTCCAAAAGATATACAACGAGTACATCCGGACAGTTTTTTCCCAGGACAAAGAGCAAACTTCCGAACAACGTTTCTAGTACCTAGTCCACCTACTCTTGGCGTTGATCACCATCCACACCCTCCTAGGCATGTTATCTATGTGGTTAGTGCAGACCTTTGCATGAAGCTTCTCGCACTCTTCCTTGACCCACCATTTTGCATAAGGGGGTGAGCACAAGGAAAATTGCGAAGTATTTGAGCGTATGCATAAGTATTGTGCACGAATTCAGATTGAATGTAATCTCTGAGACTAGCCAAGCCGAGGGGTGTCCAAAGATGCCATTAGTTAAATGGTCCCGGCTTATCATGGGTCGTCTTCGTCGTATCGTTCTAGGGTAAAATCACGAATAGGTGGCAAAATCTAGCATTCCCGCCACGAATCTTAGGGTAACAGAGCACGGTCGACTGAACATCCTTTCACTGTGTGAACCATGTTAAAATACGCGGGTCTAGTGACGGGGCAGCAGTCGAAGAAACCTCGACTGTTTGGGAAGAATATCTGGATTGAGGTCTGGTGAGAAAAAGGGTCACTCCAGCGCAACATACTTATGCTCTCCAAGGCATTCCATGTCATTTTCCCTGCCTAGGCTTGGAATGGCTCGGAGAGCATGGATATGTAGCTCTGGAGTGCCCCTCTTCCTCACCAGACCTCAACCCTGATATTCTTCCCAAACAGTCGAGACTTCTTCAACTGATGCACTGTCACTAGACTCGCGGATTTTAACATGATTCTAACAATGAAAGGATGCTCAATCGACCGTGCTCTGTTACCCTAAGTTTCGTGGCGGGTATGCTAGATTTTGCCACTCTATACGTGATTTCACCCTACTCCGATTCGACGAAAACAACCCATGATAAGCCAAGACCATTCAACTAATGGCATCTTTGGACACCCTTCGGCTTGGCTAGTCTCAGAGATTACATTCAATCTGAATTCGTGCACAATACTTATGCATACGCTCAAATACTTCGCAATTTTCCTTGTGCTCACCCCCTTATGCAAAATGGTGGGTCAAGGAAGAGTGCGAGAAGCTTCATGCAAAGGTCTGCACTAACCACATAGATAACATGCCTAGGAGGGTGTGGATGGTGATCAACGCCAAGAGTAGGTGGACTAGGTACTAGAAAACGTTGTTAGGAAGTTTGCTCTTTGTCCTGGGAAAAAACTGTCCGGATGTACTCGTTGTATATCTTTTGGAGTATGAGTTAGATCCAATGTACTAATCTAGTTCTCAGTGCAGTGAACGCATCCACTTTGTGCCTCTCCCAACGTGTACCACCGTGCATCTTGCAGGTTTACCATACAGTAGTCTCAAAGCCTAAAAACCCAACTTAGTGCCAAACATCCGGACGGTTTTTTTCCCTCAGTGTACCTAAAGCAGGACCCAAGGGGGAGTTATATATGATCTCTTTCATAGAGGCTTCTACTCGATATGTCTGGACGACGAACATCCCGGCTCGGCATATGGCTCACTCTATCTTCGTCGCGTGGGCTCGCGGTGGCTGAAAGAGAATCGGGGAGAAAAGTTACAGGAGTTTCAGAGTGACAGAGGAGGAGAGTGCACAAACACAAACTTCACCCGACTACCTTCAAACCCTAGGCATCAAGCGCAGAACATCTCTGCTGGCATCAGCACCAACAAATGGGGGTAGCAGAAAGGAAATGAACAGGACATTGCAAGAAAAGATGCGAGTCTTGCTGATTCAGGCAGCATTGCCACCACAATTTTTGGACTTACGCTTTGGACCATCCAGTTCTTCTACACAATTTGCTGTCAACAACTTCACTTCCGCAATTTTCTTCGCCACACCCTATAGTGGACAAAAAGCATCGCAACACCAAACTTTTAAAAGTTTTCGGGTGCATCGTTCAATATCGACCTCCGACAGCAGCACTCGGAAATTTTTCAGAACGGGCTAAGTGGGGGATACATCTTGGCATCGAGAAGCAGTTTTACGCGTGGAAAATTATGGATCTTCGCACGAGTCAAATCGTACCAGCACGTGACTGTCTTTTCTACGAACGACTCACCTTACCTGCTTTTCGTGCTCACCAAGCTGCAGCTGCCAATCCTACCAGGCTATTCGAAAGGATCGCATGCCTTCGCCTCCGACGACGCCGAAGCAGATGTACAGGATGAGTCCGTGGCTAAGTACTCCGAGGCTGCCACAGACATCCCCGTGCCAACCACGTCAGCCGGAATTGCTGAATTTATCCCACTCAGCGAATCAGACTCAAAGGATGTTCGCGATGTGGTTCTTGATTACGAACGCGATCGTCAGCAGCAGCCCATGCCAGCTGTCTCCGAAGCAGCGATCTGTGTAACACCTGAAGAAGTTGGGGGGGAACAGGGATCAGAACACAACTTCTCCGGTGTCAACTCAAATCGTCTGCGTTTTAACAGAAACTGGTTCACAAGTATTGGGACTTGCAGTCGCATTACAGGCAAACAGCAGTAAAACAGTTCGTCAAGCTTTGACAAGTCAACACCGAGAGAAATGGCGCGAAGCCATGGACTGAGAGTTAGCAGCTCTGGAAAACAGAGGTACCTGGGATTCAATTCCGCTGACAGTAACAAAGGGGAGTAAAGCTTTTACCAGAATATGGGTTTTCCGCGTGAAGACAAATGCCGATGGTTCCTTCGAAAAGTTCAAGGCGCGATGGGTCGTCCGCTGCTTCAAGCAAACATTTGGACTCGACTACAAATTAACTTACGCTCCGTCGGCCGACACACTAGAAAAATCTCTCTACGGCATCAAACAGGCTCCATGAGTGTGATAGCAGTATCTACATCGACAGCTGTTAACCGCCAGGCTTCGTCAGCTTCCACACGACCAGGGAATGTAGCTGCTTACAGATGGTACTTGTTAAATTATATATTGAGTTATATAATTGTTAGGCTTGGTAGGTTACTGAACTTTACTGTAGAGGGTACAATCCCCTCCTTGTATGCCTCTCTCTTTCTATTCCAACCCCCTTTTCTCTCCTCAACTTTTCTCCTTCCTAAACCTCACACCACTCCATGGCTCCTCCTAGCTAAACCTCATGCCTTTCCTAGCTTCCTAGCTAAGCTAGCCTTTTAACATGCTATCAGAGAAGGAGGTCCTCCCTGCTGGACCGCCTCCTCACGCTTCCGCCGCGTACTCCTCACCCTCGTTCGCTCGCGCGGCCATGGCGGCCGCGTTTTGCTGCAGTGGCGGCGTCGTGATGCCGCTGGCCGCGGTCGTGCCGCGGCCGTCTCGACGCGCTGCCGTGGTGTCGGGCCGTCGTGCTGCCAGTGTCGACGTCCCGCCGCGGCGTCGACGCCGCTCTGTGACGGCGTCGACGCCGCTCTGTGACGGCGTCGTCGGGCTGCAGCCGGCCGCGCGACGCCTGTGGCGCCGCTAGACCGCCCGCCCGCATGCCAGCCTGTGGCGCCCCCCCCCCCCCCCCCTCCTTCCCCTGTGTCCTCTTCCTTTCCGCAGACGACGGCTGACTCCCGCGGGCCGTCCCACCGTCGCGGGGCCTGGCCACGTCACCGAGAGGTGCGGGCGCCGCCGCCGCCGCCGCTGTTGTCGCTTGCGTCGGGGCCACGCAGCCGCACGCACGCCGCCGCCCGCCGCTGTCGACACTGCCGCCGGTGCCGCCGTCGCCGCCGCAGCCCCTGCGGTCGACGTCGCCGCCTCATGCGCCGAGGGGTCGACCGAGCTAGTGTCGCTGTCACTGTGGCTGGAATGGGGGTGCTAGGTTAGGGGGTGTGGGGGTGTGTGTGGGCTTGTGACTACCAAGCCTAGGGGGTGTGTTAAACTATATATTGAGTTATATGATTGTTAGGCTTGGCAGGTTACCGAACTTTACTGTAGAGGGTACAATCCCCTCCTTGTATGCCTCTCTCTTTCTATTCCAACCCCCTTTTCTCTCCTCAACTTTTCTCCTTCCTAAACCTCACACCACTCCATGGCTCCTCCTAGCTAAACCTCATGCCTTTCCTAGCTTCCTAGCTAAGCTAGCCTTTTAACAGTACTGACTACATTCTACTCGTCGCCTACTTCGATAACTTACTAGATATCAGCACTACGGATTCTCTCGTTACTATCTTCGAACAGAAACTCCAAGAGAATCTACAGATTACTATCGCTCCTACAGTCACACAGTTTCTCGGACTTAACATCCACCGAACAGCAACTGCTATTCATCTTACAGCTTGAACGTACGCAGCTACGCTAGCCGCACGTTTTAATCTCACAGCTTCAACACTAACCACTCTTAACCGATCTCAACGTTATATCATAACGTAATATCTCAATTGTAACAAATGAATGGCAAGGAAAAGGAGGGAAAAACAAGTGGAAACCACGAGGGAAAAAAATGAAACAAAAAGATAACCCATATATGTCATGTCATGGGCCTTTTTGTTTCAGATGCGTCCTTTTCCGCCTTTCAAGTCATCTTCTAGTACCTTTCCCTCCCTGTCTCGCTTTAACGATCCTCTCCCTCTCTGCTGTGGTGCAGCCGTAGAAGCGGCTGCTGCTGCCAGTGCCACAACACCACCCAACTCATCAAAACCTTGATGATAGTTCTCACCAAGGTGTGAATCTCTTGGTTGAGGAATCGGTCCATGAGACGCGGCGAAATGGCACGGACGGCAGGGACGTCGTAGATGGGAAGGCAATGGAGGGTAGGGACAGGAAAGCAGGTGGTGGCGCAAGGTGTGAGAAGGAGGGCGTGAGCAGGTTTGGCGTTACGGTTGTGTCAATGTGCCTCTGCACTTCCCCCAGAGCCTCTGCGACGGCCTTATCTAGCAGGTCCTGCGGAGGGGACTGCGCCCCTGCGAGGGGAGGAAGAGCACTGCAATTTGACCCAGCACCAGGAACTCCAGCTACCCCATGCTGATGCGTGCTCTCTGGCCACCAGTCCGCATCAAGACCGTCCACGTGGCCATGAGTAGTCATGCACTTGGTGGGAGCTATCGTGCGGCTTCCATTGCATCGCATCATGGCTCAACACGGCCGGGGGCTCTGTGTCCGGTGCTCGACATCGCTCAGCAGCAGCGCCTCCAGGGATGCGATGGTGTGCGCGGATGGCGCTCTCGCCACCGACGCATTCCACGTCAACGGATTCTCGCTGCCGCTAGTAATCGCGGTGATCTGCTGCTCTGACTCCGCGTCTGCATTGCGCGCTCCCGTCGAGCAAAATCGAATATCACTGACAGAAAACTTTCCTGCCGCGATTTTGTCGATCATCATCCCGACATTATCACCCCCTTTACAGCCCGCTTCAGAGATTATTGACCCCTCCGTCCCATATGCGCCTTCGCCTCTGTGTCCAGCAACGACCTCAGAGCTCGCGCTAGCAACCCGCCCAACGATTCTACTGTCGATATCCACCTTAGTGTACGCAGCAGCCCTTTGCGCCACAATCGCGTCACTTTCCACGGCAGCGACATCGTCCGACGCGTCGCCCTCATCAACGGAGGCATCGACGGAGTCGAGCAGCGACGACAGCGTGACGGACTCGAACTCGTGCGGGGACGACGGCAGCGACACGGACGTCGGCGCCTGCACGCCGCGCAGCCCCGCCCAGCTTGCTGCGCTTCGCCCCGGCGTCGCCCTGAAACGGGATCGAGTCGCGTTTGTACAGCCGAATCACCACCCATGTCGGCGTTCCCTGCTGCTGCTGCTGCTGCTGCTGCTGCTGCTGCTGCTGCTGCTCCGGCTGCTGCGTCTCCCGCTGCGATGGCGAAGGCATCCCCGCGCCGCGTCCTGCTGCTGCTGTTTTCCCGCCCGTCGAGTTGCTAGTACTACCACCATGCGAAGGTTCCTCGGCTCGACTAGTAGGTGCGCCGTGCGACGGGTCATCAGACGGCTCCACGAGGCGGTACTCGTGCATCACCCACGCCGTCTTCTCCCCGCGCGGCGCCCTGCCCTTGTAGAACACGTGCCCCTTCTTGTACCCCCACAATGCGCCCGCTTTTGCCACGCGTTTCCCCCACGCTGTCCGGCCCGTCGTTCCCCTCCCCCGCGCGCGAGGCGATCACGGGGCGATCCTTCCCCGTCGCCTTCCAGTAGCCGCACGACGTCATGCGGTTGGCGCGCGTGCCCATGAGGTATTTCCTATCGCGCGACGTGAAGAAGAACCATTCGTCGCTGCCGGCGAGGGATACCATCGCCTGGCCTGGCAGCTCCCAGGGCTCGAATTTGTACATGTCAATGTCGCTGATCGCGTTCAGCGGGATGGGCTGGTCAGCGATTTTGCGCGGTAAGTAAAAGGAGAGGAGTTCCTCGTCTGTGGGGTGAAACCTGAACCCGGGGGGAAGCAGGCTGTTGCTGTCTCCTGATGCAAGCGCGTCTAAGGACATTATGGCCTGTGCTGTGATCCTGGTGAGGATCGCGGGGTGTCCTTCGTCCCGGCTGATGGGATGTCTGTCCTGGGGGTATGTGCCACGAATTTCGATGCTCCCAGCCATTTGTACTGCTGGTTGGATCTCGTGAAAGCCGTGTCGCGCATTCTTTACGACGAGCCGCTATGTGCCAACGCGGTTTCACATGCGAGCTCCAGAGACGCGGTTTTGGTTTCCCTTCAGTACCAAGGCCTGCTGCTGCAAAAAACGAGCAGGATGAAAATCGTGTCAGCTTGTTGGAATAGCACAATGACTAGAACAAAAACCTCAGAACACAAACCAATCTAGCATGTAACTTCTCCATACAAATATATGTATAAGTTGACACACCCCCTAGGCTAGAGAAGGGGCAGTGCATAGCAAGGAACACGCAACTCAGGGTGGCATTACTAGTCCAACCTCTGAGACAGGGCCCTGAATACCAGTCAACAAGAGTACAAACAAGACATGAGCAAACCAGGGCGGCACTACTAGTCTGACCACTGGAAGAGAAGCCACAAGGCCAGTCTGGAAGATATATATATATATAGAGAGAGAGAGAGAGAGAGAGAGAGAGAGAGAGAGAGAGAGAGAGAGAGAGAGAGAGAGAGAGAGAGAGAGAGAGAGAGAGAGAGAGAGAGAGAGAGAGAGAGAGAGAGAGTGAGAGAGAGAGAGAGAGAGAGAGAGAGAGAGAGAGAGAGAGAGAGAGAGAGAGAGAGAGGAGTGCACAATCAAGGATCTAGCATATGAGAGTCTACAGGAACTAGACCAAGCAGCAAACAGTGCCGCTGATGATCTTTAGGCGCAAGTGCCTTAGTAAAGATATAAGTTGTGTTGGCACCGGAGGCCATGTAAACTACGCGGGCCTGGCGACGCTGCTGTGGCTCGCGCAGGAGGAAGTACCCCAGCTGGATATGCTTCGCTCTGCCCTCAAGTCGAGGCTCCTGACACATGAGGATCATGACCCTGTTGTCAGCGTACAGAATAGGGCACTGCTAGGCCGCACACCTAAGTATAAGCAAGAAGGTCAGCCAGCGGATCTCCTGTGCCGCCATGGCACTGGCGTAGATCTCGGCCTCACAGCTAGACTGGGCCACAGATGAAGAGCGAGTGGACCTCTACGAGATGGCACCCGAACTTAGGCTAAAGTAGTAGCCCTAGGAGGATCTGAGGGTCTCAGCGTCATCTGCCCAAGAAGCGTATGTGTGACCAGTAAGGACGACCGGCCTGCGTCCTCTCAGCACTAGCCCCATGCCCGATGTACTTGCTAGGTAACGCAAAACCCTCTTAGCAGCCGACCAGTGCTATGGTCGGTGTCTGCCTGTAGCCACAAAGCGAGCCAGGATGTTGAGAGGGTATGCGAGATCTGGATGAGTGCAAGTCATTAGGTAGATGAGGTAACCCACCAGCTGTACGTAAGGACCACTGGGCTCTACTAACTCCACAAGAACTACAATTGAGAGCCTGTGGTCTACTGGAAGATGTGTGGGCTGTGCGGAGGTGAACTGAAGGCCGAACCTCTGAATGACCTGGCGCACAAAGTGTGACTGTGTGAGAGTGATGGTGCACGCTGCTCTGTCCCTGGAGATCTGCCGGCCAAGGTAGCGGCGCAACTCTCCAAGGTCAATGCAGGTGTGTCTCCTTAGCAACTCAGCCTTCACGAAGGCCAGTGCATCTCTGTCTGCAGTAGCAAAGACCAAGTCCTCTACGTAGACAAGGATGCGGAACGGGGTTTTGCCAGCACGAACGAAGAGTGAGGGGTCTGCAGAGGACGGAAAAAAAATGCATGTCAGCTAGTGTAGCCCGAAGCGTGTCGTGCCACTCACGAGGAGCCTAACATAGGCCGTAGACTGGGCGACGGAGGAGCCACTGGAAAGGTACCGATGAAGGCCTGAGGATGACGCAGGTAGACCTGCTCGTGAAGGCTGCCCTGAAGAGAAGCAGTGGAGAAGTCGAGGGAGTGGAGCTCCTAGTCACGTTGTGCTCCTACGTGTAGCAGTGCCCGAAGAGTAGTCATCTTCAGGGTCGGGGCGAAGGTCTGAAAGAAGTCCACCCCCTCTCGCTGACTGAAGCCTCTAGCCACGTTGTGTGCCTTGAACACAGGCGGCTCTCTAGAAGGGCGCTTCATTTTGAAGAGCCACCGGCCATCGACTACGTTCACCCTCGGTGGGGGAACTGCGTCGACGTAGGTGCCGGTGGACCTCCAAGATGCCATCTTCTGCTCCATGAAAGCTATTCACTGTGAGGCCCGAGGTCCCGAGGTCGCTTTTGCGAAAGTGCGAGGGGTCGGGATGTCAAAGGCGTCTAGGTCACCCTCAGGGACTAGCAGCATGGAACAGAGATGGGGAGCAGCCTCCGACAGGAAGGCAAGCTCGTACTCCCTATCCTCTAGGACGTCACTACCAAGGGCAGGAGCACCCGCGACGGACGGAGGACAGACTGGGCTAGAGACCAGAGCGGTGGCGTAGTCAAGGCGGCGGGTAGAGGCGAAGTCAGCGACAGCAGCGACAAGAGCGTCAAGACTCGAGACAGGAACAGACAGGTCGGTAGCGAGGGAGGCAAGGACCCAAGGAACAAGGAAACGAGCAGCACAAAGGTAGTCAGACAGAGGTGGAGACGCGACAGTGAGCGACGACGAAGGAGGCGAAGGAAGGAGGGGAGGATGAGACGCATGGGAACAAAGCAACATATGGTGAGAACTCTGAACAAGAGAGACAAGACGAGCATGAAAGGGACGGCGAGACCAGACGTGAGATGGAGGCATTAGGTTAGGAGACAGAGGAGGAGTAACAGAAGGGGAACGAGGTGGGAAACGAGCCTCCTCGGCTAGATAAGGGGCAGTGCAGTGCAGAGCAAGGAACACGCAGCTCAGGATGGCATTACTAGTCCAACCTCTGAGACAGGGGCCTGAAGTCCAGTCAGCAAGAATACAAACAAGACATAAGCAAACCAGTGCAACTCTACTAGTCCGACCACTGGAAGAGAAGCCACAAGGCCAGTCTGGAAGGTATATATATGTATAGAGGAGTAAACAATCAAGGACCTAGCAAGTGAGAGCAAACATGAACTAGACCAAGCTGCAAACAGTGCTGCTGATGATCCTTGAGCTCAAGCGCCTTAGTAAAGATATCAGCTGTGTTGGCACCGGAGGCCAAGTGTACTACGCGGGCCTGGCGCTGCTGCTATAGCTCGCGCAGGAGGAAGTACCCCAGCTGGAGGTGCTTCGCTCTGCCCTCAAGTCTGTTGGGATAAAATCGTACTTAAGCATTTGTATATGTAGTTCCGATAGATATTGTCGAGTTGCACTATAGTTAGCATCCGTAGAATAACGTCATCCAACAGCGCTCGTCTGGATGGTTACGCCAGTAGGCTGTTTCAGTCACGCGAACAGCCGTGCTCTTTCAGTAGCGATTAGAGCGCATAGCGCAAATAGTTTTAAGCATTTTCATTACTGAACAGGTACTTCTCGCAGGTATAAGAGTAGCTCATAAGTATGACTTCAATTATTAACTTATTCTTGAGTAAATTTTGGTCAACACTTACAAGTTCTAAGACTTCCGCTATCTTACTAGTCTACTATTCCAGTAAAGTCCCTTGTTCAAGTCTTGAAGCATCACAAGGCTGTAACACGTATTCTGGTGCTACAACTTTGTTAATACTGGCTGTTACTGGAGGTACTACCAGTATTACTTTCTACTTCAAGTACTTTTGTTTGCAGATTCTATACCTAGTGTTAAAAGACTAGCTAGGAAGGAAGGGCGGCCATGAAATGGCGTGAGGGTTTAGGAGCTAGGAGAGTAAAGTTGACGAGAGAAAAGAGAGTGAACTAGAAAGAGAGAGGGATACAAGGAGGGGATTTTACCCTCTATAGAAGAGTTCGATAACCTACCAAGCCTACAAATTATATAACACAATATATGATTTAACACACCCCCTAGGCTTGGTAGTGGCAAGCCCACACACACCCACACCCCCTAACCTAGCACCCCCATTCCAAGATTCAGCCACGATGACTCCGGTGGGGCCAACCCCCACGGCCCGTGAGATGGCAATGGTGACAGCAGAGGCAGTAACGGCAGCGGCGGCGGCGTGCAGCAACAACAGGCCAGCGGCGACAGTGGCAGCTCCGGCGGCTTGAGAGTCAAAGGCAACTGCAGCGGCCCCCGCCCTCTCGGCGGCATGGCCAACCTCCGGGGCGATGGTGTCCCCCACGAGTCAGGCGTCGGCTGTGGCGAGGAGGAGGGGACGCAGGGGAAGGAGGGGGGGGGGGGGAGGGGGGAGGCGAGTCTTCAGCGACACGCCATGGATGGCACTGCCCTTACCGGCGGGACGGCGGAACGGCGGCACGGACACATGGCGGCAAGGCGAAGCCGCCACGGCACCTAGACATGGCCGCCAAGGCTAGACGTCGACGCCTCGACGGCGCGACGCCACGGCAGCGCATGGAGACGGCATCGGCACAACGCGGCCAGCGGCCCGACGACGACGGTGCGGTCACGGCTGGACGTCGACTCCATGACAGCACAACGCCACGGCAGCGCGTCGCGAAGGCTGCTGCACGACGCGGCCAGCGGCACGACGACACCGCTACAGCAGCACGACGCGGCAGCCATGGCAGTGTGCGAGGGAGAAAAGGAGTGCGCGGCGGAAGCGTGGGGAGCAGGCTCGGGAAGGGAACCGGCTCTGATACCATGTTAAAAGACTAGCTAGGAAGGAAGGGCGGCCATGAAATGGCGTGAGGGTTTAGGAGCTAGGAGCTAGGAAAGTAAAGTGGACGAGAGAAGAGAAAGTGAACTAGAAAGAGAGAGGGATACAAGGAGGGGATTGTACCCTCTATAGTAGAGTTTGATAACCTACCAAGCCTACAAATTATATAACACAATATATAATTTAACACTTAGTCCCTTGAGCCACTTTTCAAATTATTTCATGGTATGAGAGCTGTCTGGAATTAAGACTATCGTCAATTATGACTAGACCATCATCAGCTCCAACATCTGGTTCTTCAACAACTGGACATACGGGTATTACAAATCCTACAGTCTACACAGGCCAAGCAGGTGACTCTGCAGTTGGGAATTTTCCACCCGCTTATTCTTCAAACGGGATGCCTCAACAGCAGCAAGTTTTGCCTACTGTGCATCTCTCAGTGCTTGAAGGATGAACTAGAATGAGACTATACAGGGGTATATAGCTAGTGGGTTGTACTCTCTATGGCAAGACCCTATATAGTCTACAAAACGTACACAAATATGTTTGACACAACCCCTAGACAAGATAGGGGCCGAGCCTGGTGAGAGACAAATAGCTCAAGGCGGCACTACCAGTCCAACTTCTGAGGCAGGGGTCTAAAAAACAGTCAAAGGAGTACAACCAAGGCAAGAACAAGACCAGGGCAGCACTACTAGTCCAGCCACTGGGAGAAAGCCACAAGGCCAGTAAGGATAATATATAAAGAGTTATACACAATCAAGGTCCTAGCACATGAGGTGCTACAGGAACGAGTCCAAGCTGTACGCAGTGCCCCTGATGATCTTTAGGCGCAAGCGCCCTCGTAAAGATATCAGCTATGCTGGCACCAGAGGCCAAGTGTACTACGGGGGCCTGGCGACGCTGTAGTAGCTCGCGCAAAAAAGTACCGCAGCTGGATGTGCTTCGCTCTGCCCTCGAGTCTGGGCTCCTGACACAGGAGGATCATGGCCCTGTTGTCAGCGTACAGGACCGGGGCAGAGCTAGGCCGCTCACCTACGTTTGTGAGCCAGAAAGTCAGCCAGCAGAGCTCCTGTGCCGCCATGGCACTGGCGTAGATCTCAGCCTCACAGCTAGACTAGGCAATAGACGACGAGCGGGTGGACCTCCACGAGACAGCACCTGCACCAAGGCTAAAGCAGTAGCCCTAGGAGGACCTGAGAGTCTTCGTCGTCGTCTGCCCAAGAAGCGTATGTGTGCCCGGTAAGGACCACTGGTCTGCGTCCTCTTAGCATTAGCCCCATGCCCGATGTACGTGCTAGATAACGCAGCACCCTCTTATCTGCAGACCAGTGCTGTGGTCAGTGTCCGCCGGAGGCCACAAAGCTGGCCAGGATGCTGAGAGGGTATGCGAGATTTGGACGAGTGCAAGTCATCAGGTACATAAGGCAACCCACCAGCTCTGCATAAGGACCACTAGGCTCTACAGCCTACTCCGCAACTAGAGCAGAGAGTCTGTGGTCTACTGACAGGGGGGTGGGCTGTGCGGAAGAGAAATGAAAGCCGAACCTCTGAAGGACCTGGCGCACCAAGTGTGACTGTGTGAGAGTGATGGTGTGCGCTGCTCTGTCCCTGGAGATCTGCAGGCCAAGGTAGCAGCACAGCTCTCCTAGGCCAGTGCAGGTGTGTCTCCTCAACAGCTCGGCCTTCACGGAGGCCAGTGCGTCTCTGTCTGCAATAGCAAAGACCTGATCGTCTATGTAATCAAGGATGTAGAACGGAGTCTGGCCGGAGCGGACGAAGAGCGAGGGGTCTGCAGACAACGGGAAGAACTGCAGGTCAGCAAGTGTAGCACGCAGTGTGTCGTGCCACTCACGGGGCGCCTGGCGCAGGCCGTAGACAGGGCGCCAAAGGAGCCACTCGGTACCAGGGGGAAAGGTACCGGAGAAACCCTGGGGGTGGCACAGGTAGACCTACTCGTATAGCCAAGGCTAAACAAAGCAAAGAGTCCTACGCCTGACACAGCAGGGGAGCCTAAACTAGGCACACTGGAGAGACCTACACTAGGCAACACGGGGTAATAGGAACCAGTCACACTAGAGTTATCGACATACATCACACACAATGCAGAGCTAATCTCATCAATGTTCATATCAAAGATCCTAACACAAGGGCGGAGCAGACTGTGCCAGTCGGGGAGGTCCGGCGCAGGGCCGAAGCGGAGACAAAATAGGTCGTCCAGGCGACTGATATAGCGAGTGGGGGTATGACCCGTCTTACCGCACACGAAGCTGCGGCGAGGACCGGTCTGGAGGTGGTACTGGCAGCGCCCATCACTCGCACCACCACCCGACGACGAGCTACGCTCACGACCACCGTGACCACCACCCCCTGCACCACCAGCGCCAGGCCACCCAGGCGGGAGGCGGCTGACCCTCCGCTGCGACTGCTGCTGCTGCTGCTGCTTCGGGTCAAGCTGTGGCGCCTGCTGCTGCTACAAGGTACCAGCCCCAGCCCCCTCGTTTGTACTATCGCGAGTGGATGAACCACCTCCACCACCACCTCCACCCCCTCCTCCACTACCACCGCCACGGATCGGTAACGAGGGAGGCAACGAACCAAGAAACAAGAGGATGAGCAGCACGAAAGTAGTCAGACAGAGGGGGACGCATGACATCGAGCGACGACGCAGGAGGGGAAGGCAGGCGGAGAGGACGAGACGCGTGGGAACGAAGCAACATAGGATGAGAACGCTGAACAGGAGAGGCAGGAGGAGCACAAGAGGGACGACGAGACCAGATGTGAGACGGAGGCGTCGGATCAGGAGACTGAGGAGGAGTAACAGGAGGGGCACGAGGTGGGAAACGAGCCAGGGACGAGTCCAACGGAGGAAACACGAGACCGTGGACAGGAAGGGGAGGAGGTGATGGGGGAGGCACAAGCGAGCAGTCGGGGAGGGAAGGCCAAGGAGGCGAAGGGCGGACACCGGCGGCGAATGCTGCTGCTGCTGCTGTTCGACGCCGACACCTGGACCGCTAGCTGCACCAGGGCCACCTGCGGAACACTCCACTCCAGCACCCCCAAAACAAGCACCCCCAGAGCGAGAACCCTCTCTAGCACCGGTGCCACCCCCAAGCCCGCCGGGACAAGCCACGACAGTAATCCCAGGACTAGCACCCTCCTCAACGCCAGCACCCCCAGAGTCATCGAACGGTTGCTGCTGCTGCGATGGCGGCAGCGGCAGTGGCGGCTGTAGCGGCGGCGACTGCGACGGAGGAGGAGGAGACACGGAGGGAGAGACAGGCGGCAAGAATTGCGCCGCAGGGCCACCTGAGTCAACCGACTCCTCGACCGAGACGACCGACAAAATGGGAGTGACGTGAGACACACCAGGCGGAGCAGGACGAGGAGGGAGGTGAGCAGGGGCTACCGGGGGAGAGGGAACCAGAAACAGGGGAGGGGAAACGGGGAGACCTCGGTGGGGAAAGCGGTAGTAAAAGGAGACACACTCTTCGAAAGTGGCGTCACGGGAGTGAAAGAAGCGGTGAGTCGGCGGGTGGTAAAAGTGCCAGTCAGACGATTCAAGGGGGAACCGAAGAAGACACATGGAACAGTACGAGCAGTGAGCTTGTCCGTGCCAGAGGCACGGACGTGAAACCAGGGACGCAGACGCGTCACTAGGGAACCCGTCCAAAGAAGGGTCGGTGAAACCAGCGGCCACTGGGAGCACGGCCATAGGTTAAGCTAGTGAGCGGCGTAGCGAACAACGAACGGCCACAGAAAATGGGGAACACCGGCATGGATTATGGAGGTACGAGCCACCTCCATGACCAAACTGATGCGTCGCTCAGCGACCCCATTCTTTTGCGGGGAGTCCGGTAGGGTGTACGAATGGGTGATGCCCTCCGTACAACAGAACGGTCGGAGTGGAGACACAGCACAGGGAGACCGCGGTGTAGGCGTGCAGCTATGACCCACGGGATAAAGAACGTGTGGCACGTTGGCCTTCCGATCTAAGGGAAACACCATGGTGTAGCACGTGTAGTCATGAACGAGCGCTCAAAAATAGCGCTCGCGACGCGGTCCACGGATGGGGGCTGGGCCACAGACATCCAGCTGCAGGGTGTGGAGGGGTGCGGTGGCAGGACGAAGCGAGGAGGAGTGAGGAGCATGGCAGAGCCGGCTCTCGACGTAGAGCGTGCACGGCAGCACACGCCAGGGAGGGAGGGCAGGCAGCGACACAGGGAGACCTAAGACGAGACCGTGCTGGGACATGTGATGTAGATGCGGGAGTGCGGGGCGACCTAGGCAGTGGTGCCACAGAAGCGACGGGTGAGTGAGCAACAGACACGAGCATGCAACGGCGACCTGGGTAGACGCACGACCCGGGGAGGACGATCCACCGAGGGGGGAAGCAGTGTCCAGCATAAAGAGGCCAGACACCAGGTCCCAGGGGAACGTCGCAAGGGGGGAACCTGAGCCGGCCTCGGTACAGACAGTGTACCGCTCGTGTCCCGGGAACGTAGTGGTGACGGCCAGGTCCTGAAGACAGCCGACACCAACTAAGTTCCGAGAGAACGAGGGGATGTGCAGGCCTGTAAGGGAACCCGAGGGAACCGCTGGACAGGGAAGGGTAGTGTAGCTGCGAGCAACTACAAGACCAGAGGAGGGGTCAGCAAGTACGACAGCGGCAGATGTGGCAAGTGGCGTAAGTGCAGCATGGTCGCGGAAGAAGCAGGTAGACGCACCAGAGTCAAGTGTGAAGGACAGAGAAGCAGTAGCCGCAGACAAAGGAGGAGCAAGTATGGAGCCTAGGCTAGAAAAAGCAAACGGTCCTACGCTTGATGCATCAGGGGAGTCTCTACTACAAACAGGTGCTACGCCTAAGCTAGAGAACATAGGATAATAAGATCCAGACACACTAGAAGCATCAACAGGCAGAGATTGCAGGGTAGAACTAATCAGATCCATGTCTAGGTCAAAAACATGCACACCATGGCGCAGCAAACTGGTCCTATCGGGGAGGTCCGGGGCCGGGCCAAAGTGGCGACGGTAAAGGTCGTCGAGTCGGCGATAGCAGCGGGCAGTCGGGTGCGGGCGGCGGCACACTGTGCCACGGAGGGGCCCGGTCTGGAGCTGGTACTAGCAGCTCACAGCACCGAAATTGCCGGTAGACGCCGAGTTGCGAGGACCGCCACCGCGGCCACCACCTCCAGGGGCTCCTGGCCACCCTGGCGGGAGGCGGGTTCACGGCTGCTGCTGTTGCTGCTGCTACTGCTGCTGCTGCGTCTGCTGCAGCTGCTGCTGCTATAGGACATCTGTCCCAGTCCCCTCGTCAGAACTACTGACGCCGCCACCTCCACGACCACCACCAACACCACTACCACGCCCTCCCTTCGGGCCGCGACGGCCCCGACGCTGGCGCTGCTGCTGAGAGAAGGCCACAGCTGTGGAAGTGTGGGAGGAGCAGCCGTAGCGACCGCGGTGGAAACGTCAGCGTACGTGCATTGGGAGGAGGCAGAGCCCTGAAAGATAGGGATTGCCGCAGCACCGCTCGACTGAGTGATTGTGCGCTGGCGAGTCTCTATCTCAGAAAGGGTAGTGACAAAGGCGGTCAGGGTGAGGTCACCAAGGTGCTGGCTAAGGAAGTGGTCGCGGGCGGCGGCTAAGCGGTCCGTCAAGTGCATGACAATAAGGTACAGGGTAAAACAGAACGGCGGGGGGAAGGCAGTGAGCTGGGCGGTAGTGCTAGTAGCGCGGTTGCTAGTCTCTAGTGCATGGAGGTGAGTAGTGAGGTCAGCGACTGTGGGGAAAGCGGAAAGATCACGGAATAGCATGGGGAGGATCAAGTGGTCAGCGGAGGCAGAGGCGGGTGTGGAGTAGCGCGCAACTTCGGCATCTAGGAATTCCTTGGTGTTCGCAACAGCAGTAAAGCGCGGACGCTCAGACAGGGGAAGCGCATGACTAATGACGAGTTGCGCTACAACATCGCGAGAGTCCCAAACAGCGCGAGCGAGTGCAGCAGCAGCAAAGGCCTCGCTCTCAGCAGTGGTTGGGGCAGCACGGAGAGATCAGGCGCGGAGGGGCGAGGAAGCAAGCCATCAACATGCATATCCAGGGAGTGACCAGCCAGGCACTGACTTGTCAGGTGACGGCGGAGATCGACATGCCAGGCGGCGAAGTCGATCTTGTGTCCCTCCGCGTCCAGGCAAAGCACAGCGTTCGCCATCGTGCAACCTCCGCAGCACAGCGTTACGGCGGCACAGCGGCACGACAACACAGCGGCACTGCGACACAACGGCATAGTGGCACAGCAGCACAGGTACTCAGCGACACGGCGGCACAGCGGCTGGACTCCCCAGCGAGAAGACCGGGTGGAAGGCCGAGGAGCATTGGGCGCAAAGGGCCGGCTGAGCATTGGGGCCAACGAGGCACTAGGTGGCCAGGGAGGTGCTAAGTTCTGGCGCGCGCGAAGGGCTGGCGAGCGCGTGAGGGCCGGCGGGCGCGTGAGGGACCGGTGAGCACGTAGGGCTGGCGAGGTGCGCGGTGGGCCAGGCGGGTGCGTGAGGAGCCGGGCGAGCGCGTGAGGGGCCGGGCAAGCGTGCGAGGGGCCGGCTAGGCACGAGGGGCCAACGGGGCGCGTAAGGGCCGGCAGGTAGCAAGGGGCCGGCGAGGTGCGTGAGGTGCCGGCTGAGCGCTGGGGGCCAGCGAGCGCGCTAGGGGCCGGCTAGGAGCGAGGGGCCAGTGGGGTACGTGAGAGGTCGGTGCGGCGGTGAAGGGGCAGCGGGCGCGCTAGGGGCCAACTGGGGCGCTAGGGGCCGGCGTGCGCACTAGGGGCTGGCGGGGCGAAAGGCTAGAGCTAGGGGCAGAAGCAGGTGGGCGGACCTAGCCTACTCATGATACCATGTTAGAATGCAAGAACGACTAGAACAATGGAGTACATGGGAGATATAGGGTTGGAGTTGTACTCTCTAAGAACACAAGTCTATCTAGCCTATAACTTCTACATAAAAACATATGTATAAGTTGACACCTTGTACCTGTTGTGATAAAATCGTACTTAAGCATTTCTGTAAGTAGTTCCGATAGATATTGTCAGGTTACATTGTAGTTAGCATCCGTAGAATTATGTCAGCAAATAGCTCGAACAGGTACATCACCGAATAGGTACTTCTAGCAGATATGAAAGTAGCTTGTACAACTTCAGTTCTTAACTTGTTCTTCAGTAAATTCTGGTCAACACTTTACAATTTCTAAGACTTCTGCTGTCTTACTAGTCTAGCATTCCAACAAAGATCCTTGGTTAAGTCTTGAAGTATCGCAAGGCTGTAAGACTGACTCTGGTGTTACAACTTGTTGATACTGGCTGTTACTGGAGGTACTTCCAGTATTACTTTCTACTTCAAGTACTTGTGTCTGCAGATTCTATACTTCGTCTCCTGCACCACCTTTCAAATTCTTTCATGGTATGAGAGCTATTTGAAATTAAGACTATCGTCAATTCGACTATCGTCAAATTTACAAATGACTAGACCATCACCATCTCCAATTGGGATGCCGCAACAGCAGCAAGGTTTGCCAACTGTGCATCCACCGGGGACTTCGTCCTCTTCCTTTCAACATCACAGCAACAAGCAGCAGCATCAGTAACAGCGACTTTCAGTGGTATGAGCATTGATGGTTCTAGCTATGCAAGAGCTGCAGCTGCTCCAAGCTCCAGTTCTTTGTTTGCGTTTACACCTGCTCAACATCAACAATTTCAATTTCTTCAACAACAGCAGCAAGCACAACAACAATTTTAGCAACAACAGCAACAACAACAGCAATCGCAATAGCATTTTCCGCAGCAGCAGATTTCTTTCACTGGCCCTGTCTTTCAGGCTCTAAACCTTTTAAGCAATACACACATCAAGACAACTATACCTTTTAATGGCGCTGAATTCTACGCTTGGAGTTTCGAATTCGAGCTCCTCACGAAATCCGCTGGATTGTGGCCATTCTTCAGTGGCGATTATTCGTATCCTGTTACGGGAACACAGATAGAACAACAGAGTTTTCTTCATGCTTCACTCAGCGCTTACACTGTCCTTATCCGCAATCTGTCGCTGAAAGAGCAGCTCAGTATACGCTCTCTTCACACCAGTTTGACTCAAGCAGAATCTGCGTAGAAGCATTTGAAGGGATTATACATGGCGCATGATACAATTTCAGTGAGTAAATTCTCTCACAACTGACAACTGTATAGATGCAGGGCAACGAGAACGTTTCGGATTATATCAACAGGGCTCGAACACTTCGTGACCAGTTGGAAAAGTGCGGCGGATACTTCCCAAAAGGACATGTTTGTAACAGTCCTTCTTGCAGGTCTTGGAGCAGAATGGCGGCAGTGTCGATCTCTTCTTCGTCTTCAATCAAATCTTTCGGAAACATAAATCTGCTCAATCCTTCAAGCAGAGCAGCAAGATCTTGACCTGCAGACAGCACGTAACAAAAGGGGAGCAGTTAACATCAGTTTTTATTCAACACCCACGAAACATGTCAAAAACGTTCTTCTGTCACTACTGCAAAATGGATGGACACTGTATAAAAATTCGCAACACGCTTCAAGCTGATAGGAAAACAGGAGTGCAATAGTAGTCGCAGCAGTTCAAGCAACCGTGAAGCAGAATCCACCAACAACAACTCCTGCGACATCAGGAAAGCAAGTTTTCAGCTACGTTACAACAGTTCATACAACAGACTCAGATTTCGATGATGAAGACGACAAAAGCTCCATCGAGCAACCTGAGAACATGATTTTACCTCAAGTATATGCTAATCTTGCCCGGGTTATCGCAGGACCAAACACTTGATATCTTGACAGTTGTTGTGGACAACACATGTGCTCTGCCGAGACGCTCTTCATTACTCATCAGCGTCTGCTTCGACGTCCAGTACCTGTCACAGTCACAAATGGACAAACCATTATGGCAAGGTCAATCGGCAGCGTCATGTTGGACTCCATGGACACATGTTTTTCCTTACACGTTACGAATGTCCTTATCATCGCTGAACTTTGCTTTAATCTTCTTTCAACGGCTCAACTCCTGCGACATAAGATCAGGACACAAGGCAATTGTGAGACAATGGACCAGGAACTTTATCATAATGATACAAACACTTACATCGGGAGAGCCGCCACTCAGTATGGGGTCTCCGTTCTTCAATTCGAGTCGCAAGGGAATTCTGGATCTTCTGAGAAAGTGTTATCTCTTAGACCTTGGCAACATCCCAAAGAAACTGATTTTCAGAGGGTTGACGTAGACTTCCGTGCAACTGCAGTTCCAACAGGATCTCGTACAACAGCAGCAGTTATAACGGCTCTTGATTCCTGGCCAACAAACACAGCCGAGGAAGATTCATCAGCATGGAGGAATTACTATGACACTTTACAACAACTTGAAAAAAACCTACAGTACCTTGGGGACCCAGCAGCAGCAGTGAAGCAAAGGA
>BQMB01001141.1:0-48848 GCA_027943415.1 Closterium sp. NIES-67
TCCCACTTCAGCGTGGCTAGTCTAAGAGATTGCATTCAATAAAAAATCATGCACAATTCTTTGCATACGCCCAAATCCTTCACGATTTTCCCCTTTACGCAAAAGTGTGGGTCCAGGAAGAGTGCGAGAAGATCCCTGCAAAGGTTTGCACTAACCTCATAGATAACATGCCTAGGAGGGTGCCGGTGGTGATCAAGGCCAAGGATCGGTGGACTAGGTACTAGAAACGTTGTTCGGAAGTTTGCTCTTTGTCTTGGGAAACAATTGTCCGAATGTACTTTTGTATATCTTTGGGCACTAAATTAGATCGAAAGAAATCTTATGGATTTTAGCGCTGTAAACACATCCACTATGTGCCCCTCCCAAAGCGTACCACCATTAAACATAAGACTTTATGTAGGGTGGTCGAAAATCCCAAAAACCCTAGGTAATGCAGAACATCTGAACAATTGTTTCCGTCACAGTAATTGCCACGCGCCTTCCGGACCGCCTTGCCACTGCCTGCGACCACTTCCTTAGTCAGCACCCAGGTGACCTCACCCTTCCTGCATTTGTCACTGCCCTATCCGCGATAGAGACCCGCCAGCGCACTATTGCTCAGTCTAGCGGTACTGCGGCAGCCCCTATCATCCAGGCTGTGCTCCCTCTCAGTGCACTTACTCTGATGTCTCTGCCACTGTTGCTGAGACAGCCCCTACTGCTGAGACCGCTGCAGCAGCCTCGGTGCAGGCTCGTCAGGGTAGGGGACGTCGGGCTGGGGGGGGGGGGGGGGGGGTTGGCGGCAGGAGGGGTGGTAGGGGTGGCGGAGGTGGCGGAGGTTGTGGCAGTGGTGGAGGGGACGGTGGTGCAGATGAAGGGACCGGGGCTGATGCTCTGGTGCCAGCAGCAGCAGCAGCAGCAGCAGCCCCATCAATAGCAGCAGTCGCAGGAGCAGCAGCAGCCGCCGTGGGGACCCCGTCCATCGCGGTGGCTAGGCGGCGCTGGTGGTGGTCGTCGTGGTGGTGCGCCGCGCGACTCGGTGTCAGGTGGCGGCTCCAGTGTGGTCACCTGCCAGTACCAGCTTCAGTTCGGCCCCCGCCGCGGCACCGTCTGCGACTGTCCCGATCGCACCGCCTCCCGCTGCTACCGCCGCCTCGACGACCTCTTCCGTCTCCGCTTCAGCCCCGCGTCTGACCCCCCCGACTGGTACAGCCTGGTGCGTCGCCGTGTGCCTGTCTTTGAGTTGGATATGGATCAGATTAGGTCTGCTACGAATGTCATGTATGCTGATGAATCTAGTGTGACTCGACCCTATTACCCTGTGTTGCCTAGTATAGGTGTGTCCACTGTATGTAGCCTAGGTTCCCCTGCTGCGTCAGGTGTAGGACTGCCTTGTTTAGCCTAGGCTCCACTATAGCTCCTCCGCCTTCGGACGCCACCGCCGCGCTCTCTTTCACACTAGACTCGGATGCGTCTGCCTGCTTCTTTCACGACGACACTGCGCTACCACTGCTTGCCGTCCTTGCCGCTGTAGTGCTTGCTGACCCCTCCTCATGTCTGGTAGTTGCACGTAGCTCCACTACCCTTCCCTATCCGGCAGTTTCCTCGGGCTCCCTTACAAGCTTGCACATCCCCTCATTCTCCAAGAACCTAGTTGGTGTCGGCTGTCTTCAGGACCTCAGCATCACCTCTACGTTTCCTGGACACGAGCGGTACGCAGTCTGCACGGAGGCCGCAACTGGTGCCCATCTCACCACGTTCTCCCGAGACCCGGTGTCTGGCCTGTTTACTCTAGACACAGCGTCCCCCCCAGTGGGAGCATCCCCCCAGGTGGTCGCGCCCTCCGAGGTCGCTGCGGCTTGCTCGTGTTGGTCGCTCACCCACCCGTCGCTGCTTTGGCACCACCGCTTAGGACACCCCGCACTCCCACGTCTGCGTCACATGTCCCAGCATGGTCTTGTCTTAGGTCTCCCTGCACCGCTCCCTCCCCTCCCTCTCTCGCCTGCGCCGCCATGCACGCTCTGCATCGAGGGACGGCTGCGCCGTGCCCCTCACTCCTCCTCGCTTCCCCCTACCACTGCGCCACTCCAGACCCTGCACCTGGACGTTTGGGGCCCAGCCCCCGTCCCTGGGCCGCGTCGAGAGCGCTACTTTCTAGTGCTCGTCGTCGGCTACACGCGCTACACCACGGTGCTTCCTTTGGAGCGGAAGGCTGATGTGCCTGACGTTCTTATCTTGTGGGTCGTAGCTGCGCAAGTCCACCGTGGCCTCCTTGTGCTGCATCTTCACTCCGACCATGGTGGCGAGTTCGCCTCCGGTCGGCTTGGCCAGTTTTGTCATGCGGAGGGCATCACCCAGTCGTACACCCTGCCAGACTCCCCGCAGCAAAATGGGGTAGCTGAGCGATGCATCTGTTTGGTCATGGAAGTGGCTCGTACCTCCATGATCCATGCTGGTGCACCCCATTTTTAGTGGACATTCATTGTTCGCTATGCCGCTCACCAGCATAACCCGTGGCCACACTCCTAGCGGTCGCAGGTTTCGCCGACCTTCCTTTGGACTGGGTCCCCTGGTGATATGTTTGCGTTCCACGTCTGGGGCTGCCTCCCTCACGTTCGTGCCTCTGGCATGGACAAGCTCACTGCCTGTACTGTCCTCTGTGGCTTCCCCCTAGACGCGTCTGACTGGCACTTTTACCACCCGCCATCTCACCATTTCTTTCACTCTTGCGACGACACTTTTGACGAGTCTGTCTGCTTCTACACCCGCTTTCTTTACCGAGGTCTCCTCCCTGTTCCTGGTCCGCACTCCCCCAGTAGCACCTGCTCCTCTCCCTCCCCATCACTCATCGGGTGTGTCTCACGTAACTCACCTCCTGTCGGTCGTCCCGGTGGAGGAGTCGGCTGACTCTGGGGGCTTTGCGGCTCAGGGTTCGCCGCCTGTCTCTGGCCCGGTTTCTCGTCCTCCGCCAACGCAGCCGCAGTCGCCGCCGCCGCAGCAGCAGCCGCCGTCATCGCTGCCGCAGCAGCAGCCGTCGCCGCAGCAGCAGCCGCCGCCGCCGCAGGGGTTTGAGAGCTCTAGGGGTGCGGGCGTTGAGGAGGTTGCTTGTTCTGGGGGTGCTGGTTCTAGGGGTGCCCGTCCCAGGGGTAATGCCATGACTTGTCCCTGCAGTCCTTGGGTGGCACGGGTGCTGAAGAGGTTTCTCGCTCTGGGGGTGTTGGCGTGGAGTGTCCCGGAGGTAGCCGTGGTGCAACTGGAGGTTCTGGTATCGGCATGGAGCAGCAGCAGCAGCAGTCGTCACCGGTGTCCACCCTTCGCTTCCTCGGTCTTCCTTTCCCCGACCGCCCGCCTACGCCTCCCCCGCTGCCGCCTCTCCCGCTTGTCTCCGGCCCTGTGTTTCATCATCTGGACTCATCCCCAGCTCGTTTCGCCCCTCGTTCTCCTGCCGTGTCTCCTCCCTTGTCTCCTGACCCAACCCCCCCCCTCCCGCTGGTGGCCTCTCGTGCTCGTCATGTCTCTCCTATTCAGTTCGCTCACCCTATATTGCTCCGTTCTCATGCATCTCGTGCTCCCCTTCTACCGTCACCTCCTTTGTCGTCGCTTGTTCTCCCCCCTCCTCCTCTCTCTGACTTCCTCCGTGCCATAAGTCTGCTTGTCCCTTGCATTCCCGCTTCTCTTATAACTGACCCGTCTGTTCCTGTCTCCAGTCTTGATACTCTTGTCGTTGCCTTCGCCACTCTGGTTTTTGACCCTGCCCGTCCTCCGGTCGTCGGGATGCAC
Source organism: Closterium sp. NIES-67 (assembly GCA_027943415.1). Classification (NCBI taxonomy): domain Eukaryota; kingdom Viridiplantae; phylum Streptophyta; class Zygnematophyceae; order Desmidiales; family Closteriaceae; genus Closterium; species Closterium sp. NIES-67. The sequence continues at coordinate 3,760 of BQMB01001141.1, forward strand.
CTGCCCTTGGCAGTGACGTTCTAGAGGACAGGCAATACGAGCTCGCTTTCCTGTCCGAGGCCACTCCACATCTCTGCTCCAAGCTGCTAGTCCCTGAGGGTGAGCTAGACGCCCTTGACATCCCGACCCCTCGCACTTACGCTGAGGCGACCTTGGGGCCGTGGGCCTCTCAGTAGATAGCTGCCATGGACGCGGAGATGGCATCTTGGAGATCCACCGCCACCTACGTCGACGTAGTTCCCCAACCTGGGGTGAACGTAGTCGATGGTCGGTGGCTCTTTAAGGTGAAGCGCCCTCCTGGAGAGCCGCCGGTATTCTAGGCACGCTACGTTGCAAGGGGCTTCAGTCAGCGCGAGGGTGTTGACTTCTTTCAGACCTTCGCTCCGACCCCGAAGATGACCACTCTTCGGGCGCTGCTACACATAGCAGTACACCATGAATATGAGCTGCACTCCCTCGACTTCTCCACAGCGTTTCTCCAGGACAGTCTGCACGACCAGGTCTACCTGCGCCGTCTGCCCGACTTCACCGGCACCTTCGCCCCTGGTACCGAGTGGCTCCTCCGGTGCCCGGTTTACGGCGCGCGGTAGGCACCCCGTAAGCGGCACAACACGCTGCGTGCTACGTTAGCTGACCTGCAATTCTTCCTGCCATCTGCAGACCCCTCGCTCTTCGTTTGTTCTGGCCAGACCCCGTTCTACATCCTTGTCTACGTGGATGACCTGGTCTTCGCCACTGCAGACACAGACGCACTGGCCTCCCAAAAAGGCTGAGCTGCTGAGGAGACACATCTTCACTGACCTAGGAGAGCTGCTCAGGTACCTTGGCCTGCAGATCTCCAGGGACAGAGCAGCGCGCAACATCACTCTCACACTTGGTGCGCCAGGTCCTTAAGAGGTTCGGTCTTCAGTTCACCTCCGCGCAACCCACACCTCTGCTAGTAGATCACAGGCTCTCGGCTCTAGTCCCTGAGGAGTGTGTATATCCTAGTGATCCTTACGCAAAGCTGGTGGGTTGCCTCATGTACCTGATGATTTGCACTCGTCCAGATCTTGCATACCCTCTCAGCATCCTGGTTCGCTTTGTGGCCACAGGTAGACACCGACCACAGCACTGGTCGGTCGCTAAGAGGGTTTTGCGTTATCTAGCAAGTACGTTGGGCATGGGGCTAGTGCTAGAAGGACGTAGGCCAGGGGTTCTTATATGGCACACAGATGCTTCGTGGGCAAACGACGCTGAGACACTTAGGTCCTCCCATGGCTACTGCTTTAGCCTTGGTGCAGGCGCCATCTCGTGGAGGTCCACTCGCTCATCGTCTGTTGCCTAGTCTAGCTATGAGGCTGAGATCTACGCTGGTGCCATGGCGGCACAGCAGCTCCGCTGGCTGACTTTCTTGCTTACAGACTTAGGTGAGCAGTCTAGCTATGCCCCGATCCTGTACGCTGACAACAGGGCCATGATCCTCATTTGTCAGGAGCCTCGACTGGAGGGCAGAGCGAAGCATATCCAGCTACGGTACTTTCTCCTGCGCGAGCTACAGTAGCGCTGCCAGGCCCGCGTAGTTCACTTGGCCTCCGGTGCCAACACAGCTGATATCTTTACGAAGGCTTAGGGTTTAGGGTATACAGCTTGCGCCTAAAGATCATCAGCGACAGTGTATACAGCTTGGTCTATTTCCTGTAGCTTCTCGCTTGCTTGGAACTTGAGTGTGTATTATATGTTACATTACCTTGACTTGCTTTGTGGCTCCTGTTCCAGTGGCTAGACTAGTAATGCCGCCTTGGGTTACTCGTGTTTCCTTTGTACTCTTGGTGATTGGTCTTCAGACCCTTGCCTCAGAGGTTGGACTAGTAGTGCCACCCTGAGCTGCATGTCTCTTGCTAGTCGTTGCCCCTTTTCTAGCCTAGGGGGTGTGTCAACATATATTTGTATTTGTTATAGGCTAGATAGGTGCATGCTCATAGAGAGTACAACTCTTTAGGACAAAACCAACCTGTATCACTCATTCTAGCTCAATTACGTTATTGTGAGACCTTTGATGGGCTCAACTGTTCAGTATGGGCAACCTTGTTTTATTCAGGCCGGCTCTCTTAACCGTGGCAACAATGAATCTTGACTGATATAATTCGCGGTCCATGCGGGCACGAAAAAAAGTTCGACCTACGTTTGGCCAAGATGTCAAACATGTGTATCTCCTATGTTTGCATAGACTGTATAGGGCCACCTCTTAGAGGGTACAAAACTTAGGTATATTCACCTGTAGTCTCTCTCTACTCTATTATTCAGTTCTCACTTTAACATGGTATCACGCGTAGGTTAGGATCCCCCACCTACCGCTTCCGCCCGTACCCTAGCTAGGCCCCGCCGCTTCCCCCTGGGCCCCGTCGCGCCTCCTAGCCCCGTCGCGCCCCTCTTGGGCCCTGCCGCGCCTCCTAGCCCCGTCGCGCCCCTCTTGGGCCCCGTCGCGCCTCCTAGCCCAGTCGCGCCCCTCCTGGGCCCTATCACGCCCCTCCTGGGCCCCGTCGCACCTCCTAGCCCCGTCGCGCCCCTCCTGGGCCCCGTCGCGCCCCCCTAGCCCCGTCGCGCCCCTCCTGGGCCCCGTCGCGCCCCCTAGCCCAGTCGCGCCCCTCCTGGGCCCTATCACGCCCCTCCTGGGCCCCGTCGCACCTCCTAGCCCCGTCGCGCCCCTCCTGGGCCCCGTCGCGCCCCCCTAGCCCCGTCGCGCCCCTCCTGGGCCCCGTCGCGCCCCCCTAGCCCCGTCGCGCCCCTCCTGGGCCCCGTCGCGGCCCCCTAGCCCTGTCGCGCCCCTTCTGGGCCCCGTCGCGCCCCTCCTGGGCCCAGTCACGCCTTCTAGCCCCGTCGCGCCCTGCCTGGCCCCGTCGTGCCCGCTCGGCCCCGTCGCGCCCTGCCTGGCCCCGTTGCGCCTGCCTGGCCCGCTGCGCCTGCCTGGCCCTGCCGCGCCTGCCTGGCCCCACCGCACATGCCTGGCCCCTCCGCGCCTGCCTGGCCCCTCCGCGCCTGCCTGGCCCCGTCGCGCCCTGCCCAGCCCCGTCGCACCCTGCCTGGCCCCGCCGCGCCTGCCTGGCCCCGCCGCGCCTGCCTGGCCCCGCCGCGCCTGCCTGGCCCCACCGCGCCTGCCTGGCCCCGCTGCGCCTGCCTGGACCCGCCGCGCCTGCCTGGCCCCACCGCGCCTGCCTGGCCCCGCCGCACCTGCCTAGCCCCTCCGCGCCTGCCTGGCCCCGCCGCGCCTGCCTGGCCCCGCCGCGTCTGCCTGGCCTCGCCTTGCCTGCCTGGCCCCGCCGCGCCTGCCTTGCGCCCGTCCCAGCCGGCCCCGCGCCCGTCCCGTCAGCCTGGTGCCCGCTACTTCTGGCCCCCGCGTCCGTCCTGCCCCGAGCTGTGTGCGGCCCGCTCGTCGTCCCTGCCCCGGCCCTACATCCTCCCTGGTACGGTTCCCCATCACCTGTACCGCATTGCACTGAGCTGCACCACACTGCACTGCACGGTACCGCCCTGCACCGCACTGCACCGCCCTGCACCGCACTGCACCGCACTGTACAGTCCTGCATTGCTCCTGATGGCGGCGGAGCTTCGCTTCGACGCTGAAGGCCAGCCTCTGGAGTTCGAGGCGTGGCTCACCGACCTCCGTCGCCACCTCACTGGCCATCGGCAGGATGGCCACCCGCTTTCCGCACACCTTGACGGTACGCTCCCCTGCCCAGAACCCCCTGCTGTGCTGCCCGCTAACCCCACACCCGCTGAGCGCGAGTCTACTGCAGCCGCTGCCCTTGCGCGCTCCGTCAGGCTTTCCCGAGACGTTGTCGCTCAGCTTGCCATTAGCAATGCCCTTCCCCCGTCTGAGCGCCCTCGCTTTAGGTCCATCACTACCGCCCAGGCTTACTTAGATGCTGTCATGAAGCGTTATTCCACCCCTCCTGCTGCCTCGGTGGGTCGCCTGATCCTCCCGATGCTCTTTCCCGACCTTGCGTCTTTCCCCACTGTCTCTGACCTAGCTGCCCACCTGCGCTCGATAGATGAGACCTGGCGCGCTGCCTGCACTGACGCACAGCTTAGAGCCCACCAGCCGCCCATTACCTCTACCCTCTACCTGCTTGCCATCCGCCTCCCTAACCGCCTTGCCGCCGCCCGCGACCGCTTCCTTGGCATTCACCCTGGTGAGCTCACCCTCCCCGACTTTGTAGACACCCTGATTGTTATTGAGACCCACCACCGCTCCATCGCCCAGGCGAGCGGTACCGTGCCGGTCCCTATCTTTCAGGGTTGTGCCCCCGCTCAGTGTACCTTCTCCGACGGTTCTATCGCTGTGGCTGAGACTGCTGCTGCAGCGCAGCTTCGTTCCGGGAAGGGCCGCCGCCCCAAGGCTGGGCGCGGCGGAGGAGGCGGGGGTGCAGGAGGGGTGGTGGTGGAGTCAGGTCGTTTGGTGCTGGAGCGGACGAGGGGACCCTGCCCGGTCCAGCTGAGCCGCCGCCTCCGTAGTCGCAGCAGCAGCAGCAGCAGCAGCAGCCGCAGTAGTCGCAGCAGCCGCAACAGCCACCGCAGACGAGGCAGGCGAGTGTCCTCCCGCCCGGGTGGCCTGGCGCTGGAGGTGGTCGGGCGCGTGGTGGTGTGCCGAGTGGTGGTTCGGGAGGTGTGCGTTGTCAGTACTAGATCCAGATTGGTCCTCGCCGCGGCTTCGTTTGCGGTAAGCTCGGTCATACCACTCCCCGCAGTTTTCGTCGCCTGGACGACCTCTTTCGTCAGCGCTTCGGCCCGTCGCCAGACCTCCCGGACTGGCACAGTTTGCTTAGTCGTAGGATTCAGATTTTTGACATGGACATGGATGCCATTGTTTCTACTCTGCATGTGATGTATGCTGATGACTCTAGTGCGCTTCCCGCTTATTACTCACTGTCGTCTAGTGTAGGTGTGCCTAGCTTAGCCTCCCCTGCTGCGTCAGGCATAGGATCTCCTGCTTTGTTTAGCCTTGGTGCTTCCGCCGTCGCCACGTCGCCGGACACCATTGCTTCGCTTTCCTTCATCTTGGACACTGGCGCTTCCCGGTGCTTCTTCCGCGACTCTACTACACTGACGCCGCTTCCTGTTCCTGCTGCCGTTTCTCTTGCTGACCCCACCGGCGGTCCGGTAGTCGCCCGCAGTTCCACCACCCTTCCCTGTCCGGCGGTTCCTTCGGGCTCTCTTACAGGTCTGCATATCCCCTCGTTCTCCAGGAACCTAGTTGGTGTCGGCTGCCTCCAGGACCTTGGCGTCACCACTACGTTCCCTGGTCACGAGCGGTATGATGTCTGTACCGAGGCCGCCACTGGTGTCCCCCTGTCCACGTTCCCCCGGGACCCGGTGTCCGGCCTGTTCACTCTGGACACCGTGACCCCCCCGGCTGGGGCGCCCCCTCAGGTGGTTGCGTCTACCCAGGTTGCTGCTGCCTGCTCCTGTCGGTCTCACTCACCCGACTCTCCTTTGGCACCACAGCCTAGGTCACCCTGCGCTCCCGCGTCTGCGTCACATGTCCCAGCACGGTCTCGTCCTTGATCTCCCTGGTTCTCTCCCCGCTTTTCCCTCCTCCCCAGCCCCACCTTGCACGCCTTGCGTCGAGGGTCGGCTTTGCCATGCCCCTCACTCCTCCTCGTTTCCCCCTACCGCCGCGCCGCTGCAGACCCTGCACATGGACGTCTGGGGCCCTGCCCTCGTCCATGGGCCGCGTCGAGAGCGCTACTTCCTTGTGCTTGTCGACGACTTCACTCGCTACACCTCGGTCTTTCCCCTGGAGTGGAAGGCCGACGTGCCTGACGCTCTCATCCCCTGGCTTGTCTCTGCCCGTGTCCACCGAGGTCTCCCTGTCTTGCGCCTTCACTCCGACCGTGGTGGCGAGTTTGCCTCAGGTGTCCTTGGTCGCTTTTGTCGTGCGGACGGCATCACCCAGACGTTCACCCTACCGGACTCCTCACAGCAGAATGGGGTCGCTGAGCGACGCATCGGTTTGGTCATGGAGGTGGCTCGCACCTCCATGATCCATGCCGGTGCACCCCATTTTCTGTGGCCGTTCGATGTGCGCTACGCTTCTCACCAGCTTAACCTGTGGCCGCACCCCAGCAGCCGCAGGTTTCGCCGACCCGTCTTTGGACTGGGTCTCCTGGTGACGTGTCTGCGTTCCATGTCTGGGGCTGCCTTGCTCACGTCCGTGCCTCCGGCACGGACAAGCTCCCTGCTCGCACCCTTCCCTGCGTCTTCTTCGGTTTTCCCCTTGACGCGTCCAACTAGCACTTCTACCACCCGCCGTCTCACCGCTTCTTTCACTCTCGCGACGTCACCTTTGATGAGTCCGTCTCCTTCTACCGTCGCTTCCCCCACCGCGGTCCCCCGGTTACCCCCCCCCTGTTCCTGGTCACTCCTTCCCCGGTAGTCCCTGCCCCCCCCCCTCCTCCTCCCCATCCTGTCCCCTCTGGTGTGTCCCACGTCACCCCTCTTCCGTCGGTGGTCCCGGTTGAGGAGTCTTCTGACTCTGGTGGTCCTGCGGCGCAGTCCTCGCCGGTTGCCCCTCCCCAGGCGTCCCCTCCTCCACCGCCTCTGCCGCCGCTGTCGCCCCTGTTGTCGCAGCCATTGTCACTTCCGCCGCCGCCGCCGCAGCCGTCGTTGTCGCTGCCGCCGCCGTCGCAGCACCCGTTCGTTGACTCTGGGGGTGCTGGCGTTGGAGTGCGTGCTAGTCCCGGTAGCTCTGGGGGTGGTACCGGTCCTCGAGGGATTTCGGGCCCTGGAGGTGTTCCCTCTGGGGGTGCTGGCGTGGAGTGTGCCGGTGGTAGCCGAGGAGCAGCTTGCGGTCCCGGTGTCGGAGTTGTGCCGCCGCCGCAGCAGTCCCCGCCGGTGTGAGCCCTTCGCCTGCTCGGCCTTCCGTCCCCTAACCCTGCGTCTGTTCCTCTCTGGCCGTCTCCTCCTCTTCCGTCTACGGCCCTGTGTTCCCTCCGCCGGAAGCGTCCCCGGCTCGTCTTCCCCCTCGTTCCCCCCCTGTGTCCCCTCCTCTGTCTCCTGACCCGACTCCTCCGTCTCACGTCTGGTCTCGCCGTCCCTCCCGTGCTTGTCCTGTCTCCCCTGTCTTGCACTCCCACCCTATGTTGCTTCGTTCCCACGCGTCTCGTCCTCCCCTTCTCTTGTCGCCTCCTCCATCCTACCTTGTTGTTGCGCCCCCCCCTCTGTCTGACTACCTTCGTGCCGCTCGTCCTCTTGTTCCTCGGGTCCTTCTCTCTCGTTACCGACACGTCTATTCCGGTCTCGTGTCTTGACGCTCTTGTAGCTGCGGTCGCTGACTTCGCCTCTACCCGCCGCCTTGACTACGCCACCGCTCTGGTCTCTGACCCTGCCTGTCCTCCGTCTGTCGGGGGTGCTCCTGCCCTCGGCAGTGACGTCCTGGAGGACCGCCAGTTCGAGCTTGCTTTCCTGTCCGAGGCTGCTCCCCATCTCTGTTCCATGCTGCTAGTCCCTGAGGGTGACCCAGACGCTTTCGACATCCCGACCCCTCGCACTTACGCTGAGGCGACCTCGGGACCTTGGGCCTCGCAGTGGATAGCTGCCATGGAGCAGGAGATGGCATCTTGGAGATCCACCGGCACCTTCGTCGACGCAGTTCCCCCGCCTGGGGTGAACGTAGTCGATGGCCGCTGGCTCTTCAAGGTGAAGCGCCCTCCTGGAGAGCCGCCTGTGTTCAAGGCGCGCTACGTGGCTAGAGGCTTCAGTCAGCGTGAGGGGGTGGACTTCTTCCAGACCTTCGCTCCGACCCCGAAGATGACTACTCTTCGGGTTCTGTTACACCTAGCTGCTCAGCGTGACTACGAGCTTCACTCCCTCGACTTCTCCACTGCCTTCCTTCAGGTCAGCCTACACGAGCAGGTCTACTTGCGTCGCCCTCAGGGCTTTACTGGCACCTTCCCTCCTAGGACCCAGTGGCTCCTGCGGCGCCCCGTCTACGGCCTGCGCCAGGCTCCCTGTGAGTGGCACGACACGCTGCGTGCTACCCTTGCTGACCTGCAGTTCTTTCCGTCTTCCGCAGACCCCTCACTCTTCGTTCGTGCTGGCCAGACTCCGTTCTACATCCTTGTTTACGTCGACGACCTGGTCTTTGCCACAGCAGACAGGGACGCACTGGCCTCAGTGAAGGCAGAGCTGCTGAAGAGACACATGTCCACTGACCTTGGAGAACTGTGCCGTTACCTTCGCTTGCAGATCTCCAAGGACAGAGCAGCGCGCACTATCACCCTGACTCAGTCACACTTGGTGCGCTAGGTCCTTCAGAGGTTCGGCCTTCAGTTCTCCTCTGCACAGCCCACCCCTCTGCCTGTAGACCACAGACTCTCTACTCCAGTTTCTAAGGAGTCGGTAGAGCCCAGCGGCCCCTACGCAGAGCTGGTGGGTTGCCTTATGTACCTGATGACTTGCACTCGCCCAGATTTCGCATACCCTCTCAGCATCCTGGCTCGCTTTGTGGCCACAGGCAGATACCGACCGCAGCACTGGTCTGCCGCTAAGAGGGTTTTGCGTCATCTTGCTAGTACATCAGGCATGGGGTTAGTGCTAGGAGGACGTGGGCCAGTTGTCCTTACTGGACACACAGACGCTTCTTGGGCAGACGACGCCGAGACACTCAGGTCTACCCAGGGCTACTGCTTCTGCCTTGGTTCAGGTGCCGTCTCGTGAAGAGCTACCCGCTCCTCGTCTGCTGCCCAGTCTAGCTGTGAGGCCGAGATCTACGCTGGTGCCATGGCGCCACAGGAGCTCCGCTGGCTAACCTTCTTGCTCACGGACTTAGGTGAGCGGCCTAGCTCTGCCCCGGTCCTGTTCGCTGACAACAGGGCCATGATCCTCCTGTGTCAGGAGCCTCGACTCGAGGGCAGAGCGAAGCATATTCAGCTGCGGTACTTCCTCCTGCACGAGCTACAGCATCGACGCCAGGCTCGCGTAGTACACTTGGCCTCAGGTGCCAACACAGCTGATATCTTTACGAAGGCGCTTGCGCCTAAAGATCATCAGCGGCACTGTGTGCAGCTTGGTCTAGTTCCTGTAGCCTCTCACTTGCTAGGGCCTTGACTTTGTACTGTTCTTTATATGTGTACTCAGACTGGACTTGTGTCCTCTCCCAGTGGCTGGACTAGTAGTGCCGCCCTGGTCTTGTTCTTGCCTTGTCTGTACTCCTTCTGACTGGTCTTTTAGACCCTTGTCTCAGAGGCTGGACTAGTAGTGCCGCCCTGAGCTGCTTGTTCAGGACCTGCCCCTATGCAGTCTAGGGGGTGTGTCAAACATGTGTATCTCCTATGTTTGCATAGACTGTATAGGGCCACCTCTTAGAGGGTATAAAACTTGGTATATTCACATGTACTCTCTCTCTACTCTATTATTCTGTTCTCACTTTAACACAAGAAACTTCGAATCCCCTAGAAAATTGTCGCACACTCCCCTTCCGGCTCCACTCCGCAATGCGCAGACGAACGCCCCCCCGGTTCATAGTAATCCCCTCTTTGCTGTGAGAGGAAAAGGTTCAGGAAAAGGATCAAAGGTACTCGTGAGGTCGTCGAGAGGCTTGGAGAACCCTTGATGGTTCGGTCCAAAGGTCTTGAATAGTGTCGAATGTTCGGATCGAAAGGTCCGGGACTGAGCCGAGGGTTCAGGGGTGTTCGAGTGTGCACGATAAGCCGTACAAGTCGGCAAGGAATTAAAATTCATACACCAATCTACTTTGAACACTCCCTTTTCTCTCTATACAGCCTTTGATATTTTCTACAGAACTATATCGCATTACAGTTTGACGGTGCATTCCAACACCATCTTTCTTGGGACGAGTGTCTTGGGAATCTGCACTGTCACCCGTCCCCACATTCGATCATCGCTGAACCAGAACCCCCTGCCCCTCACACTAAACACTCGAGGCAAGTTTGCGTCTTCTGGGCTTCGGCTGCATGGTCAGCAAGCAGCTCGTTGGCGGGAGAGCGCGCAGAGCTGCGGAGGTGCGCTTTGAGGGACGTGGCGTCATTAATTGCCTTGCATAGCGCGCCAACGCTCGTCCCGCTGCGGCAACGATGGCGTCTCGAGGCGTGGCTGTGCACCCGCAGCGAGTGTCGGACATCCCATGGCACGACAGGCTGATCGGCGGGAATGCACGCAGCACGGGGCTCCACGGAATGGCGGAAAATAGTGCGGCACGCTCACGCGTGCGTCGTGGCGTCTGGGTATCGCATCGTGCACCCTTAGAGCCCGTGTTGTTTAGATCCGCCTTTTTGGCGCGAAGCAGCGAGTTTAGGAGAGGTTGCGGCAGGGAGGTGAGTGGGCGCGGGCGCGTGGCGGACGCTTCCGCCTCGCCTCGAATCTCCGCCGCTGCGGAATCTACAGGTGCGCCCGGCGCTGGTAGCCGCCCCGCGCCATCCAAGCCCAGGTCTTCCCGACCCTCAGCCGCAGGCTCGAGACGCGACCGACCCTCGGGGGGAGGCGGGGGGGGCGGAGGGGGAGGCGCACGGAGGGGCGGGGCGGGGGTGCGGCGGGCGCGCGACGACAGCGTGGCGCGCAAGCTGGAGCGATTCCACGACGGGCCCGAGGGGCCGCCGCTGCGCGTGCTGCCGATCGGCGGGGTGGGCGAGATCGGCATGAACTGCATGCTGGTGGGCCACCGCGACCGCTACGTCATGATCGACGCCGGCCTCATGTTCCCCGAGTGAGTGCCAACCACGGGGCGGGACGAGCGGTCGAGGTTCGGCGTTTAGGGGAGGCTTAGCGGCTGACCACCAGCATGGGATTGGGTGGCAGGGGACTGATCTCGCGACGCTTTCACGGGGGGCAATGCGGGATTGGGGAGAAGAGAGTGGTGAGGAGTGGTGAGGGATGGGAGCCATGGCAGCCGCTTGCCTTCCAAGGGTGGCCGCCTAATGGCTGGTCTGAAGGTTGCTCCTCGTGCCACTCCCTTCCATTCTCGCTGGCCCTTGCTGTCACCTTGTGCTGGGCGCCCGTGGCAGAAACAATGCAGCAGGCGGTGCTTCTTGGCTTGCATATTCACCGCACCCTCCATGACTGCCCTCACTGCTGCCTCATGCGTGCTGCCCATGCGTGCTGCCCATGCGTGCTGCCTCATGCGTGCTGCCCATGCGTGCTGCCCATGCGTGCTGCCCATGCGTGCTGCCCATGCGTGCTGCCCAATGCGTGCTGCCCAATGCGTGCTGCCCAATGCGTGCTGCCCAATGCGTGCTGCCCAATGCGTGCTGCCCATGCGTGCTGCCCATGCGTGCTGCCCAATGCGTGCTGCCCAATGTGTGCTGCCCATGCGTGCTGCCCATGCGTGCTGCCCATGCGTGCTGCCCCCATGCGTGCTGCCCATGCGTGCTGCCCATGCGTGCTGCCTCATGCGTGCTTCCCATGCGTGCTGCCCATGCGTGCTGCCCATGCGTGCTTCCCATGCGTGCTGCCCAATGCGTGCTGCCCAATGCGTGATGCCCAATGCGTGCTGCCCAATGCGTGCTGCCCAATGCGTGCTGCCCAATACGTGCTGCCCAATCCGTGCTGCCCATGCGTGCTGCCCATGCGTGCTGCCCATGCGTGCTGCCCATGCGTGCTGCCCAATGCGTGCTGCCCGTGCGTGCTGCCCATGCGTGCTGCCCAATGCGTGCTGCCCAATGCGTGCTGCCCAATGCGTGATGCCCAATGCGTGCTGCCCAATGCGTGCTGCCCAATGCGTGCTGCCCAATGCGTGCTGCCCATGCGTGCTGCCCAATGCGTGCTGCCCATGCGTGCTGCCCATGCGTGCTGCCCAATGCGTGCTGCCCAATGCGTGCTGCCCAATGCGGGCTGCCCATGCGTGCTGCCCATGCGTGCGTGCCACATCCATGGAGGCGCCACAGCAGCAGCATCCTCCAGTCATGCTTTTCCTCCCCCCCGACCTTCTCTTCCTACGCCTTTCCCCCTTCTCCCCCCTCCTCACCCCCGTTTCCCCCTTCCCTGCCCGCCTCTTCCCCACCCAGCTACGACGAGGTGGGCATGCAGCGCGTGCTGCCGGACACGGCGTTCATCCACCGCTGGCGCCACAAGATTGAGGCGCTCATCATCACGCACGGCCACGAGGACCACATCGGCGCGCTGCCCTGGGTGAGCGGGGGAGAGGCACGCACGCGGGTCCAATAACATGCTTCCACGTGGCATTTTGTGTTGAGAGGGCATGGATTGGGGCTTCTCTGTTGTGGACTGGCTGCTCCGCGCACATCCATTCATGCTTTCTCATCCCATCTTGGCACTCCCTGCCTCTCACCCCCCTCCTCTCCCTGCCTCTCGCCCCCTCTTCTCCCTGCCTCTCGCCCCCTCCTCTCCCTGCCTCTCGCCCCCGTGTGCTGCCAGGTGCTGCCAGCGCTGGACCCCTCCACGCCTGTCTTCGCCACGGGCTTCACCATGCAGGCAATGCGTCTCATATCCCCTCCCCTCCCCCCTCTCTCACCTTCCCGCCTGCCCCCTCTCCCGTCGTCCCCTCTGTTGACCTCTCCACTTGTACCATCAACCCTTTCTCCTTCCCTCCAACTCCCCCCCGGCCCCCCGTCTCCCTTTCCACCCCCTCCCAGTTTGATCTTGTCTCGTTTCAATCTTGCTGCTGTCGCTTACTTTCACCCTTTCTCCCCTGATCCCACGTCCCAACTCCCTAATATGCTCCTATGCTCTGCTCGATCTCCTGCCATTCCTCCTCCCCATCCTCTTCCTCTCCCTTTCCCCTTCCCTCCCTTTCCCCTTTCCCCCTCCCTCTCCCACTCCCCCTGCCTGCGCCTGCAGCTGGTGAAGCGGCGCCTCAAGGAGCACAACCTGCCGTTTGAGAAGCGGTGCAAAGCAGTGCAGATGCGCACGCCGTTCACGGCGGGGCCGTTCCAGGTGGAGCCGGTGCGCGTGACGCACTCCATCCCCGACTGCTGCGGGCTCGTGCTGCGCTGCGACGACGGCACCATCTTCCACACCGGCGACTGGAAGGCAAGCCGTGCCAACTGGGTGCCTGGGGCATGGGGCATGGCATGGGGCATGGGGCATGGCATGGGGGCATGGCATGGGGCATGGCATGGAGCATGGGGCATGCATGGCATGGGGCATGGGGCATGGGGCATGGGCATGGGGCATGGGGCATGGGGCATGGGCATGGGGCATGGGGCATGGGGCATGGGCGCCGAGGTCTGAACTCTGTTTACTGGCCTTTCCAGATCAAGTGTCGCACATTGGACTCTTGGCATTGAGCATTGCGCATTAAGCACGGCTGTCTGTACCGCAGTGATTCCTGTGATTTGTCACCCTGCTCGTGTTCTCTCTCTCTCTCTCCTCCTTTCTAGCGTGCAATCCCAGTTGTTGCGGTGCGTGCCCGTGCGCCATCAGATTGATGAGGACCCGTTGGACGGCCGCAAGTTCGACCGCGAGTTCCTCGAGGGCTGTCCAAGGAGGGGGTGACGCTGGTGAGAGGGAGGGAGGGGGTGACGCTGGAGAGAGGGTCACTTTCCCCTTCACCATGTCAACCGGTCTCCTTTTCTCCACCATATGTGCATCGTCCTCCCCTTCCTCGCGCCGTCCTCCCACGCCTGTCTGTGTGCATCGTCCTCATCCCTCCCCCCTCTCCTCTGCCCCCCCCCCCCAGATGATGAGTGACAGCACCAACAGCCTGGCCCCCGGGCGCACGACGTCGGAGAGCAGTGTGGCGGCGGCGCTGATGGACGCCGTGCTGGCGGCCAAGGGGCGCGTCATCACCACGCAGTTCGCCTCCAACGTGCACCGCCTCGGCGCTATTAAGGCCGCTGCTGACGCTGCTGGCAGGCGCCTGGTGGGCTGGGAGGAAAGGGGGGGGGGGAGGGTGGGGGGGATGGCATGTGATGGGCTGAGGGCGCCCGCTGTCCCCAACGTGGACCGCTTGGGGGCTGTCAAGGCCCATGCTGACGCCGCCGACAGGCCAGGCGCCTGGTGGGCTTTTGGCGGGGAGATGTATGACACGGTTTGATGATGGTTGGGTGTGGCATGGGAGGGGGGAGGGTACGTTTCTTGTTTGTATGTCTTGTTATACTCCAACCCTTGCACCAGTCCCCACACCTCCCCCCGCCCTTGTGTTTGTCCCCCCAGGTGTTCCTGGGCATGTCGCTGCGCACCTACCTCGATGCGCCTTCCGCGACGGCCAGGCGCCCTTCGACCCCTCCGTGCTCGTATGCCCCGCCACGCATCCTGCACCCACCATCCCCGCACCCATTCTTGCACCCCACCACCTTTGCACCCCACCACCTTTGCACCCCCCCACCACCTTGCACCCCACCACCTTTGCACCCCACCACTTTGCACCCCACCACCTTTGCACCCCACCACCTTTGCACCCCCACCACCTTTGCACCCCACCACCCTTTGCACCCCACCACCTTGCCACCCCACCACCTTTGCATCCCACCACCTTTGCACCCCACCACCTTTGCACCCCACCACCTTTGCACCCCACCACCTTTGCACCCCCACCACCTTTGCACCCCACCACCTTTGCACCCCACCCTTTGCACCCCACCACCTTTGCACCCCACCACCTTTGCACCCCACCACCTTGCACCCCACCATCGCTGCACCCCACCACCTTTGCGCCCCACCACCTTTGCACCCCACCACCTTTGCACCCCACCACCTTTGCACCCCACCATCGCTGCACCCCTCCTTATTCACACGCTGTGCATCCGTGTGCGTTCGTATGCTTCTGTGTGTGCGTGCCTTGCGTGTGTGTGTGTGCGCGCATGCATTGCTTGTGCCTGTGGTGTGTGTGTGCCTTGGATGTGTGTGTGTGTGTGTGCGTGCATTGCTTGTGTGTGTGTGTGTGTGTGTGTGTGTGTGTGTGTGTGTGTGTGTGCGTGCGTGCATTGCTTGTTTGTGTGTGCACGTGCCTCTCAGCTCAAGGCGGAGGACATGAGTGCCTTCTCCCCGCGCGACCTGCTTATTGTCACCACTGGCTCTCAGGTGGGTGCCGGCTCGTTCAGGCTCTCGTGGCTGGCTATTCTGGGCGGAGGGTGCACCATGCGTGCATGAGTGCGTGGATGTGTGGATTGCCGTGGTCCATTTCGTCTCATCCCTGCTGCCCCTTCATTCTTCATTCCACCTGTCTGCCCATGTGTGTGGCGACAGGGTGAGCCACGCGCCGCCCTGAACCTGGCGTCGTACGGCACGAGCCGCATGCTGCAGCTCAACTCCGACGACACCGTGCTCTATTCCGCCAAGGTGTGCTCTACTCTGCCAAGGTGTGCTCTACTCCGCCAAGGTGTGCTCTACTCCGCCAAGGTGTGCTCTACTCCGCCAAGGTGTGCTCTACTCCGCCAAGGTGTGCTCTACTCCGCCAAGGTGTGCTCTACTCCGCCAAGGTGTGCTCTGCTCCACCAAGGTGTGCTCTGCTCCGCCAAGGTGTGCTCTACTCCGCCAAGGTGTGCTCTGCTCCACCAAGGTGTGCTCTGCTCCGCCAAGGTGTGCTCTACTCCGCCAAGGTGTGCTCTGCTCCACCAAGGTGTGCTCTGCTCCGCCAAGGTGTGCTCTACTCCGCCAAGGTGTGCTCTGCTCCGCCAAGGTGTGCTCTACTCCGCCAAGGTGTGCTCTACTCCGCCAAGGTGTGCTCTACTCCGCCAAGGTGTGCTCTACTCCGCCAAGGTGTGCTCTACTCCGCCAAGGTGTGCTCTACTCCGCCAAGGTGTGCTCTGCTCCGCCAAGGTGTGCTCTACTCCGCCAAGGTGTGCTCTACTCCGCCAAGGTGTGCTCTGCTCCGCCAAGGTGTGCTCTACTCCGCCAAGGTGTGCTCTACTCCGCCAAGGTGTGCTCTACTCCGCCAAGGTGTGCTCTACTCCGCCAAGGTGTGCTCTACTCCGCCAAGGTGTGCTCTACTCCGCCAAGGTGTGCTCTGCTCCGCCAAGGTGTGCTCTACTCCGCCAAGGTGTGCTCTACTCCGCCAAGGTGTGCTCTGCTCCGCCAAGGTGTGCTCTACTCCGCCAAGGTGTGCTCTACTCCGCCAAGGTGTGCTCTACTCCGCCAAGGTGTGCTCTACTCCGCCAAGGTGTGCTCTACTCCGCCAAGGTGTGCTCTACTCCGCCAAGGTGTGCTCTACTCCGCCAAGGTGTGCTCTACTCCGCCAAGGTGTGCTCTACTCCGCCAAGGTGTGCTCTACTCGGCCAAGGTGTGCTCTGCTCCGCCAAGGTGTGCTCTACTCCGCCAAGGTGTGCTCTACTCCGCCAAGGTGTGCTCTACTCCGCCAAGGTGTGCTCTACTCCGCCAAGGTGTGCTCTACTCCGCCAAGGTGTGCTCTACTCCGCCAAGGTGTGCTCTCCTCCGCCAAGGTGTGCTCTTCTCCGCCAAGGTGTGCTCTACTCCGCCAAGGTGTGCTCTACTCCGCCAAGGTGTGCTCTACTCCGCCAAGGTGTGCTCTACTCCGCCAAGGTGTGCTCTACTCCGCCAAGGTGTGCTCTACTCCGCCAAGGTGTGCTCTACTCCGCCAAGGTGTGCTCTACTCCGCCAAGGTGTGCTCTACTCCGCCAAGGTGTGCTCTACTCCGCCAAGGTGTGCTCTACTCCGCCAAGGTGTGCTCTACTCCGCCAAGGTGTGCTCTACTCCGCCAAGGTGTGCTCTACTCCGCCAAGGTGTGCTCTACTCCGCCAAGGTGTGCTCTACTCGGCCAAGGTGTGCTCTGCTCCGCCAAGGTGTGCTCTACTCCGCCAAGGTGTGCTCTACTCCGCCAAGGTGTGCTCTACTCCGCCAAGGTGTGCTCTACTCCGCCAAGGTGTGCTCTACTCCGCCAAGGTGTGCTCTACTCCGCCAAGGTGTGCTCTCCTCCGCCAAGGTGTGCTCTTCTCCGCCAAGGTGTGCTCTACTCCGCCAAGGTGTGCTCTACTCCGCCAAGGTGTGCTCTACTCCGCCAAGGTGTGCTCTACTCCGCCAAGGTGTGCTCTACTCCGCCAAGGTGTGCTCTACTCCGCCAAGGTGCTCTACTCCGCCAAGGTGTGCTCTACTCCGCCAAGGTGTGCTCTACTCCGCCAAGGTGTGCTCTACTCCGCCAAGGTGTGCTCTACTCCGCCAAGGTGTGCTCTACTCCGCCAAGGTGTGCTCTACTCCGCCAAGGTGTGCTCTACTCCGCCAAGGTGTGCTCTACTCCGCCAAGGTGTGCTCTGCTCCGCCAAGGTGTGCTCTACTCCGCCAAGGTGTGCTCTACTCCGCCAAGGTGTGCTCTACTCCGCCAAGGTGTGCTCTACTCCGCCAAGGTGTGCTCTACTCCGCCAAGGTGTGCTCTACTCCGCCAAGGTGTGCTCTGCTCCGCCAAGGTGTGCTCTACTCCGCCAAGGTGTGCTCTGCTCCGCCAAGGTGTGCTCTACTCCGCCAAGGTGTGCTCTACTCCGCCAAGGTGTGCTCTACTCCGCCAAGGTGTGCTCTACTCCGCCAAGGTGTGCTCTACTCCGCCAAGGTGTGCTCTACTCCGCCAAGGTGTGCTCTACTCCGCCAAGGTGTGCTCTACTCCGCCAAGGTGTGCTCTGCTCCGCCAAGGTGTGCTCTGCTCCGCCAAGGTGTGCTCTACTCCGCCAAGGTGTGCTCTGCTCCGCCAAGGTGTGCTTTACTCCGCCAAGGTGTGCTCTACTCCGCCAAGGTGTGCTCTGCTCCGCCAAGGTGTGCTCTACTCCGCCAAGGTGTGCTTTACTCCGCCAAGGTGTGCTCTACTCCGCCAAGGTGTGCTCTGCTCCGCCAAGGTGTGCTCTACTCCGCCAAGGTGTGCTCTACTCCGCCAAGGTGTGCTCTGCTCCGCCAAGGTGTGCTCTGCTCCGCCAAGGTGTGCTCTGCTCCGCCAAGGTGTGCTCTGCTCCGCCAAGGTGTGCTCTACTCCGCCAAGGTGTGCTCTACTCCGCCAAGGTGTGCTCTACTCCGCCAAGGTGTGCTCTACTCCGCCAAGGTGTGCTCTACTCCGCCAAGGTGTGCTCTACTCCGCCAAGGTGTGCTCTACTCCGCCAAGGTGTGCTCTACTCCGCCAAGGTGTGCTCTACTCCGCCAAGGTGTGCTCTACTCCGCCAAGGTGTGCTCTACTCCGCCAAGGTGTGCTCTACTCCGCCAAGGTGTGCTCTACTCCGCCAAGGTGTGCTCTGCTCCGCCAAGGTGTGCTCTACTCCGCCAAGGTGTGCTCTACTCCGCCAAGGTGTGCTCTACTCCGCCAAGGTGTGCTCTACTCCGCCAAGGTGTGCTCTACTCCGCCAAGGTGTGCTCTACTCCGCCAAGGTGTGCTCTACTCCGCCAAGGTGTGCTCTACTCCGCCAAGGTGTGCTCTGCTCCGCCAAGGTGTGCTCTACTCCGCCAAGGTGTGCTCTGCTCCGCCAAGGTGTGCTCTACTCCGCCAAGGTGTGCTCTACTCCGCCAAGGTGTGCTCTACTCCGCCAAGGTGTGCTCTACTCCGCCAAGGTGTGCTCTACTCCGCCAAGGTGTGCTCTACTCCGCCAAGGTGTGCTCTACTCCGCCAAGGTGTGCTCTGCTCCGCCAAGGTGTGCTCTACTCCGCCAAGGTGTGCTCTACTCCGCCAAGGTGTGCTCTGCTCCGCCAAGGTGTGCTCTGCTCCGCCAAGGTGTGCTCTGCTCCGCCAAGGTGTGCTCTGCTCCGCCAAGGTGTGCTCTACTCCGCCAAGGTGTGCTCTACTCCGCCAAGGTGTGCTCTACTCCGCCAAGGTGTGCTCTACTCCGCCAAGGTGTGCTCTACTCCGCCAAGGTGTGCTCTACTCCGCCAAGGTGTGCTCTACTCCGCCAAGGTGTGCTCTACTCCGCCAAGGTGTGCTCTCCTCCGCCAAGGTGTGCTCTTCTCCGCCAAGGTGTGCTCTACTCCGCCAAGGTGTGCTCTACTCCGCCAAGGTGTGCTCTACTCCGCCAAGGTGTGCTCTACTCCGCCAAGGTGTGCTCTACTCCGCCATGGTGTGCTCTACTCCGCCAAGGTGTGCTCTACTCCGCCAAGGTGTGCTCTACTCCGCCAAGGTGTGCTCTACTCCGCCAAGGTGTGCTCTACTCCGCCAAGGTGTGCTCTACTCCGCCAAGGTGTGCTCTACTCCGCCAAGGTGTGCTCTACTCCGCCAAGGTGTGCTCTACTCCGCCAAGGTGTGCTCTACTCCGCCAAGGTGTGCTCTACTCCGCCAAGGTGTGCTCTCCTCCGCCAAGGTGTGCTCTTCTCCGCCAAGGTGTGCTCTACTCCGCCAAGGTGTGCTCTGCTCCGCCAAGGTGTGCTCTACTCCGCCAAGGTGTGCTCTACTCCGGCAAGGTGTGCTCTACTCCGCCAAGGTGTGCTCTACTCCGCCAAGGTGTGCTCTACTCCGCCAAGGTGTGCTCTACTCCGCCAAGGTGTGCTCTGCTCCGCCAAGGTGTGCTCTACTCCGCCAAGGTGTGCTCTGCTCCGCCAAGGTGTGCTCTGCTCCGCCAAGGTGTGCTCTGCTCCGCCAAGGTGTGCTCTGCTCCGCCAAGGTGTGCTCTACTCCGCCAAGGTGTGCTCTACTCCGCCAAGGTGTGCTCTACTCCGCCAAGGTGTGCTCTACTCCGCCAAGGTGTGCTCTACTCCGCCAAGGTGTGCTCTACTCCGCCAAGGTGTGCTCTACTCCGCCAAGGTCATGCGCATGCCATCGCCTTTGTCCCCCTCCCGTATCATTGTGTGCTGGTATGACTGCATGGGGCATGCTCTAGTTGCGCGTCATCCTGGCCACCATCGCGACCACCCTCAGGCTGCACAAACGCGCGCTCATGCCATCACCTGCGCTCTCCCTCTTATGCCATCACACTTGCCGCCGTCCTGCACTCTCCCCCCCCCCCCTTCCCCCCCATCCCCCCAGATGATCCCGGGCAACGAGACGCGCGTGGTGAAGATGATGAACCGCATCGCGCTGCAGGGCCCGCGCATCCTGCAGGGCCGCGAGCACGGGCTGCACACGTCGGGCCACGCGTACCGCGAGGAGCAGCAGGAGGCGATCCGGCTGGTGCAGCCGCAGCACTTCCTGCCGGTGCACGGCGAGTACGCCTTCCTGAAGGAGCACGAGCTGCTCGCGCAGCGCCAGGGCATCCGCCACACCGTATGACCTGTGTTACAACCACGTGGGGCTGGGTGAGGGGGTGGGTGAAGAGTCACTGTGGTGCTAGATATTGTACATGGTAGGTAGTGCGGATGCACATCTACTAGGGTAAGCAAGTTGCATATTATAGAGAAGGGATGGTGGCATGTGCATGGTGGCATGTGTATGGTGGCATGTGTATGGTGGCATGTGTATGGTGGCATGTGTATGGTGGCATGTCTCGGGGATGGTGGCATGTGGCTGGGAGGGTGGCATGTGGGAAGGGGTAGCATGCAGCTGATGGGGTAGGCGTTGGACGGCCCAGCACATTGGAGGCAAGGGCGGCCGCACTAAGCTGGGCTCATGGCGCCCTCATTCAGATCCAGCAGCCTCGCCTCACCGTCTGCTTCTCACGCGCCCACCCCCCTTTCCCCCCTCCCTCCCTCTCTTCCCCCCCTCTCCCACCAGGTGATCAGCAACGGCGAGATGGTGGGCGTGGCACCGCTGCGCAACTCCAAGGTGGTGTCCAACGGCTTCTACCACCAGCCGCGCGTGCACCTCGAGGTGAGTGCAGCGCACCCTCCGTATGTGCAGCAGCGAGAGCAAATGGTGCTGACATGGCATGCCAGCATGGGAGCCCTGATTCAAATGGGTACCTTTGGGAGGGTACCGCTTCCCAGTCGTTGTGCATCGACGGTGGCCTGTTCATTTGGAATCTAATGCATCATCATCCTCAGTTCCCTGGCACAGATGCCGGCTGCCATGAGGTGCCGGCTGCCATGAGGTGCGGGCTACCATGAGGTGCAAGGTGGCACGTGACCAATGCTTCTTGCGTCCTGGGACTCTCTGCTACTTGTCTCTCTTTCTCCACTCTCCGTACTCCACACTTCATGCGTTGTGTGCCCATGCACATGCGTTGTGTGCCTATGCACATGCGTTGTGTGCCCATGCACATGCGTTGTGTCCCCATGCACATGCGTTGTGTGCCCATGCACATGCGTTGTGTGCCCATGCACATGCGTTGTGTGCCCATGCACATGCGTTGTGTGCCATGCACATGCGTTGTGTGCCCATGCACATGCGTTGTGTGCCCATGCACATGCGTTGTGTGCCCATGCACATGCGTTGTGTGCCCATGCACATGCGTTGTGTGCCCATGCACATGCGTTGTGTGCCCATGCACATGCGTTGTGTGCCCATGCACATGCGTTGTGTGCCCATGCACATGCGTTGTGCGCCCATGCACATGCGTTGTGTGCCCATGCACATGCGTTGTGCGCCCATGCACATGCGTTGTGTGCCATGCACATGCGTTGTGCGCCCATTCACATGCGTTGTGTGCCCATGCACATGCGTTGTGTGCCCATGCACATGCGTTTGTGCCCATGCACATGCGTTGTGTGCCCATGCACATGCGTTGTGTGCCCATGCACATGCGTTGTGTGCCCATGCACATGCGTTGTGTGCCCATGCACATGCGTTGTGTGCCCATGCACATGCGTTGTGTGCCCATGCACATGCGTTGTGTGCCCATGCACATGCGTTGTGTGCCCATGCACATGCGTTGTGTGCCCATGCACATGCGTTGTGTGCCCATGCACATGCGTTGTGTGCCCATGCACATGCGTTGTGTGCCCATGCACATGCGTTGTGTGCCCATGCACATGCGTTGTGTGCCCATGCACATGCGTTGTGTGCCCATGCACATGCGTTGTGTGCCCATGCACATGCGTTGTGCGCCCATGCACATGCGTTGTGTGCATGCACATGCGTTGTGCGCCATGCACATGCGTTGTGTGCCCATGCACATGCGTTGTGCGCCCATGCACATGCGTTGTGTGCCCATGCACATGCGTTGTGTGCCCATGCACATGCGTTGTGTGCCCATGCACATGCGTTGTGTGCCCATGCACATGCGTTGTGTGCCCATGCACATGCGTTGTGTGCCCATGCACATGCGTTGTGTGCCCATGCACATGCGTTGTGTGCCCATGCACATGCGTTGTGTGCCCATGCACATGCGTTGTGTGCCCATGCACATGCGTTGTGTGCCCATGCACATGCGTTGTGTGCCCATGCACATGCGTTGTGTGCCCATGCACATGCGTTGTGTGCCCATGCACATGCGTTGTGTGCCCATGCACATGCGTTGTGTGCCATGCACATGCGTTGTGTGCCCATGCACATGCGTTGTGTGCCCATGCACATGCGTTGTGTGCCCATGCACATGCGTTGTGTGCCCATGCACATGCGTTGTGTGCCCATGCACATGCGTTGTGCGCCCATGCACATGCGTTGTGTGCTCATGCACATGCGTTGTGCGCCCATTCACATGCGTTGTGTGCCCATGCACATGCGTTGTGCGCCCATGCACATGCGTTGTGTGCCCATGCACATGCGTTGTGTGCCCATGCACATGCGTTGTGTGCCCATGCACATGCGTTGTGTGCCCATGCACATGCGTTGTGCGCCCATGCACATGCGTTGTGTGCTCATGCACATGCGTTGTGAGCCCATTCACATGCGTTGTGTGCCCATGCACATGCGTTGTGCGCCCATGCACATGCGTTGTGTGCCCATGCACATGCGTTGTGTGCCCATGCACATGCGTTGTGTGCCCATGCACATGCGTTGTGCCCATGCACATGCGTTGTGTGCCCATGCACATGCGTTGTGTGCCCATGCACATGCGTTGTGTGCCCATGCACATGCGTTGTGTGCCCATGCACATGCGTTGTGTGCCCATGCACATGCGTTGTGTGCCCATGCACATGCGTTGTGTGCCCATGCACATGCGTTGTGTGCCCATGCACATGCGTTGTGCGCCCATGCACATGCGTTGTGTGCCATGCACATGCGTTGTGTGCCCATGCACATGCGTTGTGTGCCCATGCACATGCGTTGTGCGCCCATGCACATGCGTTGTGTGCCCATGCACATGCGTTGTGTGCCCATGCACATGCGTTGTGTGCCCATGCACATGCGTTGTGTGCCCATGCACATGCGTTGTGTGCCCATGCACATGCGTTGTGTGCCCATGCACATGCGTTGTGTGCCCATGCACATGCGTTGTGTGCCCATGCACATGCGTTGTGTGCCCATGCACATGCGTTGTGTGCCCATGCACATGCGTTGTGTGCCCATGCACATGCGTTGTGTGCCCATGCACATGCGTTGTGTGCCCATGCACATGCGTTGTGTGCCCATGCACATGCGTTGTGTGCCCATGCACATGCGTTGTGTGCCCATGCACATGCGTTGTGTGCCCATGCACATGCGTTGTGTGCCCATGCACATGCGTTGTGTGCCCATGCACATGCGTTGTGTGCCCATGCACATGCGTTGTGTGCCCATGCACATGCGTTGTGTGCCCATGCACATGCGTTGTGTGCCCATGCACATGCGTTGTGTGCCCATGCACATGCGTTGTGTGCCCATGCACATGCGTTGTGTGCCCATGCACATGCGTTGTGCGCCATGCACATGCGTTGTGTGCCATGCACATGCGTTGTGCGCCCATGCACATGCGTTGTGTGCCCATGCACATGCGTTGTGCGCCCATGCACATGCGTTGTGTGCCCATGCACATGCGTTGTGTGCCCATGCACATGCGTTGTGTGCCCATGCACATGCGTTGTGTGCCCATGCACATGCGTTGTGTGCCCATGCACATGCGTTGTGTGCCCATGCACATGCGTTGTGTGCCCATGCACATGCGTTGTGTGCCCATGCACATGCGTTGTGTGCCCATGCACATGCGTTGTGTGCCCATGCACATGCGTTGTGTGCCCATGCACATGCGTTGTGCGCCCATGCACATGCGTTGTGTGCCCATGCACATGCGTTGTGCGCCCATGCACATGCGTTGTGTGCCCATGCACATGCGTTGTGCGCCCATGCACATGCGTTGTGTGCCCATGCACATGCGTTGTGTGCCCATGCACATGCGTTGTGTGCCCATGCACATGCGTTGTGTGCCCATGCACATGCGTTGTGTGCCCATGCACATGCGTTGTGTGCCCATGCACATGCGTTGTGTGCCCATGCACATGCGTTGTGTGCCCATGCACATGCGTTGTGTGCCCATGCACATGCGTTGTGTGCCCATGCACATGCGTTGTGTGCCCATGCACATGCGTTGTGTGCCCATGCACATGCGTTGTGTGCCCATGCACATGCGTTGTGTGCCCATGCACATGCGTTGTGTGCCCATGCACATGCGTTGTGTGCCCATGCACATGCGTTGTGTGCCATGCACATGCGTTGTGTGCCCATGCACATGCGTTGTGTGCCCATGCACATGCGTTGTGTGCCCATGCACATGCGTTGTGTGCCCATGCACATGCGTTGTGTGCCCATGCACATGCGTTGTGTGCCCATGCACATGCGTTGTGTGCCCATGCACATGCGTTGTGCGCCCATGCACATGCGTTGTGTGCCATGCACATGCGTTGTGTGCCCATGCACATGCGTTGTGTGCCCATGCACATGCGTTGTGTGCCCATGCACATGCGTTGTGCGCCCATGCACATGCGTTGTGTGCTCATGCACATGCGTTGTGCGCCCATTCACATGCGTTGTGTGCCCATGCACATGCGTTGTGCGCCCATGCACATGCGTTGTGTGCCCATGCACATGCGTTGTGTGCCCATGCACATGCGTTGTGTGCCCATGCACATGCGTTGTGTGCCCATGCACATGCGTTGTGCGCCCATGCACATGCGTTGTGTGCCATGCACATGCGTTGTGGCCCATGCACATGCGTTGTGTGCCCATGCACATGCGTTGTGTGCCCATGCACATGCGTTGTGTGCCCATGCACATGCGTTGTGTGCCCATGCACATGCGTTGTGTGCCCATGCACATGCGTTGTGCGCCCATGCACATGCGTTGTGTGCTCATGCACATGCGTTGTGTGCCCATGCACATGCGTTGTGCGCCCATGCACATGCGTTGTGTGCCCATGCACATGCGTTGTGTGCCCATGCACATGCGTTGTGTGCCCATGCACATGCGTTGTGTGCCCATGCACATGCGTTGTGTGCCCATGCACATGCGTTGTGTGCCCATGCACATGCGTTGTGTGCCCATGCACATGCGTTGTGTGCCCATGCACATGCGTTGTGTGCCCATGCACATGCGTTGTGTGCCCATGCACATGCGTTGTGTGCCCATGCACATGCGTTGTGTGCCCATGCACATGCGTTGTGTGCCCATGCACATGCGTTGTGTGCCCATGCACATGCGTTGTGCGCCCATGCACATGCGTTGTGTGCCCATGCACATGCGTTGTGTGCCCATGCACATGCGTTGTGTGCCATGCACATGCGTTGTGCGCCCATGCACATGCGTTGTGTGCCATGCACATGCGTTGTGTGCCCATGCACATGCGTTGTGTGCCCATGCACATGCGTTGTGTGCCCATGCACATGCGTTGTGTGCCCATGCACATGCGTTGTGTGCCCATGCACATGCGTTGTGTGCCCATGCACATGCGTTGTGTGCCCATGCACATGCGTTGTGTGCCCATGCACATGCGTTGTGTGCCCATGCACATGCGTTGTGTGCCCATGCACATGCGTTGTGTGCCCATGCACATGCGTTGTGTGCCCATGCACATGCGTTGTGTGCCCATGCACATGCGTTGTGTGCCCATGCACATGCGTTGTGTGCCCATGCACATGCGTTGTGTGCCCATGCACATGCGTTGTGTGCCCATGCACATGCGTTGTGTGCCCATGCACATGCGTTGTGTGCCCATGCACATGCGTTGTGTGCCCATGCACATGCGTTGTGCGCCATGCACATGCGTTGTGCGCCCATGCACATGCGTTGTGTGCCATGCACATGCGTTGTGCGCCCATGCACATGCGTTGTGCGCCCATGCACATGCGTTGTGTCCCCATGCACATGCGTTGTGTGCCCATGCACATGCGTTGTGTGCCCATGCACATGCGTTGTGTGCCCATGCACATGCGTTGTGTGCCCATGCACATGCGTTGTGTGCCCATGCACATGCGTTGTGTGCCCATGCACATGCGTTGTGTGCCCATGCACATGCGTTGTGTGCCCATGCACATGCGTTGTGTGCCCATGCACATGCGTTGTGTGCCCATGCACATGCGTTGTGTGCCCATGCACATGCGTTGTGTGCCCATGCACATGCGTTGTGTGCCCATGCACATGCGTTGTGTGCCCATGCACATGCGTTGTGCGCCATGCACATGCGTTGTGTGCCATGCACATGCGTTGTGCGCCCATTCACATGCGTTGTGTGCCCATGCACATGCGTTGTGTGCGCCATGCACATGCGTTGTGTGCCCATGCACATGCGTTGTGTGCCCATGCACATGCGTTGTGTGCCCATGCACATGCGTTGTGTGCCCATGCACATGCGTTGTGTGCCCATGCACATGCGTTGTGTGCCATGCACATGCGTTGTGTGCCCATGCACATGCGTTGTGTGCCCATGCACATGCGTTGTGTGCCCATGCACATGCGTTGTGTGCCCATGCACATGCGTTGTGTGCCCATGCACATGCGTTGTGTGCCCATGCACATGCGTTGTTGCCCATGCACATGCGTTGTGTGCCCATGCACATGCGTTGTGTGCCCATGCACATGCGTTGTGTGCCCATGCACATGCGTTGTGTGCCCATGCACATGCGTTGTGTGCCCATGCACATGCGTTGTGTGCCCATGCACATGCGTTGTGTGCCCATGCACATGCGTTGTGTGCCCATGCACATGCGTTGTGTGCCCATGCACATGCGTTGTGTGCCATGCACATGCGTTGTGTGCCCATGCACATGCGTTGTGTGCCCATGCACATGCGTTGTGTGCCCATGCACATGCGTTGTGCGCCCATGCACATGCGTTGTGTGCCCATGCACATGCGTTTGTGCCCATGCACATGCGTGTGTGCCCATGCACATGCGTTGTGCGCCCATCACATGCGTTGTGTGCCCATGCACATGCGTTGTGTGCCCATGCACATGCGTTGTGTGCCCATGCACATGCGTTGTGTGCCCATGCACATGCGTTGTGTGCCCATGCACATGCGTTGTGTGCCCATGCACATGCGTTGTGTGCCCATGCACATGCGTTGTGTGCCCATGCACATGCGTTGTGCCCATGCACATGCGTTGTGTGCCCATGCACATGCGTTGTGTGCCCATGCACATGCGTTGTGTGCCCATGCACATGCGTTGTGTGCCCATGCACATGCGTTGTGTGCCATGCACATGCGTTGTGTGCCCATGCACATGCGTTGTGTGCCCATGCACATGCGTTGTGTGCCCATGCACATGCGTTGTGTGCCCATGCACATGCGTTGTGTGCCCATGCACATGCGTTGTGTGCCCATGCACATGCGTTGTGTGCCCATGCACATGCGTTGTGTGCCCATGCACATGCGTTGTGTGCCCATGCACATGCGTTGTGTGCCCATGCACATGCGTTGTGTGCCCATGCACATGCGTTGTGTGCCCATGCACATGCGTTGTGTGCCCATGCACATGCGTTGTGTGCCCATGCACATGCGTTGTGTGCCCATGCACATGCGTTGTGTGCCCATGCACATGCGTTGTGGCCCATGCACATGCGTTGTGTGCCCATGCACATGCGTTGTGCGCCCATGCACATGCGTTGTGTGCCATGCACATGCGTTGTGCCCATGCACATGCGTTGTGTGCCCATGCACATGCGTTGTGTGCCCATGCACATGCGTTGTGTGCCCATGCACATGCGTTTGTTGCCCATGCACATGCGTTGTGTGCCCATGCACATGCGTTGTGTGCCCATGCACATGCGTTGTGTGCCCATGCACATGCGTTGTGTGCCCATGCACATGCGTTGTGTGCCATGCACATGCGTTGTGTGCCCATGCACATGCGTTGTGTGCCCATGCACATGCGTTGTGTGCCCATGCACATGCGTTGTGTGCCCATGCACATGCGTTGTGTGCCCATGCACATGCGTTGTGTGCCCATGCACATGCGTTGTGTGCCCATGCACATGCGTTGTGTGCCCATGCACATGCGTTGTGTGCCCATGCACATGCGTTGTGTGCCCATGCACATGCGTTGTGTGCCCATGCACATGCGTTGTGTGCCCATGCACATGCGTTGTGTGCCCATGCACATGCGTTGTGCGCCCATGCACATGCGTTGTGTGCCCATGCACATGCGTTGTGTGCCCATGCACATGCGTTGTGTGCCCATGCACATGCGTTGTGTGCCCATGCACATGCGTTGTGTGCCCATGCACATGCGTTGTGTGCCCATGCACATGCGTTGTGTGCCCATGCACATGCGTTGTGTGCCCATGCACATGCGTTGTGTGCCCATGCACATGCGTTGTGTGCCCATGCACATGCGTTGTGTGCCCATGCACATGCGTTGTGTGCCCATGCACATGCGTTGTGTGCCCATGCACATGCGTTGTGTGCCCATGCACATGCGTTGTGTGCCCATGCACATGCGTTGTGTGCCCATGCACATGCGTTGTGTGCCCATGCACATGCGTTGTGTGCCCATGCACATGCGTTGTGCGCCCATGCACATGCGTTGTGTGCCATGCACATGCGTTGTGGCCCATGCACATGCGTTGTGTGCCCATGCACATGCGTTGTGTGCCCATGCACATGCGTTGTGTGCCCATGCACATGCGTTGTGTGCCCATGCACATGCGTTGTGTGCCCATGCACATGCGTTGTGTGCCCATGCACATGCGTTGTGTGCCCATGCACATGCGTTGTGTGCCCATGCACATGCGTTGTGTGCCCATGCACATGCGTTGTGTGCCCATGCACATGCGTTGTGTGCCCATGCACATGCGTTGTGTGCCCATGCACATGCGTTGTGTGCCCATGCACATGCGTTGTGTGCCCATGCACATGCGTTGTGTGCCCATGCACATGCGTTGTGTGCCCATGCACATGCGTTGTGTGCCCATGCACATGCGTTGTGTGCCATGCACATGCGTTGTGTGCCCATGCACATGCGTTGTGTGCCCATGCACATGCGTTGTGTGCCCATGCACATGCGTTGTGTGCCCATGCACATGCGTTGTGTGCCCATGCACATGCGTTGTGCGCCATGCACATGCGTTGTGTGCCATGCACATGCGTTGTGCGCCCATGCACATGCGTTGTGTGCCCATGCACATGCGTTGTGTGCCCATGCACATGCGTTGTGTGCCCATGCACATGCGTTGTGTGCCCATGCACATGCGTTGTGTGCCCATGCACATGCGTTGTGTGCCCATGCACATGCGTTGTGCGCCCATGCACATGCGTTGTGTGCCCATGCACATGCGTTGTGTGCCCATGCACATGCGTTGTGTGCCCATGCACATGCGTTGTGTGCCCATGCACATGCGTTGTGTGCCCATGCACATGCGTTGTGTGCCCATGCACATGCGTTGTGTGCCCATGCACATGCGTTGTGCGCCCATGCACATGCGTTGTGTGCCCATGCACATGCGTTGTGTGCCCATGCACATGCGTTGTGTGCCCATGCACATGCGTTGTGTGCCCATGCACATGCGTTGTTGTGCCCATGCACATGCGTTGTGTGCCCATGCACATGCGTTGTGCGCCCATGCACATGCGTTGTGTGCCCATGCACATGCGTTGTGCGCCCATGCACATGCGTTGTGCGCCATGCACATGCGTTGTGTGCCATGCACATGCGTTGTGTGCCCATGCACATGCGTTGTGCGCCCATGCACATGCGTTGTGTGCCCATGCACATGCGTTGTGTGCCCATGCACATGCGTTGTGTGCCCATGCACATGCGTTGTGTGCCCATGCACATGCGTTGTGTGCCCATGCACATGCGTTGTGTGCCCATGCACATGCGTTGTGTGCCCATGCACATGCGTTGTGTGCCCATGCACATGCGTTGTGTGCCCATGCACATGCGTTGTGTGCCCATGCACATGCGTTGTGTGCCCATGCACATGCGTTGTGTGCCCATGCACATGCGTTGTGTGCCCATGCACATGCGTTGTGTGCCCATGCACATGCGTTGTGTGCCCATGCACATGCGTTGTGTGCCCATGCACATGCGTTGTGTGCCCATGCACATGCGTTGTGTGCCCATGCACATGCGTTGTGTGCCCATGCACATGCGTTGTGTGCCCATGCACATGCGTTGTGTGCCCATGCACATGCGTTGTGTGCCCATGCACATGCGTTTGTGTGCCCATGCACATGCGTTGTGTGCCCATGCACATGCGTTGTGTGCCCATGCACATGCGTTGTGTGCCCATGCACATGCGTTGTGCGCCCATGCACATGCGTTGTGTGCCATGCACATGCGTTGTGCGCCCATGCACATGCGTTGTGTGCCCATGCACATGCGTTGTGTGCCCATGCACATGCGTTGTGTGCCCATGCACATGCGTTGTGTGCCCATGCACATGCGTTGTGTGCCCATGCACATGCGTTGTGTGCCCATGCACATGCGTTGTGTGCCCATGCACATGCGTTGTGTGCCCATGCACATGCGTTGTGTGCCCATGCACATGCGTTGTGTGCCCATGCACATGCGTTGTGTGCCCATGCACATGCGTTGTGTGCCCATGCACATGCGTTGTGTGCCCATGCACATGCGTTGTGCCCATGCACATGCGTTGTGTGCTCATGCACATGCGTTGTGTGCCCATCACATGCGTTGTGTGCCCATGCACATGCGTTGTGCGCCCATGCACATGCGTTGTGCCCATGCACATGCGTTGTGTGCCCATGCACATGCGTTGTGTGCCCATGCACATGCGTTGTGTGCCCATGCACATGCGTTGTGTGCCCATGCACATGCGTTGTGTGCCCATGCACATGCGTTGTGTGCCCATGCACATGCGTTGTGTGCCCATGCACATGCGTTGTGTGCCCATGCACATGCGTTGTGTGCCCATGCACATGCGTTGTGTGCCCATGCACATGCGTTGTGTGCCCATGCACATGCGTTGTGTGCCCATGCACATGCGTTGTGTGCCCATGCACATGCGTTGTGTGCCCATGCACATGCGTTGTGTGCCCATGCACATGCGTTGTGTGCCCATGCACATGCGTTGTGTGCCCATGCACATGCGTTGTGTGCCCATGCACATGCGTTGTGTGCCCATGCACATGCGTTGTGTGCCCATGCACATGCGTTGTGTGCCCATGCACATGCGTTGTGTGCCCATGCACATGCGTTGTGTGCCCATGCACATGCGTTGTGTGCCCATGCACATGCGTTGTGTGCCCATGCACATGCGTTGTGTGCCCATGCACATGCGTTGTGGCCCATGCACATGCGTTGTGTGCCCATGCACATGCGTTGTGTGCCCATGCACATGCGTTGTGCGCCCATGCACATGCGTTGTGTGCCATGCACATGCGTTGTGCGCCCATCACATGCGTTGTGTGCCCATGCACATGCGTTGTGCCCATGCACATGCGTTGTGTGCCCATGCACATGCGTTGTGTGCCCATGCACATGCGTTGTGTGCCCATGCACATGCGTTGTGTGCCCATGCACATGCGTTGTGTGCCCATGCACATGCGTTGTGTGCCCATGCACATGCGTTGTGTGCCCATGCACATGCGTTGTGTGCCCATGCACATGCGTTGTGTGCCCATGCACATGCGTTGTGTGCCCATGCACATGCGTTGTGTGCCCATGCACATGCGTTGTGTGCCCATGCACATGCGTTGTGTGCCCATGCACATGCGTTGTGTGCCCATGCACATGCGTTGTGTGCCCATGCACATGCGTTGTGCGCCATGCACATGCGTTGTGTGCCCATGCACATGCGTTGTGTGCCCATGCACATGCGTTGTGTGCCCATGCACATGCGTTGTGTGCCCATGCACATGCGTTGTGTGCCCATGCACATGCGTTGTGTGCCCATGCACATGCGTTGTGTGCCCATGCACATGCGTTGTGTGCCATGCACATGCGTTGTGTGCCCATGCACATGCGTTGTGTGCCCATGCACATGCGTTGTGTGCCCATGCACATGCGTTGTGTGCCCATGCACATGCGTTGTGTGCCCATGCACATGCGTTGTGTGCCCATGCACATGCGTTGTGCCCATGCACATGCGTTGTGTGCCCATGCACATGCGTTGTGTGC
This sequence comes from Closterium sp. NIES-67, assembly GCA_027943415.1. Classification (NCBI taxonomy): domain Eukaryota; kingdom Viridiplantae; phylum Streptophyta; class Zygnematophyceae; order Desmidiales; family Closteriaceae; genus Closterium; species Closterium sp. NIES-67. The sequence goes on from BQMB01001141.1 coordinate 35,935, forward strand.
CCATGCACATGCGTTGTGTGCCATGCACATGCGTTGTGTGCCCATGCACATGCGTTGTGTGCCCATGCACATGCGTTGTGTGCCCATGCACATGCGTTGTGTGCCCATGCACATGCGTTGTGTGCCCATGCACATGCGTTGTGTGCCCATGCACATGCGTTGTGTGCCCATGCACATGCGTTGTGTGCCCATGCACATGCGTTGTGTGCCATGCACATGCGTTGTGTGCCCATGCACATGCGTTGTGTGCCCATGCACATGCGTTGTGTGCCCATGCACATGCGTTGTGTGCCCATGCACATGCGTTGTGTGCCCATGCACATGCGTTGTGTGCCCATGCACATGCGTTGTGTGCCCATGCACATGCGTTGTGTGCCCATGCACATGCGTTGTGTGCCCATGCACATGCGTTGTGTGCCCATGCACATGCGTTGTGTGCCCATGCACATGCGTTGTGTGCCCATGCACATGCGTTGTGTGCCCATGCACATGCGTTGTGTGCCCATGCACATGCGTTGTGCGCCCATGCACATGCGTTGTGTGCCATGCACATGCGTTGTGCCCATGCACATGCGTTGTGTGCCATGCACATGCGTTGTGTGCCCATGCACATGCGTTGTGTGCCCATGCACATGCGTTGTGTGCCCATGCACATGCGTTGTGTGCCCATGCACATGCGTTGTGTGCCCATGCACATGCGTTGTGTGCCCATGCACATGCGTTGTGTGCCCATGCACATGCGTTGTGTGCCCATGCACATGCGTTGTGTGCCCATGCACATGCGTTGTGTGCCCATGCACATGCGTTGTGTGCCCATGCACATGCGTTGTGTGCCCATGCACATGCGTTGTGTGCCCATGCACATGCGTTGTGTGCCCATGCACATGCGTTGTGTGCCCATGCACATGCGTTTGTGCCCATGCACATGCGTTGTGTGCTCATGCACATGCGTTGTGTGCCCATGCACATGCGTTGTGTGCCCATGCACATGCGTTGTGTGCCCATGCACATGCGTTGTGTGCCCATGCACATGCGTTGTGTGCCCATGCACATGCGTTGTGTGCCCATGCACATGCGTTGTGTGCCCATGCACATGCGTTGTGCGCCCATGCACATGCGTTGTGTGCCCATGCACATGCGTTGTGTGCCCATGCACATGCGTTGTGTGCCCATGCACATGCGTTGTGTGCCCATGCACATGCGTTGTGCGCCCATGCACATGCGTTGTGTGCCCATGCACATGCGTTGTGTGCCCATCACATGCGTTGTGTGCCCATGCACATGCGTTGTGCCCATGCACATGCGTTGTGTGCCCATGCACATGCGTTGTGTGCCCATGCACATGCGTTGTGTGCCCATGCACATGCGTTGTGCCCATGCACATGCGTTGTGTGCTCATGCACATGCGTTGTGTGCCCATGCACATGCGTTGTGCCCATGCACATGCGTTGTGTGCCCATGCACATGCGTTGTGTGCCCATGCACATGCGTTGTGTGCCCATGCACATGCTTGTGTGCCCATGCACATGCGTTGTGTGCCCATGCACATGCGTTGTGTGCCCATGCACATGCGTTGTGTGCCCATGCACATGCGTTGTGTGCCCATGCACATGCGTTGTGTGCCCATGCACATGCGTTGTGTGCCCATGCACATGCGTTGTGTGCCCATGCACATGCGTTGTGTGCCCATGCACATGCGTTGTGTGCCCATGCACATGCGTTGTGTGCCCATGCACATGCGTTGTGCGCCCATGCACATGCGTTGTGTGCCCATGCACATGCGTTGTGCGCCCATGCACATGCGTTGTGTGCCCATGCACATGCGTTGTGCGCCCATGCACATGCGTTGTGTGCCCATGCACATGCGTTGTGTGCCCATGCACATGCGTTGTGTGCCCATGCACATGCGTTGTGTGCCCATGCACATGCGTTGTGTGCCCATGCACATGCGTTGTGTGCCCATGCACATGCGTTGTGTGCCCATGCACATGCGTTGTGTGCCCATGCACATGCGTTGTGTGCCCATGCACATGCGTTGTGTGCCCATGCACATGCGTTGTGTGCCCATGCACATGCGTTGTGTGCCCATGCACATGCGTTGTGTGCCCATGCACATGCGTTGTGTGCCCATGCACATGCGTTGTGTGCCCATGCACATGCGTTGTGTGCCATGCACATGCGTTGTGCCCATGCACATGCGTTGTGTGCCCATGCACATGCGTTGTGTGCCCATGCACATGCGTTGTGTGCCCATGCACATGCGTTGTGTGCCCATGCACATGCGTTGTGTGCCCATGCACATGCGTTGTGTGCCCATGCACATGCGTTGTGTGCCCATGCACATGCGTTGTGTGCCCATGCACATGCGTTGTGTGCCCATGCACATGCGTTGTGTGCCCATGCACATGCGTTGTGTGCCATGCACATGCGTTGTGTGCCCATGCACATGCGTTGTGTGCCCATGCACATGCGTTGTGTGCCCATGCACATGCGTTGTGTGCCCATGCACATGCGTTGTGTGCCCATGCACATGCGTTGTGTGCCCATGCACATGCGTTGTGTGCCCATGCACATGCGTTGTGTGCCCATGCACATGCGTTGTGCGCCCATGCACATGCGTTGTGTGCTCATGCACATGCGTTGTGTGCCCATTCACATGCGTTGTGTGCCCATGCACATGCGTTGTGTGCTCATGCACATGCGTTGTGTGCCCATGCACATGCGTTGTGTGCCCATGCACATGCGTTGTGTGCCCATGCACATGCGTTGTGTGCCCATGCACATGCGTTGTGTGCCCATGCACATGCGTTGTGCGCCCATGCACATGCGTTGTGTGCCCATGCACATGCGTTGTGCGCCCATTCACATGCGTTGTGTGCCCATGCACATGCGTTGTGCGCCCATTCACATGCGTTGTGTGCCCATGCACATGCGTTGTGTGCCCATGCACATGCGTTGTGTGCCCATGCACATGCGTTGTGTGCCCATGCACATGCGTGTGCGCCCATGCACATGCGTTGTGCGCCCATGCACATGCGTTGTGTGCCATGCACATGCGTTGTGCGCCATCACATGCGTTGTGTGCCCATGCACATGCGTTGTGCGCCCATTCACATGCGTTGTGTGCCCATGCACATGCGTTGTGTGCCCATGCACATGGTTGTGTGCCCATGCACATGCGTTGTGTGCCATGCACATGCGTTGTGCCCATGCACATGTGTTGTGTGCCATGCACATGCGTTGTGTGCCCATGCACATGCGTTGTGCGCCCATGCACATGCGTTGTGTGCCCATGCACATGCGTTGTGTGCCCATGCACATGCGTTGTGTGCCCATGCACATGCATTGTGTGCCCATGCACATGCGTTGTGTGCCCATGCACATGCGTTGTGTGCCCATGCACATGCGTTGTGTGCCCATGCACATGCGTTGTGTGCCCATGCACATGCGTTGTGTGCCCATGCACATGCGTTGTGCGCCCATGCACATGCGTTGTGTGCTCATGCACCTGCGTTGTGCGCCCATTCACATGCGTTGTGTGCCCATGCACATGCGTTGTGCGCCCATTCACATGCGTTGTGTGCCCATGCACATGCGTTGTGTGCCCATGCACATGCGTTGTGTGCCCATGCACATGCGTTGTGTGCCCATGCACATGCGTTGTGTGCCCATGCACATGCGTTGTGCGCCCATGCACATGCGTTGTGTGCTCATGCACATGCGTTGTGCGCCCATTCACATGCGTTGTGTGCCCATGCACATGCGTTGTGCGCCCATTCACATGCGTTGTGTGCCCATGCACATGCGTTGTGTGCCCATGCACATGCGTTGTGTGCCCATGCACATGCGTTGTGTGCCCATGCACATGCGTTGTGCGCCCATGCACATGCGTTGTGTGCTCATGCACATGCGTTGTGTGCCCATGCACATGCGTTGTGCGCCATTCACATGCGTTGTGTGCCCATGCACATGCGTTGTGTGCCCATGCACATGCGTTGTGCGCCCATTCACATGCGTTGTGTGCCCATGCACATGCGTTGTGTGCCCATGCACATGCGTTGTGTGCCCATGCACATGCGTTGTGTGCCCATGCACATGCGTTGTGTGCCCATGCACATGCGTTGTGTGCCCATGCACATGCGTTGTGCGCCCATGCACATGCGTTGTGTGCTCATGCACATGCGTTGTGTGCCCATTCACATGCGTTGTGTGCCCATGCACATGCGTTGTGCGCCCATTCACATGCGTTGTGTGCCCATGCACATGCGTTGTGTGCCCATGCACATGCGTTGTGTGCCCATGCACATGCGTTGTGTGCCCATGCACATGCGTTGTGCGCCCATGCACATGCGTTGTGTGCTCATGCACATGCGTTGTGTGCCCATGCACATGCGTTGTGCGCCCATTCACATGCGTTGTGTGCCCATGCACATGCGTTGTGTGCCCATGCACATGCGTTGTGTGCCCATGCACATGCGTTGTGCGCCCATGCACATGCGTTGTGTGCCCATGCACATGCGTTGTGCGCCCATCACATGCGCCCATTCACATGCGTGCATCAACACATGTAAACGACGGCGGCATCGCGTTTGGCAATGCCGCGGGAGATGGCTGTTGGGAGAGACTGCACGTGGCAACAGAGGGGATTGTCCATCGCACGTAAGCATGGGGATAGTCGTCGCCAACGAAGGCATGGGGATAGTCATTGCGGCGTAACAGGCAGATAAAAATTGCCGCACGTATGTATGGTAGTGCCCATTGCACCGTACACATAGTGCGGGACCGAGAGGGAGCAAGTGATCAAGTTGCGCCTCTTGGAGCGAGCAACACCTCACCACGCTGCACCACCCACCTCCTCATCCCAGCCTCTCCTCCTCCCCTCTCGCGCTCCCCGCCTCCACCGCGTGCCCTGCGTGCAGCGTGGAGGTGTTTCGCGAGCCCGCCCGGCGAGGACCTGCTGGAGGTGTTCACGGACGCCGACGAGGAACGACGACTCCCAGGGCGCCGCAGGGGGCTGCACGGCCGCCTGCAGATCCGCACGGCGCTGCCTTGGTGGTAGCCGCGGCAAGCTCACTGAGATGATGCACGCCGCTGGCATGGGCGCACTCAAGAAACTCAACAGGTGCCGCTCCGCCCTGCCTCTCACTCCCACTAATCACCACCCTCATGCCTGCTCATCAGCACCTTTGCTTCTTTCCTCCCTCTCGCCTCTCCTCCCCCTTATCCCCATCTCCTCCACCCCCCCATGGTCTCCCCTTCCCCCCCCCCCCCCCCCACAGGGACGCGTCGCTGTCGCTGGTGGAGCGCACCATAGCGCAGGTCTCCCGCAAGGCTGTGCAGCGCCACAGCAGCCGCGCCCGGAGGTCATCGTCACCGCCGTCGACTCCTTTCAGCCGCCCGTGCCGCCGCGCCGCGCCGCCTCCCCCTCCAACCTCTCCGCCGACCTCTCCGCTTTCGCACAGCGGGGCGCCAAGGAAGGCACAAAGGCAGAGCAGGCGCAGGCAGCAGGGGAGCAGGAGGCTCGGCAGTGGCAGCGCGGGAGCAGCAGGAGCGCGAGCTGCAGGCAATGCTGGCTGCGGACGAGGAGGCTGAGGGCGCCTTCGGCCCACGGCGCAGGGGACAGGGAGGCGGCAGGGTCGGAAGGGTGGCAGGGGAGGGCGCGAGGGGGTGAGAGCACGGAGAGTGACTTCAGTGACGGGGGTACAGTGGTAGCAGCAGCGAGGAGGAGGGCTACGGGCCGAGTGGAGGGGCTGCAGGTGTGCGTGCTGCTGCTCCTGCTGCTGTGGCGGCATCAGCCGGGGATAAAATAGCTCGGTGGGGGGTTGGAGGGAGATAGGCTCTGGGAGTGTGTTGGAAGGGGGAGCTCCTGGGGTAGGAGTGGAGGGCAGCAGGGTGGGGAAGAGAGCGGGAGAAGGGGAAGGCAAGCAAGGCACGGAGGGCAGGCGTCGCTCGGCGTGGGTGGCAGCAGCACGGATGGCAGCAGCGGCGCAGACGAGGGTGAGGGCACGGGGGGCGGCACGTGTGGAGGGGGCAGAGGGAGAGCTGGCAGGTGGGCAGAGGGAGCAGCGAGTGGCGGCAAGCCAAGGAGGAAAAAGCGCAGCGCGAGTATGGAGGTAGGGGGGTGGGGAGGGGGAGGCGGGCAACCTGTGGAGGGTAAGGCAGCAGTGCTGTGGAGGGGTGGGAGGTACTGAGGCAGAGAGGGAGGAAGGCAAAGATGCGCTAGGGCAAGTGGAGGAAAGTGAGAAGGACAGCGATGCTCCATGGTTGGAGTTGCCCCAATAGCAGTGGCAGTGTGGCGAGGTATACAGTGATGCTCACTGCATTCATTCATGCATTGCTTGTCCCTGAATGGGAGGTGGGAGCTCATTGATGTAACAGCCAGGGAGTAACAGCCATTGGTAGAAAGTAATATTGGTAGTACCTCCAGTAACAGCCAGTATTAACAAGTTGTAACACCAGAGTCAGTGTTACAGCCTTGTGATACTTCAAGACTTGAACAAGGATCTTTGCTGGAATGGTAGACTAGTAAGACAGCGGAAGTCTTAGAACGTGTAAGTGTTTGTTAGAATGAGAACTGAATGATGAGTAGAGAGAGAGTACAGGTGAATATACCTAAGTGTTGTACCCTCTAAGAGATGGCCCTATACAGTCTATGCAAACACAGGAGATACACATGTTTGACAGTGTTGACCAGAATTTATACAAGAACAAGTTAATAACTGAAACTGTACAAACTACTTTTATATATGCTAGAAGTGTTGTGGTAAAATCGTACGTGAGCAGAAGCCGTCGCCGCCGCCGCTCTCGTCGCCGCAGGCCTTTCGCCGCCGCCCGTCGTCGCCGTCACTGTCGCCGCGGCCGGGACTGCCGCCGCCGCCATCTCCAAGGCCTTGTGGGCCCTGTTGGAGTAGTTGTGGCTGATGGGAATGGGGTGCTAGGTTAGGGGTGTGGGGTGTGTGTGGGCTTGTGACTACCAAGCCTAGGGGGTGTGTTAAAATTATATATTGAGTTATATAATTGTTAGGCTTGGTAGGTTACCAAACTTTACTGTAGAGGGTACAATCCCTCCTTGTATGCCTCTCTCTTTCTATTCCAATCCCTTTTTCTCTCCTCAAATTTTCTCCTTCCTAAACCTCATGCCACTCCATGGCTCCTCCTTGCTAAACCTCATGCCTTTCCTAGCTTCCTAGCTAAGCTAGCCTTTTAACACAAATAGCTCGAACAGGTACGTCACCAAATAGGTACTTCTAGCAGATATAAAAGTAGCTTATACAATTTTAATTATCAACTTGTTCTTCAGTAAATTCTGGTCAACACTTTACAAGTTCTAAGACTTCCGCTGTCTTACTAGTCTACCATTTCAGCAAAATAGTGGTTCTATGGAACGTGCATATGCGTTTTTCAATTCCAAAATGGTTGTTCATGTTACACCACATTGTTTTGTGTAACATGTCAACATCTCGTGTCCTCATCGCGTACCCTACAGTGTGGCTGCTTGCACATCGTCAGCTAAACTAGTCAAGTCAAGGACGAGGCTGGGAAATCAGCCAATCAACGAGTGCTGCAGGCCTCGTCCTTACTGCCTCCAATCAGTGGGCAGCAGCATAGGTTTGTTTTGGCGGGAAGGCATGAGAGTCGAGAATGAACAATTTGGATTTTGAGGTTTCGACATTTTTTTTTTTCCGTTCCGACACATTCGGGTTGACCACCAGCTCGTTTCCCCCACTCGCCCTCACATTTACGCACGCAACTATGCACGGCAAATTCTGTCGTTCCCTGTCAAAATAAGGATTCTAAGTGGGGTGTTCAATTGTTTTCAAGCCCAAAAGTAGGGTGGTAACTAGATCCAGTTTAATTAAACACCCATACCCGCTCAAGCCACCCATGGGAGCTTAATTCCGGGAGAATACGGTATTACTTTCTACTTCAAGTACTTGTGTCTGCAGATTCTATACTTAGTCTCCTGCACCACTTTTCAAATTCTTTCATGGTATGAGAGCTGTCTGGAATTAAGACTTTTGTCAATTCGACTATCGACAATCATGACAGGACCATCGACGGTTCCATCATCTGGCTCTTCAACAACTGGACCTACGGGTGTTACAAATCCTACAATCAACACTGGTCAAACAGGAAATCCTGCAGTTGGAATTTTTCCACCTACTTATTCTTCAATTGGGAATCCGCAACAGCAGCAAGGTTTGCCTTCTGTGCATCCACTGGGGACTCGCCCTACACCTGCATCACAACAGCAACAAGCAGTAGCAATCAATATCAGCCGGCCTTTAGTGGAATGAGTATCGACGGTTCAAGTTATGCAAGAGCTGCAGCCGCTCCAAGCTCCAGTTCTTGTTTGCGTTTACCACATGCTCAACAACAACAATTTCATTTTCCTCAACAACAGCAGCAAGCGCAACAACAATTTCAGCAACAACAGCAACAACAGCAACCGAACAGCTGTTGCTTCAGCAGCAGCAGACTACTCTCACTGGTCCAGTCTTTCAAGCACCGAATCTTTTAAGCAAACACACAGATAAAGACAACTGTACCTTTTAATGGCGTTGACTTCTACGCCTGGACTTCGAATTCGAACTTCTCACGAAATCCGTTGGATTGTGGCCGTTCTTCAGTGGCGATTACTTTATCCTGTTACGGGAACACAGATGGAACAACAGAGCTTCTTCATACTTCACTTTGCACTTACACCGTCCTTATCAACAATCGTCGCTGAAGGAGCAGCTCGGTATTCCGCTCTCTTCACACCAGTCTGACTCCAGCAGAATCTGCGTGGACACATTTGAAGGGGCTGTATATGGCACAGGATACAATTTCCGTGAGTAAAACTCTCTCACAACTGACAACTGTACAGATGCAGGGCAACGAGAACGTTTCGGATTATGTCAACAGGGCTCGAACACTTCGTGACCAATTCAAAAAGTGCGGCGGATACTTCCCAAAGGACATGTTTGTAACACTCCTTCTTGCCAGTCTTGGACCAGAATGGCGACAATGTGAATCCCTTCTTCGCCTTCAACCAAATCTTTCGGAAGCACAAATATGCTCCATTCTTCAAGCAGAGCAGCATGATCTGACCTGCAAACAGCACGTAACAAGAAAGGAGCAGTCAACATCAGTTTTTATACAACGCCTATGAAACGCGTCAACAAATACTTCTGCCACTACTGCAAAAAGGATGGACACAGTGTAAAATTTGCAACAAGCTTCAAGGTGATAGAAAAAGAGGAGGACAGCAGCCGTCGCAGTATTCAAGCAACCCATGAAGCAGAATCCACCGCAACAACTCCTGCCACATCAGGGAAACAAGTCTTCAGCGCGTTACAAAATTCATGCAACAGAATCAGATTTCGACGACGACGACGACGAAAATTCTATCGAGCAACCTGAAAATATGGTTTTAACTCAAGGAAACGTTAACCTAGCAGTGAGGCTGAGATCTACGCTGGTGCCATGGCGGCACTGGAGCTCCGCTGGCTGGCCTTCTTGCTCACCGACCTGGGTCAGCGGCCTAGCTCTGCCCTGGTTCTGTACTCTGACAACAGTCCATGATCCTCCCGTGTCAGGAGCCACGACTTGAGGCACAACGAAGCACATCCAGCTGCGGTACTTCCTCGTGCGCGAGCTATAGCAGCGTCGCCAGGCCCACGTAGAACACTTGGCCTCCGGTGCCAACACGGCTGATATCTTTACTAAGGTGCTTGTGCCTAAAGATCATCAGCGGCACTGTGTACAGCTAAGTCTCATTCCTGTAGCCTCTCACTTGCTAGGATCTTGATTGTGTACAGACCTTTATATGTATTACCCTGACTGGCCTTGTGGCCTCTTCCCAGTGGCTGGACTAGTAGTGCCGCCTTGGTCTTGCTCTTGCCTTGTCTGTACTCGTTTGACTGGTCTTTAGACCCTTGCCTCAGAGGCTGGACTAGTAGTGCCACCCTGAGCTGCTTTTCTCTCACCAGGCACTGCCCCTATCCAGTCTAGGGGGTGTGTCAAACATATCTTTGTATGTTGTTATAGACTGTACAGGGTTATGCCTTAGGGAGTACAACCCACTAGGTTATATTCCTTTGTATGTCATTGTTCTTGTTATTCGTTCACTTTAACATTAAAAACTCTTTTATTGTTGCCACCAGTACTTCGCATCGCTAACCCGGAACGACCCTTCGAAGTCATCATCGACGCAAGTGACATCGCCATCGGAGCCGTGCTCATGCTAGATTTCGGCAATGGTCTTCAACCAATCGCGTACGAGTCTCGAAAAATACAATCTGCTGAGCGCAACTACCCGTTACACGATAAGGAGATGCTGACGATTGTCCATGCGTTCAAAATATGGAGGTGCTATCTGACTGGAGCAGACGTGACGGTGTGAACCGACCATAAATCCCTACATTAGCTGAGAGCGCAGCCGAATCTCAACCCGCGACAGATACGCTGGCTGGAATATCTGGAGTCCAACTTCACGTACAAGATCACGTACAAAAAGGGCGCCAACAACACTGGCGGAAAGTATTGCCCGGATAAAATCCACTTTTAGGTTCAAATAATGATTTGAATGCTTTTAACCGAGGTATCTCTGAATCTTCAAAGCTGTGTTGTAAGTAACGAGTGCAAAGTTGCATTGGGGTAACTCCTTTGCAATTTGAAGGGGTCGCACTTATAGCGTGGACAAGATTTGAGTCGCGTGAGTGCATCCGGACAGTTTCGGCCAAGCAGCGGACTAGATCTGTTTTCGAGTACGGCATTCTCTCCATAGTTTCTCCCGTGACTTTCGATTAGTCAGGAAAGAGTTTATACCCGAGGCTTCGACTAGGCCGAGATGAGACCGATAGATGAGGCGCGTCGCGCACGGATCATAACTCTGTTGCGTAGGGGGTATAGCACGAGGCGAATCGCGAAGGAGCTTGGCGTGGGAAAGCACAGTACATGATCTTGGACTCAAGGCGATTTCAGAGTCTAGTCGCAAGGATGTGCGTCCTTCAATGCCCACTGCTGGTCGTCCACGCATAGTCACGAATAGAATTCGTCGTGGGATCGTCAGGGCGATTACTAGCGGCGAGGCGAAAACCTCGAGGCATTGCAGCCCAGATCGTCGAATCCCAGCACGGCATTACGGTGCATCCTAGGACGGTGCATAATGCGCTCAAATCCAGCGGCCTTGTCGCAGTCCAGCAGCCTAAGAAGCCGCGACTCTCGAAGAAAAATATCCGCGATAGGCTGGAGTTCGCACAGGCCCACGCTGATTGGACCATAGAGGATTGGAAACGGGTGATCTGGTCAGATGAGATGAGGATCAGTAGGTTCTGCTCTGACGGCCGCGCGTACGCCTGGGTTCGTGAAGGTACGACCCTCCAACACCACCAGATCAAGCAAACCGTCAAACACGGGGCGGCGGCTTGATGATCTGGGGCTGTATGACGTATGAGGGGCCGGGTTTCATGTGCAAAATTGATGGTAGGATGGACGGGCTGCTGTATCTGAGCATTTTGCAGGACGAGCTGAAGAATACCATCGACTTTTTACACGTTAAACCCCTCGGATGTGATCTTCCAGCATGATAACGACCCCAAGCATAAGTCTCGTGTGGTGCAGCAGTGGCTTCAGGAGCAAGAGTTTGGGGTCTGGAGTGGCCGGCAGGAAGTCGAACCCCATTGAGCATCTTTTGGGCTCATCTTAAAAGGGAGCTGGCTAAGTATGAGAAACCTCCCACTGGTATGGTGGACCTGTGGGAGAGTGTACAAGAGGAATGGGAGAAGATCCCATCAGAGGCGAGCACCAATTTGATCGACAGCATGCCCAGGAGGGTGAATGCCGTGATTAAGGCGAAAGGCGGTGGACCAGGTACTAGTTTAAGGGTTGATCAAGTTGCTGCCTCCGCCTGGAACTAATTGTCCGGATGCACGGTGATTGGTTATGTCTGCTTTTTACTGTTAACGATAGTAGTTTTCATCAAATGTGAAGCATTGTTTTGTGTCCCTAGATTGGCCTGCATATAGTGGGTAAGGCCTCCAATTAAGGCCAAAATTCTGAAAAATTGCAAAACATGCGGACAATTCTTTCCGCCAATGAATATTGCAGACGCCCTCTCCAGACTGTCTGCCCAACTCGCAGTAGTACTAGTTGCCCAGAGCAACCCGCTACTGAGTGGACTATTTTCCCACAGGTATTCGACCGACCCCTACTTCGTAAAATGACGGCCATCTCCAAAATAACTACACGGAAATGCGTCTATTATCTACGAAGCGGGACGGATCGAATTCGGGTCCCAAGTTATCGTCTACTTTGCGAATTACTAATTCAAGAAGTCCACAGTTCGAATTTTATCAGGACATTTCGGGGTTTGATAAAACTCTGAAGACGTTGCAGCGGTTTTATTACTGGCCAGATATGGTGACGGACGTGCAGCGTTACGTGGCCGTGTGTTCGATTATGCCAGCGAATGAGATCATTACATCAGCGACCGACAGGACTGTTGCAGCCCTCGAGCCACCTCAACGCCCATGGCAACTCGTGACGATGGATTTCGTTACAGGTCTAACTGTCCGGATCGAGCGGAAACGACGCACTACTGGTTGTCGTCGACAGATTGACGAAAATGGCGCATTTCGCACCATGTCGTACAACCATCACAGGCGAAGAAACCGCGCGACTATTCATCTCGACCGTTGTTCCGCCTACACACGGGATACCAGCAGCAATCATTAGCGATCGAGATCAGAAGTTTAGTACGGCACGCGTCTGCAATTTTCATCCGCTTATCATCCCCAAAACGGACGATCAGACAGAAAAGGACAAACCAAACGATGGAGGAGCTGATTTCGGACAAACTTCCCCGACCGAAACAAATGGGAGGGCGCGCTTCCCACGTTGGAATTCTCCTACGACTAATCACTCCCCAT
>BQMB01001142.1:0-46285 GCA_027943415.1 Closterium sp. NIES-67
GGTCATCAAAGGAGGGATCAGCAGGGAGGGGAGCAGGGGCAGTGGGGCGGGGGAGCAAGCCATCGACATGGACAACCAAAGAGTGGCCATCATGGCGCTGACCTGTAAGGTGGCGGCAAAGATCGGAGAGCCTGGCGGCAAAGTCAACCGCGTGGCCCTCAGCGTCCAGTCGGAGCACGAAGTCAGCCATCGTGCAGGGTCAGCGACACAGCTCCACAGCGACACAGCAGCACAGCTCCACAGGAACACAGCGGCGCGGGGACACGGCGGCAGCACTCTCCAGCAGGGCGGCCGCGAGGCACCTCAGGGCGGACGAGCAGAGGAGATAGAGCCCGAGGTGGCACGCCAGGCCGAGCAGGGAGGAGGAGGGGCCGGGCAGGCAGTAGGAGAGGCCGGGCTGGCGCTGGAAGTCGAAGAGGCGCAGCGGGGCCGGGCGGGCGCTAGGAGCCTGGCGGGCGCGAAAGGGCCGGGCGGCACTAGGAAGGGGCCGGGCCAGCGCTAGGAGGGGCCGGGCTGCACTAGGAAGGGGGCCGGGCCAGTTAGGAGGGGCCGGCGCGCGCAACAGGCCGGGCGGGCGCGGTGGGCCGAGCAGGGCGCTAGAGGGCCAGGCCAGCGCGGTGGGGCTAGGCGGGCGCGACGGGGCCAGGCGGGCGCGACGGAGCCGGGCGGGCGCGGCGGGGCCAGGCAGGTGCGACGGGGCCAGGCAGGCGCGATGGGCCAGGCGAGCGCGACGGGGCCAAGCGGGCGCGACGGGGCCAGGCGGGCGCGACGGGGCCAGGCGGGCGCGACGGGGCCAGGCGGGTGCGGCGGGGCCAGGCAGGCGCGACGAAGCCAGGCGGGCGCGACGAGGCCAGGCGGGTGCGGCTGGGCCAGGCCAGGCGCGACGGGGCCAGGCAGGTGCGACGGGGCCAGGCTGGCCGACGGGGGCCTAGCGGGGCGCGACCAGGGGCCGAGGAGGCGCGTGACGGGGTCAGGAGGGCGCTACGGGGCCTGGAGGGCGCGACGGGGCCAGGAGGGCCGTACGGGCCTGGAGGGCACGACGAGGGCCAGGAGGGCGCTACAGGCCTGGAGGGCGCGACGAGGGCCAGGAGGGCCGTTCGGGCCTGGAGGGCGCAACGGGGGCCAGGAGGGCGCTACGGGGCCTGGAGGGCGCGACGGGGTCCAGGAGGCGCTACGGGGCCTGGAGGACGCGACGGGGGCCAGGAGGGCGCTACGGGGCCTGAGGGCGCGGCGGGCCAGGAGGGCCGTACGGGGCCTGAAGGGCGCGACGGGGGCCAGGAGGGCGCTACGGGGCCAGGAGGGCGCGACGGGGCCAGGATGGGCTAGGTAGGTAGGGGAGGGGCGAGAGGCTAGGGCGCGGGCGGAAGTGGGCGGGCGGACCTAACCTACTCGATACCATGTTAGAATACGATAATTGATTACTAGGAAGAGAAACCTAGAACATATACCTGTTGGGTTGTACTTATTAGAAGCACACACCTAGTCTAGCCTATAACTTATACATAGAACATATGTATAAGTTGACATTATGTTCTACAGCAGGATTCGACACTAACTACACTTAATCGACTTACAGAAATGCTAAGTATCAATTATATCACAACACTCCCCTTCATTTCTGGAAGTTCGATAGTGTCACTTCTTGAAGATCTCGCAAAGCTTGTTTCAGTACTGGAACTTCTGTCTTGTCAGCTTCTTCGTAAGGAAATCGGCAGCCATTTCGTTGGTCGAACAGTAGACCAATCGCATTCTCCCCTTCTCGACTTCATCCTTGACGAAAAAGTAACGCAGAGAAATATGTTTCGTCCTGTTGACGAAACCAGGCTGATGCGCGATGCGAATTGCACTTTGGTTGTCGCACTGTAGGGTAAACTGGGTAGCCGTCGTCAACTTCGCTTCTTCCAATAGTTCCTGTAGGTAAAGTCCTTTGCGTGTTGCTGTGCAGACAGCGATGAACTCAGCTTCAGCAGAGGAGAGAGCAATCAACTCCTGCTTCGTCGAATTCCAAGAGATAGGCCTGATAGGTTCAAGTCGATAGATGAACCCAGTACGACAGCGTCGATTAGTAGTGTCAGCGGCATGGTCGGCGTCGACGAAACCGTGTAGGTATAGTGTTTTGCAACCGATGACATTGTAGACTAAACCGACGTCAGGTGTTGAGACGAAATATTGAAGCGCACGAAGAAGATCGAGTTGATGTTCTTCTTCGGGTCGGCGTAAGAACTGAGCGAGCTGACTGGCCGCGTAAGCTAGATCGGGACGACAAGTGACAGCGGCGAAGAGTAGACAGCCTAACTGCTGTTGATAGATCTGTAAACCGGTTGGACTCAACAGTGCGGTATTCGGTTTGTAGTCAGTCGGTGGAGATCGGTACGGTGTAGAGACTGCAGTAGGAGTGAGATTGAAGCGGGCAGCGAGCGTCATTGCGTACTTCAAAGCGGTGAGATGAATAGCCGTCGGTGAACAGGTAATGTTCAGACCAAGAAACTGTGAGACTATTTCGGAGACTTCAAGCTGTAGAGTTTTCTGTAGTTTCAGTATGAAGATATCGGCAAGAGAATCGGTAGTACTGACGTAGAGGATATCGTCGACGTAGGCGACGAGTAAAATATAGTTGCTGCCGTCAGTCAGAAGATACATTCCCTGGTCATGCGGTAGCTGACGAAACCCGGCAGCGATAAGTTGTAAGTGGAGATACTGCTGCCAGAGCCGTAAAGCCTGTTTCATGCAGTATAGCGACTTTCGGAGATGGCATACGCTTGGTGGGTTAGTAGCATAGGAATATGGGTACTCTACCAGGATGAGTGCGTCGACGGGTGCGTAGAGAAACGCATTTGACACGTCGATTTGTCGAAGACGTAGATTACGGCAGGCAGCGACACAGAGTAAAATCCGGACGCTTGTATGTCGACTGACAGGAGCAAAAGTTAGTTCGTAGTCGATGCCGTAAGTCTGCTCGAACCCGCGGACGACCCATCGCGCCTTGAATTTCTCAAACGACCCATCTGCATTAGTCTTGACGCGGAAGACCCATTTTCCGATAAGTACCTTCTTCCCTTTTACTTCTGAAGTCCGTATTAGATCCCATGTGCCACGATTCTTAAGAGCTGCTAGCTCCTTGTCCATGGCTTCGTGCCATTTTTCTCGGTGAGGGCTCGTAAGAGCTTGTCGAATGGTTTTCGGTTCAGGTATCTTACTGTTGTTGCACTGTACTGCAACTGCAAATCCAAGTATCTGTAATTCTGTTTCTGTAAAACGCGGACGTTCTTCGTTTGCACCTGCGAAATTTTCTTCTGGTCCTTCTTCCCACCCAATTTCGTCAGGTGTAATACGAACTGCTTCGTTGGAGACGACGGGCATCAGCTGCTGTTGGCGATCGCGTTCGTAACTGAGGTGAACTTCACGAACATCATCTGAATCAGCATCTGCAAGAGGAATAAACTCAGGTATGCCAGTCGAGGTTACAGGTTCGGGAATGTCAGATGCAGCAGCTTCGTATGCTTCTTAGACTGCTTCGTCCTGTATATCAACTTCGGCTTCGTCGGTTGCAAATGCACGCGAACCCTCGAACAGTCTGGCGGGGTTGGCAGCTGCTGCCTGGTGGGCACGAAAAATGGGCAAGGTGAGTCTTTCGTAGAAGAGACAATCACGTGAAGGGACGATTTGGTTGGAGCAAAGATCCAAAATCTTCCACGCATGATACTGTTTTTCGATGCCGAGATGTACCCCCCATTTTGCTCTTTCTGAAAATTTCCCAAGTGCTGCAGTTGGAGGACGAAACTGCACAACACACCCGAAGACTCGTAAAAGTTTGGTACTTCCCATTGTACGTGACCACTGCAGGTGCGGAGAGGAAAACTCGGGCAGGGACGTTGAAGAAAGAAGATTGTATAACAGCACGGCGTGGTCCATCGCATACGGCCAAAAATTCGGTGGAAGGTCTGCCTGCGTCAGCAGAGCACGCATCTTCTCTTGCAGAGTTCGGTTCATCCTCTCTGCTACCCCCATCTGTTGGTGTGCGTGTGGTAGTGACTGTTTCCGTTTGATGTCGAGTGTCTGCAGGTGTTCTGTGAAGGTGTTACTCATGTATTCCCCTGCGCCATCACTCTGGAATTCTTGAATTTTGACACTAGACTCTCGTTCAGCGACGGCGAGCCATGCGACGAAGACGGAGTGAGCGAGATAACGAGCGGGAAGGTTTGCTGTCCAGACGTAGCGTGTAGATGCTTCGATGAAGGTTATCACGTACTGCTCGTCTTTAGGTCCTACTTTAGGTAAGTTTAGTATGTCGCTGTAAACTTTCTGCATCAGCTTATAACGTGTTGAGCCAGGAAAGTGACTTGGAATATGGATCGTGGGTAAGGTTGGTGACCGGGCACGTGGTGCAAACCGTGGGACGAGACTGCGGCTTCATCTCCGTGCCGTCAGGTAAAAGTAGACTGTTTTTATCAAGAACTGCTGCGCGGATTGAATGATTTAAAATCCCTTGCGACGGATGTCCTAACCACTGATGCCAAATATCTTCTGTGGTAGAAATCTGAGTTAGTATAAAACAAAGAAATTATAAAAAGAGAAAGTGCTGGTGACATGTCAATCTCTCCTTCGACGAAACGGGTAAGCGGTAACGTGACGTTTTATGGTGCTTCTGCAGTTGTAACGAAAACTTTTGATGCTGCTTCTGTTGATGTGGTGGCAGGAGGTTCTGCGACAACGACTGGTGGACTCGGCTGCGCAGCTACTTCTTCCTGTTCAGCTTCTTTTTCGACATATGGTTCATCAGGTGCAAGGCTGCTAATTTCACCCCAAAGTGGAGCTGGAGTTCCTTGAAGAGCCTCGCGAGTAGTATAAAAGGTTCGCCAAGCGGTGGCGCCTGCATCGGCGGTACTAAACTCCCAGGTATCTAAGGCGGTGAGTACGGCGGCTGCAGTTTGAGAAGATGTTGGCATAGTAGTTGCTCGAAAATCAATATCCACTTGCTGATAATCTGTTTCTTCTGGATGATCCCAGGGACCAGGTGCAAGAACGCGTTCAGAGTCACCAAAAGTTCCTTGTGCCGTAAACTGAAGAGCGGAAACACCATGTTGAGTAGCGGCACGTCCGAGGTAAGTATTTGTTGGGCTGTGCCATAATTCTTGATCCATTGTTTCACAATTGCCCTGTGTTCGAATTTTGTGTGCCAGGAGTTGAGCCGTGGAAAGAAGATTGAAGACAAGACCGGCGACAATTAGAACATTGGTAACATGGAGGGAGTATCCCGTGTCGATTGATTCGAGCATTGCGCTCCCAACAGAACGTGCCATAATCGTTTGTCCGTTTGCAACTGTGACAGGTATCGGTCAACGAAGTGGTCGCTGGTTGGTGATGACGCTTGTTTCAGAGGAGCACATGTGCCAACCACAACAGGTGTCAAGATACCAAGTATTTGGACCTGAAATGACTCGAGCAAGGTTAGCGTAAACTTGCGGTAAGGGAATGCCTTCAGCACTTGTAGTTTCTTCAAGATGTGCCTCGAAATCTGTTTCTGAAACATCGACTGTTGTAACACATCCAAAAACCACTTTTCCTGATGTGGCAGATGCGAAGACCGGCGGGCGATGTTGCGACGTCGATGGATTCTGCGGCGGTTTCGGCATCTGCTGCTGCTGAGACGTTAACTGCTGCGGTGGCTGTTGTGTTTTTGGCGACTGTTGCGATCGGTGATATGGCTAAGAAGTGCTGCGACGATTTCGATTACGGCTGCGACAGTTTTGGTAAGTATGTTTTGGTTTCTTACAAAAATGGCAGAAAGGATATTTCGGGGGATGACGATGTTGCGCTTCTGGATTTGAGTAAAAACTCAAGTGTAGTCCCTTTTTCTGATTGCGTTGTGACTGCAGGTCCAGATCTTGCTGCTCCGCTTGAAGATACAACGAAATTTCAGCTTCGGAGAGGTTAGGGTTCATGCGCAGAAAGGTGCGCGCGTCTGTCGCCATTCGGGTCCAAGACCAGCAAGAAGGACCGTGAGATACATCTCACGAGGGAAGTATCCTCCACTCTTCTCCAGTTGATCTCGTAGTGTACGGACGCGATTAACGTAGTCCATGACGTTTTCGTTTATCATCATCTGCACACTTGTCAGGTGCGAAAGTATTTTACTCACTGTTATTGTATCCTTTGCCATGTATACCCCCTTCAGATGGTTCCAAGCAGTTTCGGCTGGTGTAAAGCTTGAGTGAAATGATCGGACGCCGAGCTGCTCCTTCGGCGACAGGTTCCGAACGAGAACTGTATAAGCCCCGAGAGAGGCGTGCAAGAAACTCAGCTGCTCCAGTTGTGTTCCCACGACAGGATACGTGAACTCGCAAGTGAAGAACGGCCATAGCCCAGCGGTCTGCGCCAGAATCTCAAACTCAAAGCTCCATGAGTAGAATTCGACTCCGTTAGAAGATATAGTGGTTTTTATCTGTGTGCTGTTAAGTAAATTTGGAGGCTAAAAAATAATACCCAGCTGTTGCTGTTGTTGCTGTTGCTGTTGGAATTGCTGTGGCTGCTGATGATGCTGTTGTTGTTGCTGTTGTTGCTAAGCAGGGGAACGACCGAAGATGTAGAAAGGATGCTGAAACTGCTGCGACTGCGGCTGATGTACAGAAGGTGAGAAAGTGAACAAACCAGTACTTGGAGCTGTGGCTCCACGCATATAACTTGAGCCATCAAGGCTCATTGCACTGAACGCAGATGCGTTGAAACTGGTGGCTGTACTGACGCTTGTTGCTGTGCTGTTGTCTGTGATTGTTGTTGTTGCGCTGCAGGTGCAGTCGAAGAAACACCTGGAGTGTTAACAGAAGGCGGATTCTGCTGTTGCATACCGATATGAGCATAGGCTGGTGGAAACGGCCCAGAGGCTGAGAGACTAGTGGCGGTCGTGGAGACATGTACTCCAGTAGTTCCGGAAGTTGATCCAGCAGACGGTGCTGGTGATGAACCAGTCATTGTTGACAGTAGTCTTAATTTCAGATAGCTCTCATACCATGAAATAACTTGTCCAATGTTGTAGAAGACTAAGCATAAAACTGCAAACACGAACACTTGGAAATCCTCAAGTGTTGGTCCAGGACATTTACTAGAATGGTAGACTAGTAAGACAGCGGAAGTCTTGTAAAAATTAACAGTCAAGGTTGAATAACCTAAGTACGTGAACTTGTGAGTAATCAAAGTTAATAATGAAAAGACCTAACAAGGATTTATAGTTATAGGAAAAGTACCTATTCGCTAATGTATCTGTTCGTCACTATCGCGCTATGCGCCCTAGATGATAACGAAGAGATGCGACTATTCGCGTAACTAAAACGACTGTCCTCATGATGAGCGCTATTTGCTGACGTCATCCTACGAACTTATGTTCTACAGTAGGATTCGACACTAACTACATTTAATCGACTTACATAAATGCGAAGTATCAATTATATCACAACATAAGGCACAACCCTGTGTAGTCTATAACAATCTACAAGGATATGTTTGACACACCCCCTAGACTGGATAGGGGCAGTGCCTGGTGAGAGACAAGCAGCTCAGGGTGGCACTAGTCCAGCCTCTGAGGCAAGGGTCTAAAGGCCAATCAAATGAGTACAAACAAGGCAAGAGAAAGACCAAGGTGGCACTACTAGTCCAGCCATTGGGAAGAGGCCACAAGGCCAGTCAGGGTAATATATCAACATCTGTACACAATCAAGGTCCTAGCAAATGAGAGGCTACAGGAACGAGACCTAGCTGCACACAGTGCCGCTGATGATCTTTAAGCGCAAGCGCCTTCGTAAAGATATCAACTGTGTTGGCACCGGAGGCCAAGTGTACTACGCGGGCCTAGCGACGCTGCTGTAGCTCACGCAGGAGGAAGTACCGCAGCTGGATGTGCTTCGCTCTGCCCTCAAGTCGTGGCCCGTGACACAGGAGGATCATGGCCCTGTTGTCACCGTACAGAATTGGGGCAGAGCTAGGCCGCTCACCTAAGTCGGTGAGCAAGAAGGTCAGCCAGTGGAGCTCCTGTGCCGCCATGGCACCGGCGTAGATCTCAGCCTCACAGCTAGACTAGGCAACAGACGAGGAGCGAGTGGACCTCCAAGAGATGGCACGTGCACCAAGGCTAAAGCAGTAGCCCTGGGAGGACCTAAGAGTCTCCACGTCGTCTGCCCAAGAAGCATCTGTGTGCCCAGTAAGGACCACTGGTCTCCGTCCTCCTAGTACTAGCCCCATGCCCGATGTACTTGCTAGATAACGCAAAACCCTCTTAGCTGTCGACTAGTGCTGTGGTCGGTGTCTGCCGGTGGCCACAAAGCGAGCCAGGATGCTGAGAGGGTATGCGAGATCTTGACAAGTACAAGTCATCAGGTATATAGGCAACCCACCAGCTCTGTGTAGGGACCACTAGGCTCTACAGTTTTCTCCGGGACTAAAGCAAAGAGTCTGTGGTCTACTGGCAGAGGGGTGGGCTATGCGGAAGAGAACTGAAGGCCGAACCTTTGAAGGACCTTACGCACCAAGTGTGACTGTGGGAGAGTGATGGTGCGCGCTGCTCTCTCCCTGGAGATCTGCAAGCCAAGGTAACGGCGCAACTCTCCTAGGTCAGTGCAGGTGTGTGTGCTCAGCAGCTTAGCCTTCACAGAGGCCAGTGCGTCTCTGCGTGTAGTAGCAAAGACCAGGTTGTCTACGTAGATAAGGATGTAGAACGGAGTTTGGCCAGAACGGACGAAGAGCGAGGGGACTGCAGACGATGGGAAGGACTGCAGGTCAGCAAGTGTAGCACACAGCATGTCATGCCACTCACAGGGCGCATGTCGCAAGCCGTAGACGGGGCGCCGGAGGAGCCACTCGATACCTGAGGGAAAGGAACCGGAGAAGCCCTGGGGGCGACGTAGGTAGACCTGCTTGTGTAGACAGCCTTGGCGGAAAGCTGTGGAGACGTCGAGGGAGTGCAGCTCGTAGTCACACTGTGCTGCTACGTATAGCAGTGCTCGAAGAGTAGTCATCTTCGGGATCGGGGCGAAGGTCTGAAATAAGTCCACCCCTTCACGCTGACTGAACCCTCGAGCAACGTGGCACGCCTTGACGCGGCCCATGGATGGGGGCAGGGCCCCCGACATCCATGTGGAGGGTTTGCAGCGGTGTGGTGGTGGGGGGGAACGAGGAGGAGTGAGGGGCACGGTAGAGCCGGCCCTCGACGTAGGGCATGCACGGTGGCACTGGTGAGGAGGGTAGCGGGGGGAACGACTCAGTGAGACCTGAGACAAGACTGTGCTGAGATATGTAACGAAGACGTAGGAGGGCAGGGTGACCTAGACGGCTGTGCCACAGGAGCGTCGGGTGAGTAAGCGACTGACACGAGCAAGCCGCAGCAACCTGGGTAGACGCAGACACCTGGGGAGATGTCCCAACCAGGGGGGGGAAGCGGTGTTCAGCGTGAACAGGCTAGACACCGGGTCCCGGGGGAACGTGGTGAGGGGAGCACCAGTGGCGGCCTCAGTACAGACAGCGTACCGCTCGTGACCAGGAAACGTAGTGGTGACGCCAAGGTCCTGGAGGTAGCCGTCACCAAATAGGTTC
Source organism: Closterium sp. NIES-67 (assembly GCA_027943415.1). NCBI lineage: Eukaryota > Viridiplantae > Streptophyta > Zygnematophyceae > Desmidiales > Closteriaceae > Closterium > Closterium sp. NIES-67. Next base: position 9,580 of record BQMB01001142.1, read on the forward strand.
CTAGAGAACGAGAGGATGTGCAGGCCTAAAGGGAGACCGAAGGAACCGCCGGACAGGGAAGGGTGGTGGAGCTACGGGTGACTACAGGACTGGGGGAAGGGTCTGCAAGGGCAACTGCGGCGGGGGCGGCAAGTGGCGTAAGCATAGTGGAGTCCCAAAAGAAATACCGGGAAGCGCCGGAGTCCATGGTGAAGGAGAGCGCGGCAGTGGCAGCAGAGGTCGGAGGAGCGAGGGTGGAGCCAAGGCTAAACAAAGCAGAGGATCCTACGCGTGACGCAGCAGGGGAGCCTGAACCAGGCGCACCTACACTAGGCAACAAGGGGTAGGAACCAGTCACACTAGAGTCTTCGACATACAACACATACAAGGCAGAGCTAATCTCGTCCATGTCCATATCAAAGATCCTAACACCATGGCGGAGTAGACTGTGCTAGTCAGGGAGGTCTGGCGCCGAGCCAAAGCGGAGACAAAACAGGTTGTCTAGGCGACTGAAACGAGTGGGGGTATGGCCGATCTTACCGCACACGAGGCCGCGGCGAGGACTGGACTGTAGCTGGTACTGGCAGTGCCCGTCACTCGGACCACCACCCGACGTCACGCTGTGCGCACGAGCACTACGACCACCTCCACCATCGGCGCTAGGCCACTCGCGCGGGAGACGACCGACCCACCGCTGCGGCTGCTGCTGATGCTGCGGCTGCTGCTGCTACTGCTGGTTCAGCAGCGGCGCCTGCTGCTGCTGCTGGAGGGGCTGCTGGTCGGAGGCACCAGCCCCAGCCCCCTTGTCAGTACTACCAGCGGGCGAACTACCGCCACCACTGCCTCCACCCCCTCCTCCGCTACGTCCGCCGGGCCCAGCCTTGGGGCAGCGACCCTTATCCGAACAAAACTGCGCTGCGGCAGCCGCATCGACTGGCTCCGCAGCAGGCACTGTCTCAACGACCGTAGCAGAACCATCAGAGTAAGTGCATTGGGCGGGGGCACAACCCTGAAAGATAGTGACCGACACAGTACCGCTAGACTGGGCGATAGAGCGCTGACAAGTCTCTATGGCAGACAGGGTGTCGACAAAGTGATCGCGGGCGGTAGCAAGGCGGTCAGGGAGGCGGGTGGCAAGCAGGTAGAGGGTAGAGCAGATGGGGGGCTGAAACACACGAAGCTGGGCCTCAGTGCAGGCAGCGCGCCAGGTTGTGTCTAGCGTGCGCAATTGGGCAGCTAGGTCAGCGACAGTGGGGAAAGACGCGAGATCAGGAAAGAGCATGGGCAGGATCAGGCGACCGACGGAGGTAGAGGGCGGGATGGAATAGCACGCGACAACAGCCTCTAGGAACTCCTGTGTAGGAGATATGGCTGCGTGGCGGCTAGATGTCTGGGCCGCGGGTGGCGAGGCGACGGGGCCGGCTAGGTGGCTAGGTGACGGGGCCGGCTAGGCGACGGGGCCGGTGGAGTGATGGGGCCGGCTAGGCGACGGGACCGGCTAGGCGACAGGGCCGGCTGGGCGACGGGGTCGACTAGGCGATGGGGCCAGCTAGGCGACGGGGCCGGCTGGGCGACGAGGCCGGCTAGGCGACGGGGCCGGCTAGGCGACGGGGCCGGCTGCGCGACGGGGCCGACTAGGCAATGGGGCCGGCTGGGCGACGGGGCCGACTAGGTGACATGGCCGGCTAGGCGACGGGGCCGGCTGGGCGACGGGGCCGACTAGGCAATGGGGCCGGCTGGGCGACGGAGCCGACTAGGTGACATGGCCGGCTTGGCGACGGAGCCGGCTAGGTGACGGGGCTGGCTAGGCGACGGGGCCGGCTGGGCGACGGGGCCGACTAGGCAACGGGGCCGGCTGGGCAACGGGGCCTACTAGGCGACGGGGCCGGCTAGGCGACGGGGCCGGCTGGGCGATGGGGTCGACTAGGCAACGGTATAAATAAATACCGTGTCTCATACCGACTAGGCGCTAGGTGACGGGGGCCACTAGGGGACGGGCCAGCACGGGCGGGAGGGGGACGGGGCGGCTAAGACCTATGGCGGAAGCGCTGGTGGGCGGGGGGACCTAACCTACTCAGGATACCTTATCAAAGTTAACGAATGACTAGAACCATGGCATACAAGGGAATCTAACCTAGTGGGTTGTACTATCTAAGGAAGAACCCTGTATAGTCTATAACAACCTACAAAGATATGTTTGACATGAAGGGCCATTTTCGAACATAAACCCCACCCTGAAATCTCAGTGTCAAAAAGTCGACTAGTCTGAAATACTCAAGGTTTAGGGTCTCAGATTGCAGGCTAGGGTTTTTTTGGGGGATGACCATGATGAGACACGGTATTTATTTATTTATTTATGAATATAAAAAACACGTGTGTTATGAATATAACTGCCGAGTAGCGCGGAGGAGGGCAATGGCAAAACTGTGAACGAGTGAATGACAATAAAATGAAAGACAATACAATATATAGGAAACCTAGGGAGATCCTGGACGTAGGATCGGAATGTTCGGGAAAGGTGTCGAAGGTCCTCGATGTATCGAAGCGAGGTCTGGAAAGGCCCAGGAGGCTCGAACTGAAAAGGTATGGAACAGGGCCCTAGATTGGTTATGAGGCATCCTGATCCATCAGGATTCTCCCCGCATTAAAGTCTGACTTTTTCAGGATCCCCTAAAAATGTCCCGAGCCATCAGAATAACCTCAAAACAAATTCCTGATTTCTCTGAAACAAGTTTCTATGGATGGTAATTGTTTACGAATGATGTAGATTCAAGTCTTATTTTTTGGGGGTGGGGGAATTCGTAGCGAGTTTTCGCGTGCAGGGCGAAATTTGGGGATGGGCAGGAATCGACATTTTCGGTGGGGGGGAAAGGGGAGGGGCGGGCAGAGGAGGATGCAAAAGAGATTCCAGGGGCAGAGGGAATCTCTTCCTCACAGAGCCCCAAAGGAGGCAGGCACAGAACGAGCAAATTTGGCCAATTGCCAGTGATTGCCCTCACACAGCTCTCATAAGCACACATCCAGCCCAAGATTTGGCCTAGCGCCAATCACCTCCCTCATACAACCTCCACCCCAACATACAGCGCATGGAGAATTTTTTACCAAGGGCCAATCAGCGCCCTCACACAGCCCAGGGCGGGGGCTGAAACTCGAAAATATTGACTGGCCCCCTAAAACACACTTTTGGTAATGACTAGGACCCGCTACAATGCTCATAAATTCAGGGTTTGCTAAGAAACCTTGCTGAGCAATCAGAGTTTATACTTAAAAAAAGCCTGAAGAATCAGGGCGTGTCATTAAAAAAATCCTGCACAATCAGGGTTACTACTGAGAAACTCTCTGTTTTTTTCCTGAATCAAAAAAAATTTCCTGACTTCTGGGGGCCTGGTCTGGAACCATATCGCTGGTTCGGGACTGTTTGAGCCGTACGCCCTGTAGCAAGCCTCAGTAAGGAATACCTAATTCCTTACAACGGGCCTGAAATTTCAACATTTTTTCAGAAGTGAACTCTGATCGATCAGCGTGACTAGTGTAGTGAGGCCTGTTTTTCCAGCGTCGTATTGGGGACCGGCCCTGATACTACGTGTAATAGCGGATTACGAGCCCCAACCCCCCCACCCGTGATTTCCGAATTTCCCCCACCCTTCTCGTCAATCACGGCAACGTGAGTGTGACCGACCAAGACTATAATCAGGAACTTGTCAGAAATACTTGGCATGCACCCTGATTGATCATCGTAATTTTTTTTGCGAGGCCTGAAAAAACAGGGAGCTACGAGGGGGGGACCCTGAGCGATCAGCGTGCCCCAAAACGAATCTGAGACGAGCAAATCCGGTGCGGAGCACATGCGACCTTTTTTTTAATCTGATGTGGCCCTAGGTGGCATCCTAATATCTACAACATTCAGTTTCCAGTAAAAAAAACATCGCTAGGGCTGGCCAACTTGTCACAGCATATCCTTGCTTCAAGGGGTATTTGCCCGCTTGCTGTGAGGTGCTCGCAAGTTGTGACATGTTGCAAGACCAAGGTGACGTGTCTGCTCGGGCTTGCTTTGCTTGGCAGAGCACGCCGAAGTCTGTGTGTGGGCTGAATCGCAGGTGTGTGATTGGTTGTTAGAGGGACGTGTGTCAGCCTGTGGAAACTCGGCAAATGTTTCGAGCTAGGAGGTCTGTGGGAGGGATGTCTCTCAGAATGCAATACTTCGCCAGTTTTTCATGGGTGGTAGTGTGGGTGGGAGAAGTGTGTCTCTACGGGAGGAGGACTTAGACGTTTCTTGTGGGTGAGGGGAATGTTTCTAGGAGAGGGCTTTTTCAGGGGTTGCTGTAGGTGTTGGGGTAATGTCTCTGGCGGATGGGGACTTAGCCAAAATTTCAGGGTTGCGGACATATTTTCAACTTATACATATGTTTATATGTAGTAGTTATAGGCTAGATAGGTTTGTGTTCATAGAGGGTACAACTCCAACCCTATAACCTCCCCTGTACTACGTTGTTCTATTCATTCTGCTATTCTAATATGGTATCATAGTAGGTTAGGTCCGCCCACCTGACCCTAGCGCCCCGCCAGCCCTTAGCTCCCCGACGACCCCTCTCGCGCCGGCTGGTCCCTTTGCGCCCCTCGCGCCCTAGCACGGACAAGCTCACTGCCTGCACAGTCTGCTGTGTCTTTCTTGGTTTCCCCCGTGCCTCGTCTGACTGGCACTTTTACCACCCGCCGTCTCACCGCTTCTTTCACTCTCATGACATCATCTTCGACAAGTCTGTCTCCTTTTACCACCGCTTTCCCCACCGAGGTCTCCCGGTTTCCCCTCCCCTGTTTCTGGTTCCCACTCCCCCGGTAGCCCCTGCCCCCCTCCCTCCCCGTCCTGCTCCGTCTGGTGTGTCTCACGTCACTTCCCTCCCGTCAGTTGTCCCGGTCGAGGAGTCGGCTGACTCTGGTGGCCCCGCAGCGCAGTTCTCGCCACCAGTTTCTCCCCCGGTCTCTCCTCCTCCTCCGCCGTAGCAGCCGCCGCCGACGCCGCCGCAGCAGCAGCCGCCTCCGTCGTTGCAGCCGCAGCAGCAGCCGCAGCCGCCGCTGCCGCAGCAGCAGCCGTCCGTGGACTCTGGGCGTGCGGGCGTTGAGGAGGGCGCTCGTTTTGGGGTTCGTGTCGTGGCTTGTCCAGGCGGTCCTGGGGGTGGCGACAGTGCTGGAGAGGGTTCTCGTTCTGGGGGTGCTCGAGTGAAACGTTTTGGAGGTAGTCGTGGTGCAATTGGAGGTTCTAGAGCTGCCGTGGAGGCGCAGCAGCAGTCGCTGCCGGTGTCTGCCCTTCGCCTACTTGGCCTTCCCTCCCGTGACCACCCGCCTGCGTCTTCCCCCCCGCCGCGTCCTCTGCTTGTGTACGGCCCTGTGTTTCCTCTGCCGGACTCGTCCCTGGCATATTTCCCCCCTCGTTCTCCTGTTCTGACTCCACCTCTGTCTCCTGACCCGACGCCTCCGTCCCACTTCTAGTCCATATGTTTATATGTAGAAGTTATAGGCTAGATAGGTTTTTGTTCATAAAGGGTACAACTCCAACCCTATATCCTCCCCTGTACTACCTTGTTCTATTCATTCTGCTATTCTAACATGGTATGAGGGCGCCTCCACCTGTGTCTTCTGGTCCCTCCTAGCGACACGCCGGCCCTTAGCTTCCCGCCGCCTCTTTCAAGCCCCGCCGGCCTATCGCGCCCCGCTGGCCCCTCGCGCCTCGCCAGCCCATCGCCGGCCTCCTTCGCGCTCTACCGGCCCGCCGCGCTCTGTCGGCCCCATGAGCCCCAGCCGGTTCCTCTACACGCCGCTGTGTAGCTGTGTAGCTGTGTCGCTGTGCCGCTGAGTAGCTGTGCCGCCGTGCCGCTGTGTTGCTGTGCCGCCGTGCCGACGTGGAGCTGTGTTGCTGAGGTCGCACGATGGCGGACTCTGTACTCCGCCTGGACGCGGAGAGGCATGCAATCAACTTCTCCGCTTGGCTTGTCGATCCACGCCGCCACCTCACAGGACAGCGCCAGGATGGGCACTCCCTAGCTGTGCATATTGATGGCTTGCTTCCCCGCCCCCCCTCGCCTGATCCCGTCCCTGCTGATCCCACCACTGCTCAGCGTGAGGCCTTTTCTGCTACTGCACTTGCTCGCGCTATCTGGGATTCCCACGATGCCATAGCGCAGCTTGCCATTAGTCATGCTCTTCCCCTATCTGAGAGTCCGTGCTTCACTGCTGTCGCGAATGCCAAGAATCTCTTATATGCAGTCGTTGAGCGCTACTCCATGCCCACCTCCGCCTCTGTTGGCCACTTGATCCTCCCCATGTTGTTCCCTGATTCATCCGCTTTCCCCACTGTCGCTGACCTAGCCACTCACCTCCATGCTCTAGAGGCTAGCTACTGCGCCGCTAGCACTGCCGCCCAACTCACTGCCGCCCCCCCCGCCGTTCTGCACTACATTGTACCTCATTGCTATACGCCTTCCAGACCGCTTAGCCACTGCCAGCAACCACTTTCTCAGTCAGCACCCAGGTGACCTCACCCTTACCGCCTTTGTCACCGCCCTGTCCGAGATAGAGACTCGCCAGCGCACTATCGCCCAATCGAGCGGTGCTGCGGCAGTCCCTATCTTTAAGGGTTGTGCGCCCTCCCAATGCACTTACGCTGACGTGTCTGCCGCTGTCGCAGAGACAGCCCCTGCTGCTGAGACCACTGCTGCGGTCTCCGCGCAGTCACACCCGCGTCAGGGCCGCCGCCCCAAGGGGGGCGTGGTGGAGGTAGGGGTGGTGGGGGTGGTGGAGGTGGGAGCGGGTAAAGTGGTTCCGATGAGAGGACCGGGGCTGGTGCTCCGGAGCAGCAGCAGCAGCAGCAGCAGCCACCGCAGTAGTAGTCGCAGCCGCAGCAGCAGCAGCAGCAATCGTGGGGCCGCCTCCCGCCGGGGTGGCTCGGTGCCTTTGGTGGTGGTGGTCGCGTTGGTGATGCGCGCAGCTCCGGCGCTACGGCTTACTAGTAGCAGCTCCAGAACGGCCCCCTCTGCGGCATTGTGTGTGCTCGCCCGCACCCTACCGCCCACTGCTTCCCCCGCATCGACGACCTCTTTCGTCACCGCTTCGGCCCATCGCCGAACCTTCCTGACTGGCCTAGTGTGCTGTACGATGGTTTGTCTGTCTTTGAGTTAGACATGGATCAGATTTGTTCTGCTCTATATTCCCTGTATGCTTATTCTTCTAGTGTTGCCTAGTTTAGGTGTGCCTCCAGTGTGTAGTCCAAACTCCCCTGCTGTGCTAAGCGTAGGACCTTCTGCCCTGTTTAGTCTTGGCTCCTTCACTTGCTCCTCCGTTGGCCGCCGCTACCACTTCTCTCTCCTTTACGCTTGACTCTGGCGCGTTTGCCTTCTTTCGCAACCACACTGCGCTCTTGCCGCTTGCCGCGCCTGCCGCTGTTGCACTTGCTGACCCCTCCTCTGGTCCTGTCGTTGCCCCTAGCTCCACTACCCTTCTCTCTCCAGCGGTTCCCTTTGGTTCTCTTACAGGCCTACACATCCCTTAATTCTCCAGGAACCTAGTTGGTGTCGGCTGCCTTCAAGACCTCGGCGTCACCACTACGTTCCCTTGTCACGAGCGCTACGTTGTCTGTACCGAGGCCACCTCAGATGCCCCCCTTGCGACGTTCCCCCGGGACCCGCTGTCTGGCCTGTTTAAGCTGAACACTGCTTCCCCCTCAATGGGCACGTCCTCCCCAGGTCCTGGGTCTACCCAGGTCGTTGCGGCTTGCTTGTGTCGGTCGCTCACTCACCCGTCGCCTCTATGGCACCACCGCCTAGGTCACCTTGCACTCCCGCGTCTACGTCACATGTCTTAGCACGGTCTTGTCCTATGTCTCCCTGCGTTGCTTCCTTCCCTCCCTCCCTCGCGTGCAATACCGTGCTCTCCCTGCATTGAGGGCCGGCTGCGCCGTGCCCGTCATTCCTCCTCGCTTCGCCCTACCTCCACGCCAACTTTAGAACCTCCAGCTCCACCATGACTACCTTCGTGCCGCTCGTCCTCTTGTTCCTCGGGTCCTTGCCTCCCTCGTTACCGACCCGTCTGTTCCTGTCTCCAGTCTTGACGCTCTTGTCGCTCCTGTTGCTGACTTTGCCTCTACCCCCCGCCTTGACTATGCCACAGCTCTGGCCTCTGGCCCTGCCTGCCCTCTGTCCATCGAGGGTGCTCCTGCCCTTGGCAGTGACGTCCTAGAGGACAGGTAGTATGAGCTTGCTTTCCTATCTGAGGCCGCTCCCCATCTCTACTCCATGCTGCTAGTCCCCGAGGGTGATCCAGACGCCCCTGACATCCCGACTGTAAGAGTACAACCCCGTCACACCACTTGGCCCTTTCCTTATTTCCTTCCTATTTCATTTCTCTTTTTATCCCGTCACATTTGGTTTCCTATTACGCTATATCTAGCGTAATCCTGCCATAATCCCGTAAAGCCAATAGCCTTGCGTGGCTATACGCAGGGTGATTGTATATTCTAGAAGGGTCTATTCCATTTGGATAGGATAAACCTGGTTACCTGATGTACTCTGGAAGTATAAAAGCACCTTGTACCAATCGATAGTGCAATCTTTCCTCGACACATTCGATCCCGTAACACTTCGTAATCAGAGCTTTTCTCACTCGGCCGCGCTCAACAAAGCAGCAGCAGCGGGAAAACCTGCCTCAAAAAACCGCCGGGGGCGACCAATTCGGCGCCGATTGTGGTAAGCACCAGCTCCGCGTTTTGTGAATTGCCCCCAGCCCCCCCCCCCGCGCGTGTTTTGAACAGGATGGCGACCTTCAACGGCAGCTCTTCGCGAGCATCGCCGCTCTTCAGGAGGAGATGCGAGTGGACCGTGAAGCGTGGCGAAATGAATTCGAGCAAGTAACTCGACTCGCCGGAGAGTAGCACGACTCGACAACGGCGACGCACAGCAGTCACAGCAGTTTCTCGAGGCTCCGAAACCGCGCCCACCCGAGCCGTTCGATCCGAGCGATCGAAACTCCGACGCATGCAGATGGATCGCCGAGATGGAGATCTACTTCGCAGCCGTCGGATGGAGCTCGCTAGTCTGGGACGGTCAATGCGTACGACTCGCGGCGATGCTGATGTGAGGGCCGGCACTCGAGTGGATTGGCGGCAACAGCACCTTTATCTATGGTGAAGCCATGTGGCAGCAGTTCCGCGCCGACCTGCTGAAACGCTTCGAGCCGACAAATTCCGGTTTCCTTGCCCGGGAAAAAAATCATCGACATCGACAGTTCGGGAGTGTAGCGCAGTACACGCAGCAAATGGAAGAATTTTATAACTGAATTCCCGATCTGACTGAAGGGGAAAAAAATACAGTCGTACCTCGCCGGGCTGAAGACAGGTAGCAGCGTCAAACTACGCGAACTACAGTGACGTCGTTTCGGCAGCGGAGCGCTTCGACATGGTCAATGCCGGGCCACGACGGACACACGTTGGCAGTACGAGACAGGGCGACCGCTCGGTTCGCCGACCCGATGGAAGTCGACAGGTTTGAAGGGCGGCCACCTCCGAAAAACACCAACTACACGTGTGATTTTTGTGGGGTGCCCGGACATCGAATCTTCAACTGCAACAAAATGAAAGCCGCACGCGCAGAGTATCGGGCACGCAACAGTGGCGGAAATCCTTCGGCCAATCAGAAGCCAAAAAACGGGAGTCGCCAGTGATTGCAGATCTAGCTGGCAAAAAAGAAAAGATCCGAAAGCAGCCGCGGGATTAAGGAAAAATCAACTTCAACGCAGCTGATTCGACGTGAACAGGAGGAAATGATGGGGAAAAATCTCCACCCCACGACCTGTCTTTTCCAGAGGAATTCGCCGAGGAAAAATCTAACTCCGCGAAAAAGGACTCTGCCGAGATGGGGAAACTCCTTGAAGACCCAAGAAATTATAAGGGTTCGTAAAAATTATCTTATAAAGATGCTTTAATGAAAACTTATGATTCTCGAGGGGCTAGAGCCTTGGAGAAAATTCGGGAAGGACTCCAAAAGAAGCAGAAAGCTGTGGAGATTATACCGGTACCGGACAACTTGGGGGGAAAATTAAGGAGTGTGGAAAGAAGCTGACCTTTCCACGGAGTCAACGTCCTCCCGAAACCAGCCCACAACGACCACCCGTTCCCCAGGGAAGACGTCGGTGGAGCTGAAGCAACTCAAGAGGAAACTGGGGGTCTACAAGAAGCTGCAAAAACCCCGAACTCCTCCTCCAGATGCATCCAGTTCAGCAACTTCGGCATCAACGACGCGCACAGTTGTCAAGGAAACTCCGGGCCCTGGAGAAGAGCCATTCTCCAAGTAGCGTCGGCCAGCTGCCAGCTCAGGAGTAGGAAGCAACGAACATTGGGATGTACCCTATGACCCTATTAATGAAACTATCTTTGGGTACTCGGAGCAACGCCTGCCGCTCGTGCTCAAGGTCATCTGCAAAGGACGACACCTCCAAGCACTCGTGGACAGCGGAGCATCGCACACCGTCTACGACAAGGCAGTAATCGACTGACTTCGGGAAGAGTACAAGCCTTCAGGATTCTCTGCAACGATGGTGGACGGCAGCAAGTTACCAGTGCACGGCGAAGCAGTGTTACACCTACAAATCGGACCACTGCGCTGGAGACCTGCACTCCCCATCACCAACATCAAAGGGCTTGACTTGATCTTCGGGCGAGACTTCCTGAAAAGATTCAACCCCGAGATCAACTGGGTGAACCACACTGCAAGCATCTACAACAATGGAAGGAGAGTCCAACTACCCAACTGGGACGATACTGGAGATATCCCAGTTGAGACACTCGCACGATTCGAGAAGGACGTGAAGCGAATCGACAACGGGTTCCTGGCGATAGCAACACAGGTGGAGAACAACGGAGAGAAGACCTCGGAACCTAAAAAAAAAATCAAAGAATTGCTGAAGGACTTCCAAGACATTCTTCCTGACGATCTTCCGAACGAGCTACCGCCATACCGAACGCATCAACACGAGATCGTGGAGGAACCGGGTTCGAAGCCGACCTTCCGAGCACCATACCGGCTCAGCCCTACGGAGCTGACTGACATGAAAAAACAGATCGAGTATCTCCTCGCCAAAGGACTCATCCGACCATCCACTTCGCCATACGGTGCCCCACTGCTCTTCACACCGAAACCGGACGGAAGCCTGCGCATGTGCATCGACTACCGAGCTCTCAACAAGCAGACCATCAAGAAAAAATATCTGATACCACGAATTGATGACCTGCTTGATCAGCTTCGGGGAGCTATGGTATTTTCCAAACTAGATCTGCGGTCCGGATACTAGCAGATACGAATGGCGGACAACTCTATCCACAAAACTGCTTTCCGAGCTCGGTACGGATCGTACGAGTACCTGGTAATGCCGTTCGGACTCACCAACGCACCGGCAACGTTCCAAGCCGAGATGAACCACATTCTACGACCACTTTTGGACGAATGCGTAGTGGTTTACCTGGACGACATCCTCATCTACTCGCGCGACATGAAGCAGCACGTCGAATACCTGCGACGCGTCTTCGAGATTCTTCGACGGGAACGGTTCTACGTCAAACTGTCCAAGAGCGAATTCGCCCTTGAGAAGGTCCAATTCCTAGGACACGTCGTGAGCATTTAAGGAGTTCACGTCGACCCCAAGAAAATCGAAGCCGTACGTACGTGGAAGACACCCGAGAACGTAAAGGAGTTGCAGTAGTTCCTATGCTTTGCTAATTATTACAACAGGTTCGTGCCAGAGTACGCGAAACTCGCAGCACCACTCACGAATCTGCTGAAGAAGAACACACACTACAAATGGGAGCCGAAGCACCAAGAAGCCTTGGAGCAGCAAAAACAAGCACTCACGTCCGCACCAGTACTCATCTTGCCAGATCCCGAACGCGACTACGTTATCGAAGCTAATGCCAGCGACCAGGCAGTGGGAGCAGTCTTGATGCAAGACCAGGGGAATGGACTGCAACCAATCGCTTACCTGAGTAAGAAACTACACGGGGCAGAACTAAACTACCTGATACACGACAAAGAGGCCCTTGCTATTGTCCTCGCCTTCAAAGCATGGAGATGTTATCTCGAAGGACGACGAACAACCGTCTACACCGACCACTGCAGCCTGAAATTCCTGAAGACACAACCCAACCTTTCCAGGAGACAGGTCCGGTGGATCGACTTCCTCGAGACACACTTCCACTACGACATCGTGTACAAGCCCGGCCACAAAAACAAAGCGGACGCCCTCAGCCGGCCTGCAGACATTGCCTCCATCCAGCTTGAAGGGATGAATCCACTACTCAAGGGACTCTTCACACAGGGGTACTCCCTCGACCCCAAAATCCCCTTGGCAGAAAAGCGACACCTACTTCAGTGGGACAGTGACATTGCGTACCAGAAAGGATCAACGAAAATCCGGGTACCAAATTACCCTCCTTTGTGCCAGTTACTACTCAAATAATACCATGATGTCCTATACGCAAGACAGTTCGGTAGCAACAAGACGCTCACTGGTATTGCAAAGCATTACTACAAGCCCCACATGGCAGACGACATCCAAAAATTCGTCACCTCGTGTGCTACTTGCCAACGGATGAAGAGCAGCAAGCAGAAGAAAGCCGCACTACTGCAGCCCCTTCCTGTCCCAGAACAACCATGGCAAGTGGTTAGCCTGGATTTCATCACCGGGTTACCGCCTACCACCAGCGGTCATGACGCAATCCTTGTCATCATCGACAAGTTCTCCAAAATGGGACACTTCATCTCGACACACACGACAGCACGCACCGAAGAAACAGCACAACTCTTCGTTCGATACATCATCTCACAGCATGGCATTCCAACCACACTCATCTCCGACCGAGACCCCAAGTTCACCAGCAAGTTCTGGAAGGAACTTATGTCTCTACTCGGGACCAAACTCGCCATGTCATCCACCTACCATCCGCAGACCGACGGACAGACCGAGCGCCTCAACCAAATTGTTGAGCAACTCCTCCGAGCAGCCTGCAAGGACGAGATCTCCAAATGGGACCTGCACCTGCCCATTTTAGAGTTTGCTTACAACAACGCTACACATGCCGCTACTGGACAGACGCCGTTCTTCCTCTGTTGCGGACGCCACCCACTCACACCACAGAAACCGACAACCTCAGCAACAGTCCAACCGGCACACGTCTTCATCACAACCATGCATCAGCTTTGGGATCGGACCCACAAACGCCTCCTTGACATTCAACAGCAACAGAAGCGCCAGGCCGATCGCCATCGCAACGACCACACCATCACCGTGGGAGACCAGGTGCTCCTTGACACCCGCAACCTTGACCTCAGCCGTCTCCCATCTAAACTTCGACCTCGTTTCTGCGGGACTTTCCTCGTTGAAGCACAGGACACTCCTGTTACATTCCGCTTACGCCTGCCAGCTACCTGGAACATTCACAATGCCTTCCATGTCCAACTTCTGAAGCCCTATCGCGATCCGAACACGATCTTCGTTGGACGCCAACCGCCGCCGCCGCCGCCCGTCCTCGTCCAGAATGAACCCGAGTACGAGGTCGAGTCCGTGCTTGCACACCGCCGTCGTCGGAATGGTACCGTGGAGCTTCTCATTCGTTGGAAGGGTTATGCTCCTTCTGAGGACAGCTGGGTATCTGAGTCCGACATGGGTAATGCCCGTCGTCCTCTACATGACTACTTTGTCAAGCAGGGTCTTACTTCTACCACCCAGCTTTGAGGGGGGGAAGTGTGAGAGTACGACCCCGTTACACCACTTGGCCTTTCCTTATTTCCTTCCTATTTCATTTCTCTTTTTATCCCATCTTATTTGGTTTCCTATTCTCCATTTTCCATTATCCTTTGGTTTATCCTGCTATTATAATAATATCACCGACCAGGCTTGGGATGTACTGACGCGCTATATCTAGCGTAATCCTGCCGTAATCCCGTAAAGCTAATAGCCTCACGAGGCCATAGGCAGGGTGATTCTATATTCTAGAAGGGTCTATTCCCTTTGGATAGGATAAACCTGATTACGTGATGCGCTCTGGAAGTATAAAAGCACCTTGTACCAATCGATAGTGCAATCTTTCCTCGACACATTCGATCGTGTGACACCGACCCCTCGCACCTACGCTGAGGCAACTTCGGGACCTTGGGCCTCTCAGTGGATAAATGCCATGGAGCAGGAGATGGCATCTTGGAGATCCACCGGCACCTACGTCGACGCAGTTCCCCCACTTGGGGTGAATTTTCTGTAGTTGATGGCCGATGGCTCTTCAAGGTGAAGTGCCCCGCTAGAGAGCCACCTATGTTCAAGGCACGCTACGTGGCTAGAGGCTTCAGTCAGTGCGAGGGTGCGGACTTCTTTCGGACCTTCGCCCCGACCCCGAAGATGACTACTCTTCGGGCACTGCTTGACGTAGTAGCACAGCGCGACTACGAGCTTCACCTATTGGACTTCTCCACCGTTTCTCCAGGGCAGTCTGCATGAGGAGATCTACCTATGCCATCCGCCCGGCTTCTCTGGCACTTTCCCTCCTGGGCTAATATGTTCACTATGCAACAGGACGCAACCGTTATGCCCTTATCGGATCAACCAATTCGGGCACATGCCAAAATGTGACGATTCCGCAACATTTTGGTGCATGGTAACATATACCGAAATGTCTCAACTGTGTTTCCTGATGTCAATGATGATTCCGTCACTTTCGCAAGGTTGCTTTCCCGACGTTTTCTCGCAGTAAAAGCTACCCTGCCTCTTTTTTGGCCCCTGCCTTTTTCACGATGTGCTCCTTCATTGCTAAGTTTGGGGATCCGCAACGGCAGAGCGGAAGTGCAGCGCTTGCTGTCCTCATAGCTGCTGCCTTCGAGCAACTAGCTAAGAAAACAGCCTTTGGAACTGGCAACACTGAATCTGATACTGCAGACTCTGATGCTACAGCAACCGATGCTGCAGCATCTGGAGTTGCCGATACTAATGTCACTCGATCGGGCGAAGCCAGACAAGACATTACCAGCTCTAGCCTTGGTTCTGACGCCGGATCTAGCGTCCCTTGATCTGACGTCACAGCTAGCAGCTCAGGTGGCGCTGCAGCTGTGGCGTCATGGGAACATGTTTTCTCACATCCGGTTTCGTCGCTACCAAAGTTGCTATCGCAGAAGAGACTTGAATCAGTCGTGCTGCAGCCAGCCGTCAGGCTGGAAGGATGGCAGGTCTCATTCGATCTACCTTTGGACGATTCTCTCTATAACATCCACCGGTTTATAGCAGCACCAGTTTATAAATAGCGGAATAAGAGGATAGAGGGCTCCTAATGTGAACTAGGAGTAGGCCTAAACATCAAGGGAAACTGGGAGATGACAAGGAAATAGCCAAGATCTAGCTAAGTCTTTAATGGTAGAGATAGCAGTTGGAGGACTTAGCGAGGAGGAGGATCCTTCTTCCAATATTGAGTTATTGGGGAAGGAAAGTGAAGAATGAGCTCCAAGGGCCCTCCAACTTCCTAGATCCCTTGGGGTGCAACCACCTCCTCCATGGCCGATGAGGTGGTGAACCAATTGTGGGCCTTGCCCATGTGGCATGGGTTAGGTTTTCCCAACCAAGGAATTTGTAGTGAGCTGGAACTAGTTTGCTGAGGTGTGCAAACTTATCTTGGGTTGCTAAATGTGCATTGGTTGGAATTGCAGCCAATAGGAACAATTGCTGCCCAACCCAAATCCAGCCTGTCACTTGGTGGTTGAGCGGTAACCACCACTCCAACCCTATCACCCAAACCTATCTTCCCAACCTTCAATCCTAAACCTATCCAATCCAACCTAGCATTCCAAATATGTTCGCGCAAGGGGAAACCGGGAACGTCGAGATTAGTCGCGATAGTTAGACTAGAAGGGGCGGTTTGTAGGGTGATATGTTACGCTCCTCCCCCTCCAGCTGGCACGCCTGCACGTCCTCGTTGCCATGGAGTGCTTCTGGGGACGAATGGAACGAGCACGACGAGTCATGCTATGACTAGGGTCAACACCATCCACTGGATGTAGGACCTCGCGCTGAGCCAGGTCTTCCAGATAAGATTGAACAGTTGTTTTAGTCAAATACTCTTCTGGCTCCCATGAATTGTGTTCAAGCCCATAGCCTTTCCACTTAATTAGGAACTCTCATACTGTCTTGCGGCCGTGCTGTCGATCGTGATGCATGAGCACCCGTTCGACCTCATAATAGAGTTCCTCCCCCATGACAATTGTTGGTGGTGGCAAGTACTTGCCCTCTGCAATGAACTTGCTAATCAGAGACACGTGGAAGACATTGTGAATCTGCAATGTATTAGGTACAGTAGCTTAAGTTTGTAAGCTACGGCACCAACAAGCTTGATCACCTCGAAAGGCCCAATCCAACGAGGGAACAACTTTCGTGCACCAGGGATCTTAAGACGAATGTTTTTTGTACTTACGAGCACTTTGTCTCCCACCTCATAGGAGATCTCCCGGCGTTTCATGTCAGCATAGGAGTTCTGCCGTTGCTGGGCAAGCTTGAGCCAGCAACGGGCCGACATCAAACCCTCTTGTTGCCGAGCAACAGTGTCCTTTGTGGTAGGTATCCTCAACCCACCAATCTCATGTATTGCAGGTGTTGTGGAATGCCGACCAAATTTGAAGATGAATGGTTTCTCTCGTGTGCAATCACGCACCGAGTTGTTGACTGCGAACTCAACCAAGGGCAGCAACTCATTCCATTCATCCTTCATTGGGCTTGTAAATGAACAAAGCATCTGCTCAAGGGTGCGATTTGTCCGTTCTCTCTGTCCATCCGTTTGTGGATGGAAGGCAGACGACATCTTGAGCTTCATCCCTAGTGTCCAAGTCACCTCCTACCATAACCGGCTTGTGAAGCGTGGATCTCAGTCGGAGAGTAAAACACGAGGTAGTTCGTGCAAGCGGAAAACGTGCGACACAAACAACCTAGCCATATTCTCCGCCGATACTTGTCGTGGGCACGAAGTGCACCATCTTGGTCAGGCAATCCACGAACACGAGGATTGCCGTATGACCCTCTCGTGTCTTGGGAAGGTCGGTGATGAGACCCAATAACACGCTTCCCCAAGGCTTATTGGGGATTTTGAGCGGTTGAAGCAGACCGCTAAGCTTTTGCTTGTCCAGTCTGTTTCTTGCGCAAGCATCGCAATGCACAACAAAGTGCTGGACATCTTTGCCCACCCCTGGCCACCAGTATACATCACGCAGTGTCCACCAGGTTTTGTTCATTCCCAGGTGACCATTGTAACGAGTGGCATGCACTTCGGTCAAAATGTCATTCCGCAGATTGCCAACGTGTGTTACCACGATCTCTTTGTCATGCCACCAGAGCTCATGCTCCCAAACGAGAGCCTTCATGTTCTGTGGGTTATGAAACCAGGAATCGATATGATAACCTGCATGGATTCGTTTCAGAAAACCACTGACGGTAATCTCACTCACTTTTGCCACGGCGAGGACATTGAAACAGGCTGCGAAAATGGTCGCATGTTCAGTGTCACTTAGCCTTGTTGCTTCCCCAATCGGCTGTCTGCTGAAGGGGTCAGCCAGGTTCATGGAACCTTCATGATAACGAATCTTGAAATTGAACCCACAGAGGAGTTCAGCCCAACGAGCTTGGCGTCGGGTGAGTGTGGCTTGCGTAGAGAAATAGGTATTAGGACAATGGTCTGTCATGACCACAAAGTCCACACCTTCTAGGTAGCACCGCCATGTTCAAAGCACGTATACCATAGCAAGTAGTTCTTGCTCAGTTGTGGTGTAACGTTGCTCCGCCGGGGAGAGTTTTTGACTCTCAAATGCCACAAGGCGTCCTTCTTGTAAGAGCATTGCTCCAGTGCCTACCGTCGAAGCATCGGTGACCACTTTGTATAGCTTGCCTGGGTCTGGCGGGACCAGTACAAGAGCGCTCTTCAATCGTCGCTTAACTTCCTCAAAGGCCTTTTGGCACTCGGAGGTCCAATCTCATGCCCAACCTTTGCAAGTTAGTGCCGTGAGTGGCGCGACGATAGTAGAGTAGTTTTCCAAAAAGCGACGGAAATAATTCGCAAGTCCAAGGAATGACCGGACATGTCCCATATCTTGGGGAAAAGGCCACTCCTAGACCGCACTCACCTTCTTGGGATCAACCTTGAGTCCATTGTTGCCAACGATGTGACCAAGGTACTCGAGCTCGCGCTTATCGAAATGGCATTTCCAAAGCTGTGCCCAATACTTGTGCTCTCGGAGCTTCCCCAACATCCAATTTAAGCATTGAGTATGCTCAACTTTGGTTTTTGAGTATACCAGGATATCATCAAGGTATCACGGCACGAATTGAGCAAGTGCCTTATGGAACACATTATTAATTGCTCGCTGAAAGGATGCAGGAGCATTGGTCAAACCAAAGCTTAGCACACGCCATTGAAAATGGCCAAAAGGCGTCCGAAAGGCCGTTTCGGCACGTCTTTGTCTGTTATACACAGCTGGTGATAATCTTGAGCAAGGTCCAGCATGCTAAACCACTGTGCATCTTGCAGACGATCAAATAGATCTTCAATCCAAGGAAGCGGATATCTATTCTTGATTGTAATCTTGTTCAAGGCTCGGTAGTCAACGCACATGCATAGGCCACCTCCTTTCTTATGAACGAACAGGATTGGAGCACCATAGGGGGACGCGCTCGACTCAATTCACCCCTTTTTGAGATAATCCTTGATTTGTCTTTTAGCCTCCTCGTACTCAGCTGGACTGAGGCGACACAAGGTCTAAACGGTGGAGCCTTCCCTGGTTCCACTAGAATGGTATGTCCGACTGCGCGATCTGGAGGTATGCCTTCAGGGATAGGCTCAAACACCTCCTTGTACTCTTCTACCAACGCTTTCATTTGAGGAGGAAAATCCTCAATGACTTGTGAAAGAGCACCATCGGGGTCAATGTGGACAATGTACAGAGTCTCTGCCTCTTTCATATATCCTTTGAATTGGATGAATACTCAAAGCTCACATCAGAGACATTTGCATCTGGACCGTAGCTTCTTGTATCATGTGCAGGAACCTTCCACTACACGTTCTCGTCACCGTTCATAAGCGATAGAGTGTTGTCTTGAAAGTTCAAGATAACTTCATTGGGTTGCAATGAATACATTCCTAGGACAAGCTCCACCCGTGCCAGCAAAGTTAGGGCGAATACACGAATAATTTTGTGGTACCGTAACGCAATCATCGTCCAATCGAATTGGGCACGATGGTCCTTCAATAAGAACACCATATTGGTCCACCCATTTCTCGCCAATAAGTGAGGACGTTGGCCCATTATCGACAAGAAGCTTGGCAAACTTTCCATCGATGCGACGGGCAAACAACAGATTTTGTTGGTTCTTGGGTCGGATTGGGCAAGCCTCAATGCTGGTTGGAGGCAAACAATATGCCCGGACCTTGTGCTTGCTACGTCCGTATGCGTGGGCGTTTGACCACCATAATGGTGCCCTTTTTTCCGTTCGTCAAGGATACTCCATCCTTTAAACATGTGAAAACTACCGCCATTTGGAGGGCGAGACACCAATCCAACTGAAGTTAGAAGGCGCTCCTGGGTGCAACGACCCACAACTTCCATAAACGAAGGCAATGATTCCAAATTGCAACAAAGCTATCTCTTAAAGCTTCAGTTATTATTTCCTCTAGTGGGTGCAATTGAGAGGCAAACAAAAAGGTTCACTCAAAGAAGGTGCAAACACACAAGAAATTTTGCCACTAGCAAGTTTCTCAAGCCTTAGCAAATTCTCATCATGCAAGGCAATAATTTCACCCCCTCGATCTACCAAGCCAGCTAGGTACCCACACCCTAGTTGGTCTTCTGAAAACCCTGGCGCTGGCCGGAAGGGCCAGCCTCGTTAGTCTTGAGACCACCCTTCCCCTTGGTAGCAACCTTTCCTGCCTTATTCTGAGGGCAAACATTTGTGAAGTGACCAGGCCCGCCATAGCCAAAGCAACGCTTAGGTCCCTCCCCCTTGCCAGCAGGACCGTTAGGGCCCCCACCATTGGGCTTCTTAAAGTGGTGCCCATTCTGATTTCCCTGCTGGGGGTGGAGCCTCTTGTTCTTGCCATTGTTCCACCTCTTGGGCTGCTGCTTTCACCCTGAGCCGCCAGGCCCAGGAGGAGGCCTGCACGCCTCCAGGGGCTGGTTAACCTTTGGGTAAGTGCGAAAAGGCGCATCCGTGTTCACAGCAGCTTTCTTCAACTCCCCATAGTTCTGCCACTGCTCGCCCTTGCCATCCATCATGTGCAAGCTCTGGATGTGTGCTGGCAAGCCCTTAAAGAACAAGAAGACCTTCCCACTCTAAGTGAGTTGATCATCCATCTTCAGCAGCTGCATGGTTTCCTCAAACTCATTCGCATACAGCTGCACGGGGCGGTTGCCGCCCTTGAGCGACTCAAGCTGAACGCGCACTTCCAGGATTGTTGGCTGCACGTGGAAGGCCTGCCTAAGGGCAGCAGCTAATTTGGCCCAATCAAAAGGCTTGCCATTTGCCAATGCCTGCCTCTTGCGGCCATACGCCAATTTGTGCGACGTCTCATCCAAAGCGGTGGTTGCGGCAACGACGCAGGCTTTGTCGCGTACGTTCTGAACAACCAAGAAATCATCCTCCACGGTAAGCCAAGCTTCCATATCCATTTTGCCATGGATAAACTGAGGCAGGATCATGAGGAACGTGCCAAGCGCCGATGAGGGCTGCCCGTTAGTAGCAGCAGCCGCAGGCGCCTCCGAAGGGCGTTCCTGCTCGGAACTAGCGCCAACAGATGCCTCACCTGCTTGTGCAAGATGGTACATGGTACCCCTCCTCAGCTGCTTGATGAGGTTCTGCATCTCAGCAATAGCTGCTGAGTGCTTAGCCAAGTTCTTGATATTATCCCAAGCATCATGCCTTGCAAGGTTGAGATCCGCCATGAGGTTGTGGATCTTGCTGTCTTGCGTTGACAGCTTGCTCCTCAACTGGTAAATAAGGACCTACTGCTTGATCAAGGTGATATTTTGGTTGGAGTGGTGAGCCTGCATCTGTTTGACTTCCTCAGACAACAACTCCTCCTCTCCTCCCAGGTCCAAGTCTTCCTCCTCTTCAGGAGTAGAAACAGGGGCACCTTTACTCCCATTAACAGGGGAACCCTTACTCCCATTAACTCTGCAGCATCTGGAGTTGCCGAGACTGATGTCACTCGATCCGGCAAAGTCAATCAGGACATCACCAACTCTAGCCTTGGTTCTGACACCAGATCTAGCATCGCTTGATCTGACGTCACAGTTGGCAGCTCTGCTAGCAGTGACGCTGCAGCCATGTCGTCACGGGAACATGTTTCGTCACATCCAGTTTTTTCGCTACCAACGTTGCTATCGCAGTAGAGACTCGAATCAGTCGTGCTGCAGCCAGCCGTCAGGCTGGAGGGATGGCAGGTCTCGTTCGATCTACCTTCGGAGGATTCTCTCTGTAGCATCCACAAGTTTTTGCAACACCGGTTTATAAATAGCTGAATACAATGATAGAGCACTCGTAATGTGAACTAGGAGTAGGCCTGAACTTCAAGGGAAACTTGGAGATTGACAAGGAAATAGCCAAGATTTGGCGTCCTTAATGGTAGAGATACTGTAGCAACTGGAAGACTTAGAGAGGAGGGGGATCCTTCTTCCAATATTGAGTTATTGGAGAAGGAAAGTGAAGAATGATCTCCAAGGGCCCTCCGAATTCCTAGACCCCTTGGGGGGCAACCACCTCCTCCATGGCCAATGAGGTGGTGAACCAATTGTGGGCCTTGCCCTTGTGGCATGGGTTGGATTTTCCCAACCAAGGAATTTGTAATGAGCTGGGATCAGTTTGTTGAGGCGTGCAAACTATCTTGGGTTGCTAAATGTGCATTGGTTGGAATTGCAGCCAATAGGAACAATTGCTGCCCAACCCAGATCCAACCTGTCACTTGGTGGTTTGAGTGGTAACCACCACTCCGACCCTATCACCCAAACCTAACTTCCCAACCTTCAATCCCAAACCTATCCAATCCAACCTAACGTTCCAAATATGTTCCGGCAACTTCGCGCGCAAGGGGAAACGAGGAACGTCCGGACTAGTCGCAATAGTTAGACTAGAAGGGGCGGTTCAGAGGGCAATATGTTACACTCTCAGGAGCTGTCTGCGGCGCGGTGCCGTCGGTTTCTCGCTGCAAAGGGTCTCCCAGAATCTATGCGCGGTAGGAACCAAAGGGTAGTCAGAAACTAATGCCATAGCAAAGTAAGCGAACCGTGAGCTCGACAAAAATCTGAAGGCTGGAAACAGGACTGATAAAAGTACAGAAACTCTGATTGGTATGAGGGAGTTGAGCTTTGAGCGTTTGATTTGTGGGCTGCAAGGCTGGTGACTCAAAGCAGAGAGACGGAGAGAGCAGCCTTGGGCTTGTCAAATCAAGCGAAGAGATTTGGGTTTGGGAGAAAGGGAGGGTTCTCACAAAGCTTGCGGAGTCTCATCAGCTAGTTCCGCCCAGGCGTGATTTCCAAAATTCGCAAGTTGCCGAGCCTGTATGTTAGGCAAGGCAGAATCATCTCTGCTATTGGCTGCGCAACGATCGTTTCATGCCTCGGTGTGGTTTGGGGAATGGGGGGGGGACGGGGAAGTTTGCGCTGTGGAGACATGTCAGGTTTCTCTTTTGCAACTTGCGCCAAGCATCATTTTCGCATGGTTGTGCCGATGGGTGCTTGTTTGGCTGTGGTGCTGGCTGTGCTGCTGTCAGGAGCAGTACGCAGCGGGTAGAGGAGGGTGTTTGCGCTGCAAAGTAGGCACCTCGGTAACAGGTTTGGTGGTTTTACACGAGACTTGAGGGTTGAGGCTGCTGACGCACAATGTTTGCGTGGACCCCCTGTAGCGAGCCCAAGTAAGGAATGCTAAATTCCTTAAAGACTTGATGCCTCTCCAGGTTTTGTCGTTATAAGTGTATCTTGTTTTGCTGTAAATTGGGTCTCCAATTCTAGGCAAAAAAGGCATGCAAAGCAAGGAAGGCAAATATTGGAATATCTAGGTTATTCGGCCTTTTATTCTGCCAATTCCGAAATTTATGTGCTCATGATCTCTTATGCCTGAAGAATTAACTATTAATGTAGCCTGACGAGCTAGCCTTTGTAGAAGTACGGTAGGAAATCGAACATGACCATGCAACGCTTTCCCCCTTTCCCCCCTCCCCCCCCCCTATGCTGTTTGCGATTGCTAGCCATGCTGATGGACCTCGCCATACCAGCTTGCACCTGATTGGGCAGTTTCTCCTCTGGTCAGAGGCTTGAGCAAGCTTGAGACATAATTGGTCCTCATACCAGAACCAAGCGGACTGTGCGTGGCATGCTGGATCACGTGTGAGGGTGATTATTGGTCCTTGGCCACAATCACTCGGAATCAGCCAGTAGGTGGTGGAGTTTCGCTTGTTCTCTCAACGCCCGAGTATATCGCCAAGGTAACATAGAGGTACCTGATTCAATTAGTGGCTTTGGAAAACCAAGGCTGATTAGTCAGGCCTTCGAAAATTTTCGCCTAAGAAAACTGGCAAAACATGAAAACTTGCCTTGAAAAGTATGGGTTCTCCTTTGGCCGGGTCTGGGCAATCAGCTTTTCTAAACCAAATCTGAGACCACGCGTAGTAATGTTGTTTGTGATGCTTACCAGTGAGTGTCATTTGTGATAGAACTCGGTCACTAACCTCTGAGCTAAAAGGGCGTTTTAAGTAGCAGGTCAGTGCACACACAACCCCCTCAGGCAGAGAGGCCTGTAGCCCTTCCCCAAGGATCTCAAGGGCAACCCCAGCAGGTCTTTGGACACCCCCCTCGTTGGGATAGGCAGAC
This sequence comes from Closterium sp. NIES-67, assembly GCA_027943415.1. Lineage (NCBI taxonomy): Eukaryota > Viridiplantae > Streptophyta > Zygnematophyceae > Desmidiales > Closteriaceae > Closterium > Closterium sp. NIES-67. The sequence goes on from BQMB01001142.1 coordinate 33,471, forward strand.
GACACAAGCGCCTCTGCAGCAGTGGCACTGGGAATTGAACCCGGGTCACCCGACTCTGATACCATGACAAAATAGCGAGAACAAGTTGGACCAGAAAGTGGGAGGGGGAAATACAAGTTCATAGAGTTGTACCCTCTAGGAGCTGAGCTAGCTAAGATACACTAACACATATAACATAACTAGAAAATATATGTTTGGTAGTTGACAAATAATTCTGAACTAATTTCCTCATACAAAAACCCACATATGCGTAAGATATAGCATAGCAATCGGAACTCCATTCTTTGGCATTCTACATTATTTCTCAAGTGTCAAAATGAGGCATTGGGCTGTAAGGTTGTCTAAGCTTTAGGCCGAATCACATTCGGCTCAATCGCGGCCCCAGCTCGGACCAGGGTTCAAAATTGTGAAAACTTCAAGAAACTTGCGAAGGAAAATGCGAAACCAAATGTGAACACAATCAAGTCCAGCTCGGTCATCAACAGCATTTGCACCATGGCAAATGGGGGTATCTGAAACTCGACGGAAAACCCTGGCCTCGGCAAAACACATGGTTTTTTTTTCAAAGACGCCACCCCTACAACAATAGGTGCTAGAAAGATTTGAAGTGTCGAGCTTGGCAAACCTGCTACCTATGGTCCTTAAGTTTTGAGAATATCCTTGGCTTCACAACTAACTGTAACACCATTACTACTGGTGACCTCGAGCCAATCAAATGCGACAAACGAGAAAAGAGCTGCTGAAACAAGTCTTCGTTGAAATTTAGCGCAATGTTAACCACCCTGCGCATTTGCCATCGGGGGATGATGGTATTTGATGTTGGAATAGCATTAATTGCCCTTTGCACGCAATCAGCAGTGAGAGGAATAAATGTCGGTGATGAAATTAAAGAATCCGCGAAGGAGAAGACCATTCCGCAGCCAATCGCTACGATTTCGAGAAGTGTTTCAACATAAAGTTTCTGGAAGTTCGGAGGATTCTACACCACAAACTCATCTATATTATAATTTTACAGAATTATCCTAAGCATATACCTCATGTGGCCTCCCAAGTTAGCCGGGGTTCATGGTAATCGGGTTGTTCCCAAGTTCCCAAGGGATTTGCCTTGTTCTCTAGCAAAGGTTTAGCTACCAGCCTGATTTCCTAGTTCTGTCTTAGTGAAATTTCACTAGAGGGCTTTGTACAACCTTGATTTACTGGAATTGAAGCTGTCTAGCAAGAATCGAGAGAGGTATTAGTCGCCATTCCAGTTGAAAGGCACGCAGAGCAACCCTGTTTTTAAGTTTGTATCAGGGCCCATTGTTTTGACTGCGCAAGTCGATCACCTTAACATTTCTTGCCTCTTCAAGCATGGTCGGCAATGATGCATAAAATCCAGTAGCTTAATCAGCCCCAGCAGCCTGTGAGCATCTACCACAGTTATGAAAGCAACAGTAAATAGCATTTCTCCGGCAATTGATCCCTCGCCCCGTTTATGCGCAAACTCCACCTTCCCAAATTCAACGGCAAGGATTTCCCGACGTGTGCAATTCGGTTCAATCTGACCTTGCCTCTACTTGATTTTTGGACGTACTACACTTGAGAAGCAATTAAACCAGCAGCAGATGCATCAAAGGCAGAGAAGTGGCGTTTTTAGCAGTGCAGCAAGGAGGCATTTTTGTATTTTCTTGATAGCCTTTTTTAACAGCAATTGAATACCCTTCTACCATGTGCTGCCAAGGCCGGCAGTGCTGAGGAGGCATGGAAAATGCTGAAGGTGATGCACCAGTCAAAATCTGAGAGTAGCCAAGCTGAAACGTGGAGGCATTTCATGAACCTCATGATGGAAGAAGACCAGTCCGCTCAAGCCTAGATTCAATAGGTTGAAACGATGTTGGAGGAGGTTGCAGCTATTGGGTCGGAGATCCCAGAGCCCCTGTTCAAGTCTGTCATTCTCACCCACCTCACACCGGAGTGGGATACTTTCTGTGCAACTCTTCAAGAGCTCTGACAATCAATGAAAACCCATGCTTTCATATCTGAGGCTGTCACATGCTACCTGATTTAGCAGAAGCTTGAATGAAGAATTCACTAATTGAAGAACTGAATGTTTACAATGAAAGACACAATCCTGTTATACCTACGAGAACTCTAGGGAATGGTAACTAGGACCTTAGAAGAGAGTTCTATAGATGAGTGGAACCATCTATTGAAACATCATCTCGAATAGACTCGCCAACTGTTCGATTCTCAGCATCGAAGGACCTGATTTTTCGGGCGGGCAAATGTTAGCGACCCTCGCCAATGAGAGGACATCCCTGAAGTACCTGCATTAAAATCTGGAGTATTTTCTGCCCTTCGAAGCAATGCAGGTGGAACTTACCCTGCGGCATTTTCCAAGAATTTCCAACTTCGCCACGAATCTTGGAGTTGCGCTAGCGATGATCTACAATAGCCATCAGATTCGCTTTCGATGCTCCATATCGTCTGAGGCGAAACAAACCTGAGCCGATGGAGTTCGATTTTCAACACGTATCACCTCGATAGCAGCGGATTGTTTGCCTGTGTCCGGTCATTTGACAATGGACATCAACGACTAATAATTGTCGCAAAAAAAGAGTTGATCTTGACTCTCGATGTAGCTTAATGAGCCTCAAGAATATATTCAGATCCACTGAAGTTTGGACCGTCGGATCAACATTGAAGGAGCGGACCAGATGGAGTGCGAGTTTCTCTAGTGCAAGAATTTAATGACAAGAAGCGGACATACGCCGATATCAATTTTAACAACTGGACTTCTGAAACGTCAAGCTCTTAAAAATGCGGATCTCCTCCTCAGGTCACGAATCATGGCAAAAAAAACAAAAAATCTTTAGTCAGAATCATCAGAAACAAACACCTACTGTACTTGGTAACATCGACTGGCATAACTGATGTCGCTACATGCAGATCGTCAAATCGTCACCGGATCGATGGCATGAATGGATCGAGAGAATACTCAATGAGAGAACGACATCCCGGAGTCCTCATTCTTTCCTCGCGATACCGCGATTGCGTACTACTCGATCAGTTACAGAATTGACAACCTTTTGTCTACAAAGTCAGAATCTTCGTTTGAAGCCAGATCGACACCAAGGAAGCCGAAATTCGTACTTCATCGAAAAAGCAGATTTTGGTGGTACACCAACAATGCAGCCGAATTTCTCCAATGTCAAATATGGCTTGCATAAAACTATCGTTCTATATCAAAAATAAAAAATACTCTGACAATTGGGCGCATAAAGGATTGCAGAGAAGTAGCATTTTTCTCTTGCAAAATCCTCCCCAGCCAAAGTTGATGCGGAGGAGCAGATTTTGCATGCAACAAATGACGCAGTTACTACGTCTCGTTAGGGATCGCGAGACAAGACTTCGTGATAGGAGCTGATCGATTCAGCTTCACTACGAATCTCAGCCGTCCGCAGTAATTGGTCGGAGTAGTTTGACATCAACCTCAAGAGACGGCATCCCAATCATGTGACCACAATTTCACGTGTTTATGCCCATCACACAAAGGCATGACGGTTGACAGAACGAGGAGTCATGGCCTCGAATTCGGCAATCATTCTCACATTTGCGACCCTACGGTACATGTATTGGAGGCAATTCTACCAGAAGCCGAAGCATTACAAGTCTCGACGTAACTTCGACGACGCATGAGAACGCCCAGCAACATGATGGTGTTGATTAATGGCATTACAAGACAATTACGCGAGCTAGCGATCATACATCGGGAGCACGGATGAGCATACCAAGCAGTTGCTACCCGCGGAGACAACAAGGGGAGACGCAAGTATACTTCATACCCTTGAGCGACTCAATCACCGGCAACAATTGAATGACACCTGTGCATCGACACATGTGTTCCCTGGTAGTTACAACTGTTACACCCATCAGAAAGACTCTCCACAGAAGAGGGAGCAGATGGATTCTTCTTCGAACCGTTACACCCAATCCTAGTGGATATTCCTCCAAACCATGGAGATGACACTCTATCTTATTCCAACATGATTCCACGATCCGGCCTGGCACTACATCTATGATTTCCAGATAGTGGGATGGAGATCCCACTACGCCCTGGACCAAGATGGCTATGCCACATGTCCCCAGGAGCTCATAGAAAGAGATTCTTTTGAGGATGGGAGGACAACGATAATATTCGAGTCCTCATGGCCCCATGACTTCAATTGAGTCATCAAACCTGCGTCACCAACCAATCCATCACCAGCATGACCTCCACGGAAGCTGATAGGCGTGATCTAGAGTGCCGAGACCACTGTGAATAGAGGAATCCACGTTACTCCAATGGCACCCCTACAAGCAGAACCGGAGCAGATTCAATATCGATGCTGAATAAATGAAACGAGATCAACGTCATCAAAGCTGTTACTATAAAGGACACTTGATGGCCCAGTGGACCTACACCTATAGTGACGGAAACAACTGTCCGGATGTTTTGCATTAATTAGGGTTTTTGGGCTTTCCGACCACTATGCATAAACTTTTAATGTTTTGAGGTGGTATGTTTTGGGAGGGGCACATAGTGGATGTATTTACAGTGCTAAACCCCATAAGACTACATTGGATCTAACTTAGTGCTAAAAGATACACAAAGAGTGCATCCAGACAATTGTTTCCAACAACAAAGAGCAAACTTCTGAACAACGTTTCTAGTACCTTGTCCACCGACCCTTGTCCTTGATCACTACCCGCACCCTCCTAGGCATGTTATCTACGAGGTTACTGCAAGCCTTTGCAAGGATCTTCTCACTCTCTTCCTGAACCCATCCTTATGCATAAGGGGGTGAGCACTAGGAAAATTGCGAAGGATTTAAGCGTATGCAAGAGTATTGTGCACGATTTTTGATTGAATGTGATCTCTTAGACTAGCCACGCTGAGGTGTGTCTTTTCATGAAATTCCCATATCTCCTTGACCAGGACCTTGGATTGATGCTATATCGATGAGCGTGGTGATATCGTCCTACTACAATTACTTGGCAACAAGTCATTTCACAACGGCACGCAGGAGTTATCGCGTTACGACGGCATACACACCGCTACACGACTGTTATGTCAACCTTGAACGCTTGGTGGTTTCTTGACCACACGAAGCAGTTATCATTGCTACAACATGCTACAGTGCAGCTGAGTTCTACTGACCGCAACTCAGGCACAAACTTGTCACCATTTTCTACGCTACTTTGCAACCTGTGTTGGAGCGTCACACGTCCCAATACTTCAACATGGGATACCTGCTACCTGCGCTCGTACAGGCTTACGAGTGTGTGGAATAAAGTACAGAGGAGCTGTTGTTCAAGCACAACTTTGTTGGCTTGATTTTCTCTGACTACTTTCAGCCTCACAACCCTCGGTATTTGCTGAAAAAACTGGGCGCTTTCAGCGTCTACCCAGTTTTGAGGGGGGGAAGTGTGAGAGGATGAGGCTTGCCAGATCCTAGATCTCAACCATTTGCTATTTGCTATATATTGCGTGTTATTTTATGTGTTTTTCCTTTCCTAGAAATCCATACACTCTATCGTACACATTGACATATTTTATACGTAGCATATGTGTTACGGAGTGTTTCGGATTTTCCTTGCGTGACACGTTTTCTATTGCGTGGAGTGTTCCGTCACCATCACCATATCTCTAGAATCCCTACCGTGCTTCTAGGTGGTGTTCCTACAGACGGTTCCACTCATTTTTAGAACTCTCTTAGAAGGTCCTAGTTACCCTTCCCTAGAGTTCTCGTAGGTACAAAATAAATAGCATTGACTCTTTGTTTGTAGACATTCAATTCTTGATTAGTATCATTCAAGCTTCTGCTAAAGCCTGGACCTGTGATATATCTCATGATGAAGCATTAGGACACGTGATGCTCCAACTCAGGCTGTAGAGTAGCATAGCTAATGGTGATAAGTCCGTGGCTGAGTTGCGGTAAGTTGAATTTAGCTGCACTGTAGCATGCTGTATGTGAGAGTACGACACCGTTACACCAATTTCCCCTTTCCATATTTCATTTCTATTTCATTCCTCTTTCACTCCTGATTCATTTGGTCCTTATCTCATCTCATTTGGTTTCCTATTCCTCATTTTCCATTATCCTTGGGTTTATCCTATTATTATGATTATATCACCGACCAGGCTCGGGATGTACTGGCGCGCTCTATCTAGCGTAATCCTGCCGTAATCCCTTAAAGCCAATAGCCTCGCGTGGCTATACGCAGGGTGATTCTATTTCTAGAAGGGTCTATTCCCTTTGGATAGGATAAACCTGGTTACCTGACGTATTCTGGAAGTATAAAAGCACCTTGTACTGATTGACAGTGCAACATTGAGCAAACCTTTCCTCGACACATTCGATCCTGTGACACTTGGTAATCAGAGCCAAGGTTTCAGCTCAACGCTTAACCGCTGGGCCCCCAGGAGCACGCGGAGGATGGATTCGAAACTTCAATTCCTGTAAGTACAATGCACTTTCATTTAAGTTTCGACGTTCCTCTCGCAGTTGCACCTGGGGTCCCCTTCGAAGGCGAGATGCCTCGCCAACCGTTCGATGGATTGCATCGACGGTGCCTATTTTTCGCGGGGGCAAACGGCCTCGACCTGGCGAGCGCGTCAGTTCCGGCGGAACACTCCCTGCGACATTCGGAGAAGTTCGCAGTTCGCGACAACACTTGGAGTTGCGCGGAACTCTGCGGAGGTTCGACCGACGACATCCGTCCGATGGGGATTCGACGCTTCAGATCAACCGAGGCGAAAACGAAATCCATCTGAGCGAGTTTGCGTTTCGGCGCGAATGGGAACGGGACCTCGCAAGCCGTGAAGTAATTCGCAGCGTCCGATCGTTCGACAGCCGACATCGACGACCGAGAATTGCTTCAGGAAACGAGTCAACCCGGGCGCCGAAAGCTGCTGAACGCGACTCAGGACTGTCTTCAGATCGCTTGGAGTTTGGACCGTCGGATCGACTTCTTCTTCAACGGACGAGATGGAGCGCGATTTCTGGACAAAGGGAGAATGACGCACAGAACAAGAAATCAGCCGCTTTCGGCACCGTAATCAAAATCCTTCAACTGGTGACAAGTATGGCGCGCAAATCATCTGCAGAGTCAGAAACCTGCCAGAGCATTACCTTCTTGGTAATAGCTACAAGCAGAAAACTGACAGGAGAACGTGGATCGTCGGATCGTTGCGGAATCAACGGCACGAATGCAGCGGAGACCACAATATGGGAAAACATCACAATGGAGACAATATTCGTGACCAGCGACTGCACAATCGACGCATCTTCTGACTGGTATCGATAACGATCGAATTATTTTGACGAGGTCATCTCCGTTAAAAATGAATCGACATCAACTCGACAGGATCTTCACCCAGGAAAAACAATGGAGCTGCGTGAAGACATGTTCTCCATCCACGAGACACTTTTTCATACAAATTGATCGACAAGTTATGGGATTGCAGAGACGTAGCCGTTTTCTCTTGCAATGCTCCGAAGTTCAAGTTGCTGCGAAGGAGCAGATTTCGCACGCAACGCTGACGCAGTGAACCCGTCTCGTCAAGGCCAGCGAGACACTACTTCGTAACAGGAGCTGAACGATTCATTTTCATCAAGAATCTCAGCCATCCGAGGTGATTGATTGGAGCAGTCTCAACATCGACCTCACGAGGCGACACACCAATCATGCGTCGCGATTCCAGGTGTTAATGACCTGTGTGGAAGAAAATTCCGTGCACGTCACGATGCTTGACAGATTGAGGAGTAATTAACCTCTAATCCGGCAAGTACTCGCTCACTAGCGACCCTACGGCACATGCATTGGAGGCGATTCTACCAGAAGCCGAAGCGTTACAGGCATCAGCGTAACTTCGACGATGCAGGAGAACGTCAAGCAACACGAGGTGTCAACAAATGAGGAAGATACGGACTACTGCAACACGATCACGCGCTCTACCGACCGTACATCGGAGGCACGGATGAGCATACCAGGAATTGCTACCCGTGGATACTTTGAGGGGAGAAGCAAATTTCTCTTCACACCCTCAAATGAAACAATCACCGGCAGCAATGGAGCAACACATGTGTACCAATGTGCACGTGTTCCTGGTAGTTACGCCTGTTACACCCATCAGGAACACTCTACTGGGAAGGGGGAGTTGATGGATTCTCCTTCAACCGGTACGAGTTAAGAGAATTCTCTGCAGCAGCTGCCGCCGTCGCCGTCGTCGCTACCGCCGCCGCCGCCGCAGCAGAAGACTCGACACAACAGTCACAACCAAATCCTGATGGACGATTCTCCGCTCAATGGAGATAATGCTGGATTATATTCCAGTGGATCGTAAAGTCCCGGCCAGGCACAGTACTATGATTTCCAGCTAGTGGGAAGGAGATACCACTATGCGAGGGAACATCATGACAATGCCATATACCCTCAAGAGCAGAAGGTATTTGCTCTTATGAGGATGGAAGGACCACGGTACTCTACCAGTATACAAGTCCTCATGGCCTATGGCTTTCCTTAAAGTCATAAAACCTGCGTCGCAACCAATCCATCATCAGCACCAACTCCACGGAAGCAGATAGGCGTAAAATGGAGCGCCGACGCCACTCCGGATAGTGGACTCCGCGTATCTCCAACAGCACCCCTGTTTGCCGAAATGGAGCAGACTTCAACATCGATGCTGAGTAGCTGAAACATCTTCGACATCAACGCTACTTCAAGGACAGTGGCAAAATAAGACAACACATGATGGCACCAGAAGACCTATCCCAATATGTGCGCCCAGACACCGATGCCTACCGATGGCCTCCGTGCTAAACTGGAAGCGCATAAGGTCATACTGGATTGGCTGTCAGCAATGCCAATTTGGAAATGGGAGAGGATTATTTGGGAATAACCCCTCACAGTGGGATATCTATGCAGCAGAGATTCCTTGCTTGAGCAACCACCGAGGGAAACTACTTTGGCGCCGATTCTGGAAGTTACCAGCTCCGCGTTTATGGTACCAACCCCTCGCATGGTTCTGAACACAAGGGATACACTGAGCAGCACTTCGCATGCGCTGTTGTACTCAAGGCAATGTGAGTAGCAGACCGCGTGGTGGACAGGATTACTACAAGTGATTCTGCTCTCCATTCCGCAGCACTACGATGCCGAGTGGGTACGACTCGCGACAACACTAAGGCATGGACCAGCTCGACAGAAGCAGTACTATGACATGACTGCCATACCACCAACACTTGGAGATCTTCATACGTGGACTAGATGCGGATAACAGCATGCACAGCTCGGACAACATAGCCACTCATCTACACGTTACAGCACACTGTTCCAACCATTCACATCTCCAACTCCGACTTGCATCTGCCCGTCCTGGAGTTTGCCTATAAGTATGCTCCTGCCGCCGCTACTTGACAGACGCTGTACTTCGTCTGTTACGGACACCACCCGATCACACCACAACAGCTAACCATACCAGCCACAGTCCAACCGGCTTCCGATTTCATCGCTATCGTCCACCATCTTGTACATCGACCACACAAGCGCCCTCTTGGACATCCAACATCAGCACAAGCACTTGGCAACTCATCACTACCCTTCTCGAGACCATAATCTCGACATCAGCCAACTTCCGTCCAAGCTTCAACCTTGCTTCTGCGGGTCTATCATCGTTGAAGCAAGGGCCACTTCAGTCAACTTCCGCTTCCGCCTACCAGCCACTTAGAAGATCCATACCGCCTTCCATACCAGCTTCTTAAACCCTATCAAGACCAAACACGCTCTACACCAAATGCCAACCACCGTCGCCGCCCGTGTTCATCCACACCATGGGACAACTACGTGCTCGGACACCGTCGTCGTCAGAATGGCACTCTGGAGCTTCTTCTTTGGTGGAAGGGTTCTAATCCTTCTGAGGCTGCGTCTCTGAATTCGACATGGGTAACGCCCGTCGTCCTCTTCGCGACTACCTTGTCAAGCAGGGTGTTACGTCTACCACCCAGCTTTGAGGGGGGGAAGTGTGAGAGTACGACACCGTTACACCAATTTCCCCTTTCCATATTTCATTTCTATTTCATTCCTCTTTCACTCCTGATTCATTTGGTCCTTATCTCATCTCATTTGGTTTCCTATTCCTCATTTTCCATTATCCTTGGGTTTATCCTATTATTATGATTATATCACCGACCAGGCTCGGGATGTACTGGCGCGCTCTATCTAGCGTAATCCTGCCGTAATCCCTTAAAGCCAATAGCCTCGCGTGGCTATACGCAGGGTGATTCTATTTCTAGAAGGGTCTATTCCCTTTGGATAGGATAAACCTGGTTACCTGACGTATTCTGGAAGTATAAAAGCACCTTGTACTGATTGATAGTGCAACATTGAGCAAACCTTTCCTCGACACATTCGATCCTGTGACACTGTAGCAATGAAAACTGCTACCAAGAAACCACCAAGCGTTTGAGGTTGACGTAGAAGTCATGTACCGGTCTGTTTGCCATATTAACACTATAACGTTGTAACTGTTGCATGCCGTTGCGAAGAGAATTGATGCCAAGTGATTGCAGTAGGAAAACATCACCATGCGTGTCGATAGTGCACAATTCCATGGTTGTGGTTGAAGAAATATGGGAATTTTTGCGCTCAATCCATTTGAATCCTCTTCCATTAGCTGTGGTTTAGTTGATAACGTTGACGGTGGCTCTAGTGTTATCCTTGTGTCAATTAAATGTAACAGCTTCATCGACTTTGATGGTATTCTTGCTACCCAACATTGATGTTGAATCTGCTCTAGTTCTGCTTGTAGGGGTTCCATTGGAGTAACGCAGATTCTTCTTTTGATAATAGCCTCGACACTCTGAATCACGCCTAGCAGCTTCCATGGAGGTGATGCTGGTGATGGATTGGTTAGTGACGTAGATTTTATGACCCGATTGAAAGTTATAGGGCTCTGAAGAGGACTCGAAGCCTGTCGTATTCCTCCCATACTCAAAAGAGTCTCTTTCTTTGATCTCTTAAGGGCATGTGGCATAGCTACGTCAGTCCAGGGTGTAGTGGTACCTCCATCCCACTAGCTAAAAATCATAGATGTAGTGCCAGGCCTGGACTTGGAAGCATGCTGGACTTGAATTTTTATCCATTATCGTCTCCATTGTTTGGAGGAATATCCATCAGGATTGGGTGTCCCTGTAATTGTCTGCTGCGCCGGTAGTGGTGGTAGGTACTCATGGCGGCGGTAGCTGTAGAGGATGCTCTAAACGGTTCGAAGAAGTATCCATCCACTTCCTCTTTCGTGTAGAATCTTCTTGATGGGTGTAACAATTTTAACTACCAGGGAACAACTGTTACACCCATCAAGACGATGTCGTAGATTCTGACTTCGTAGAAGTATGGTTGTCGATTCAACGGCTGTTCGAGTAGCACGTATTTTGGTATCGGCATGCTCAAATGCAGACTCCCAGACATTTTTCTCCCATCGAGTAGTCTTGCGCTGCATCTGTGCCATCAAATTGGTGATGATCTGGTGATCAGTGTGCTACGACCGACTTTAAACCAGTCGATGTTACCAAGTAGGTGTTTGCTGCTGATGATTGTGACTGTCGGGAAGTTTATCAGCCAAAACTCCTTACTTCATGAGGAGGTCCGAATTTTGACAAATGGAAGTTTCGAAAGTCTAGTCATCAAAGTTGATGTCTGCGTACATTGGCTTCTCGTCATCAAATTCTCGTAACGAAGAGACTCGCGCTTGAACTGGACCGCTGGTTCAAGGTTGATCGATAGTCCAAACTCCAAGCGATCTGAAAATATTCTTGAGTCGCGTTCATCTGAGTTGAAATTTGGTCGCGACTCATTTCTGCGGCAATTCGCATTCGTCGATATTGGAACATATGTGCGGCAATCGCTCTCCATCAGACTTCTGGAACATTTTTAAGGCATACAAGGTCTCGTTTTCACTCGCACTGAAACTCGATCTCCATCAGTTGCGGTTCGTTTTGGCGTAGCCGATGTGAAGCATCGAAAATCAATCGGACGGCTGTCATAGTTCGTAGCTCCATACATTCTGGCGCAACTCCAAGATTCATGGCGAAGTCCAAATTCTTGGAAATGTCGCAGGGTAAGTTCCACCAACTTCTGTCAATCGCCTTAGAGGGTAGAAAATACTCCATAATGCTTTCGGGTACTTCAGGGATGTCTTCCAATGGCGAGGGTCGCTGACGTATGCCCCCCAAAAAATTGGTTCCGTCGATGTTGAATATCGAACGGTTGGTGATGTTGCTCGCCATCGATGGGACCCTAGGGGCCACTGCTCGAGGTTAGTCGAAACTTACTGTAGTAAGAAAAAATGATTGACTTATGCGAGTGAAAAGTTTGACTACTTCCTCGACCCAACGGCTCCTAAAAGCCCAACGGCTAGGCGTTAGTCTGAAACCTGCTGTGATTACCAAATATCATAGGTACAGGATTTAGCGGAAGCTTGAATGAAGAATTCACTCATTGAGGAACAAAATGTATACAAGCAAAGACACAATCCTATTTATACCTACATGAACTCTAGGGAAGGGTAACTAGGGCCTTCTAAGAGAGTTCTAGAGATGAGTGGAAACCGTCCGTAGGAACACCATCTAGAAGCACGGTAGAAATTCTAGAGATACGGTGACGGTGACGGAACACTCTACGCAAATGAAAATGTGTCATAAAAGGAAAGTCTGAAACACTCTATAATATGTATGATATAATATTATTTATCAATGTGTAGGGGAAGAGAGTAGGGATTCCTAGGGAATTAAAAC
>BQMB01001143.1:0-20000 GCA_027943415.1 Closterium sp. NIES-67
TGACTGAAGCCTCTAGCCACGTAGCGCGCCTTGAACACAGGCGGCTCTCCAGGAGGGCGCTTCACCTTGAAGGGTCAGCGGCCATCGACTACGTTCACCCCAGGCGGGGAACTGCGTCGACGAAGGTGCCGGTGGATCTCCAAGATGCCATCTCTTGCTCCATGGCAGCTATCCACTGAGAGGCCCAAGGTCCCGAGGTCGCCTCAGCGTAAGTGCGAGGGGTCGGGATGTCGAAAGCGTCTGGGTCACCCTCAGGGACTAGCAGCATGGAACAGAGATGGGGAGCAGCCTCGGACAGGAAAGCAAGCTCGAACTGGCGGTCCTCCAGGACGTCACTGCCAAGGGCAGGAGCACCCCCGACAGACGGAGGACAGGTAGGGTCAGAGACTAGAGCGGAGGCATAGTCAAGGCGGCGGGTAGAGGCGAAGTCAGCGACAGCAGCGACAAGAGCGTCAAGGCACGAGGTCGGAAGAGATGGGTCGGTAACGAGAGAGGCAAGAACCCGAGGAACAAGGGGACGAGCGGCACGAAGGTAGTCAAACAGCGGGGGGGGTGCAACAACAAGAGAGGCATAGGAGGCGACGGCAGAAGGGGAGGACGAGACGCGTGGGAACGAAGCAACATAGGGTGGGAGCGCAAGAAAGGCGAGGCAGGACGAGCACGGGAGGGACGGTGAGACCAGACGTGCGACGGAGGAGTCGAGTCAGGAGAGAGGGGAGGGGACACAGGAGGGGAACGAGGAGGAAGACGGGCCGGGGACGAGTCCGGCGGAGGGAACACAGGACCGTAGACGGGAAGAGGAGGAGACGCTTGGAGAGGAACAGCCGCAGGGTCAGGGGACGGAAGGCCGAGCAGGCGAAGGGCTGACACCGGCGGGGACTACTGATGCGGTGGCACAACGGTGACACCAGGACTGCAAGCGGCTCCGCGGCTACCACCGGCACACTCCACACCAGCACCCCCAGAGGATCCACCCCCAAGGCCACCGGGACTAGCACCCCCAGAGTCGACGAACGGGTGCTGCGACGGCGGCGGCGGCGGCGGCAGCGACAACGACGGCTGCAGCGGCGGCAGAGGCGATGGAGGAGGGGACTGGGAAGGGACGCCGGGGAGGGGCGGCCGGCGAGGACTGCGCAGCAGGGCCACCAGAGTCAGAAGACTCCTCAACCGGGTCCACCGACGGAAGGGGGGTGACGTGGGACACACCAGAGGGGCAGGACGCGGAGAGGAGGGGGAGGGGCAGGGACTACTGGGGAAGGAGTGACCAGGAACAGGGGGGGGTAACCGGGGGACCGCGGTGGGGAAGCAACGGTAGTAGGAGACGGACTCGTCAAAGGTGACGTCGCGAGAGTGAAAGAAGCGGTGAGACGGCGGGTGGTAAAAGTGCCAGTCGGACGCGTCAAGGGGAAAGCCGAGGAAGACGCAGGGAAGGGTGCGGGCAGTGAGCTTGTCCGTGCCGGAGGCACGGACGTGATCAAGGCAGCCCCAGACGTGGAACGCAGACGCGTCACCAGGGAGACCCAGTCAAAGACGGGTCGGCGAAACCTGCGGCTGCTGAGGGTGCGGCCACAGGTTAAGCTGGTGAGAAGCGTAGCGCACAGCGAACGGCCACAGAAAATGGGGTGCACCGGCATGGATCATGGAGGTGCGAGCCACCTCCATGACCAAACCGATGCGTCGCTTAGCGACCCCATTCTGTTGTGGGGAGTCCGGTAGGGTGAACGTCTGGGAGATGCCCTCCGCACGACAAAAGCGACCAAGGACACCTGAGGCAAACTCGCCACCACGGTCGGAGTGAAGACGCAAGACAGGGAGACCGCGGTGGACACGCGCAGAGACAAGCCAGGGGATGAGAGCGCCAGGCACGTCGGCCTTGCGCTCCAGGGGAAAGACTGTGGTGTAACGAGTAAAGTCGTCGACAAGCACGAGGAAGTAGCGCTCGCGACGCGGCCAGGGACGGGGGCGGGGCCCCAGACGTCCAGGTGCAGGGTCTGCAGCGGCGCGGCGGTAGGGGGAAACGAGGAGGAGTGAGGGGCATGGCGAATACTCGTCTGCCTCGTCTGCGGCGGCTGCTGCGGCTGCTGCGAAGGCTGCGGCTGCCTGCGTTTGCGGCGGCTGCTGCGGCTGCTGCTGCTGCTGCGACTGCAGGGGCGGCGGCTCAGCTGGACTGGGCAGGGTCCCCTCGTCCGCTCCAGCACCAGACGACCCGACTCCACCACCACCCCCTCCCGCACCCCCGCCTCCTCCGCCGCGCCCAACCTTGGGGCGGAGGCCCTTCCCCGAACGAAACTGTGCTGCAGCAGCTGTCTCAACCACAGCGGCAGAGCCGTCGGAGAAAGTACACTGAGCGGGGGCACAACCCTGAAAGATAGGGACCGGCACGGTACCGCTCGCCTGGGCGATGGAGCGGTGGCGGGTCTCAATCACAGTCAGGGTGTCTACAAAGTTAGTGAGGGTGAGGTCTGCGGGGTGAATGCTAAGGAAGCGGTCGCGGGCGACAGCAAGGCGGTCAGGGAGGCGGGTGG
This sequence comes from Closterium sp. NIES-67, assembly GCA_027943415.1. Taxonomy (NCBI): domain Eukaryota; kingdom Viridiplantae; phylum Streptophyta; class Zygnematophyceae; order Desmidiales; family Closteriaceae; genus Closterium; species Closterium sp. NIES-67. Next base: position 2,526 of record BQMB01001143.1, read on the forward strand.
CAAGCAGGTAAAGGGTGGAGGTAATGGGCGGCTGGTGGGCTCTAAGCTGTGCGTCAGTGCAGGCAGCGCACCAGGTCTCATCTATCGAGCGCAGGTGGGCAGCAAGGTTAGAGACAGTGGGGAAAGACGCAAGGTCAGGAAAGAGCATCGGGAGAATCAGGCGACCCACCCAGGCAGCCGGAGGGGTGGAATAGCGCTTGATGACAGCATCTAAGTAAGCCTGGGCAGTAGTGAGGGACCTAAAGCGGGGGCGCTCGGACGGGGGAAGGGCATTGCTAATGGCAAGCTGAGCGACAGCATCTCGAGAAAGCCAGACAGAGCGCGCACGGGCAGTAGCAGCAGTAGACTCGCGCTCAGTGGGTGCGGAGTCAGCGGGCAGAACAGCAGGGGGGTCTGGGCAGGGGAGCGTACCGTCAAGGTGTGCGGAAAGCGGTTCACCATCCTGCCGCTGGCCAGTGAGTTGACGCCGGAGGTCGGCAAGCCACGCCTCGAACTCCAGAGGCTGGCCTTCAGCGTCGAAGCGAAGCTCCGCCGCCATCAGGGGCAGTGCAGGACTGTACAGTGCGGTGCAGTGCAGAGCAGGGCAGTGCAGTGCGGTGCAGGGCGGTGCAAGGCGAGGCAGTGCGATGCAGGGCAGTGCAGGGCGGTGCGGTGCAGTGTGGTACAGTGCGGTGAAAGGTGGTGGAGAACCGTACCAAGGAGAGTGCAGATCGGACGGTCGTAGGGCCGGCGAGGAAGGGCCGGAAGTCGACGCGGGGCCGGCCGGGACAAGCGCGGGAGCCGGCTCAGACGGCCGCGGGACCGGCAGGGACGGGCGCGAGGCCGGCTGGAACGGGTGCGGGGCCGGCTGGGACGGTCGCGGGGCCGGCTGGGACGGGCGCGGGGCCGGCTGGAACGGGCGCGGGGCCGGCTGGGACAGGCGCGGGGCCGGCTGGGACGGGCGCGGGGCCTGCTGGGACAGGCGCAGGGCCGGCTGGGACGGGTGCAGGGGTGGCCTGGACAGGCACGAGGGGCCGGCTGGGACGGTCGCGGTGCCAGCTGGGACGGTCGCGGGGCCGGCTGGGACGGGCGCGGGGCCGGCTGGGACGGTCGCGGGCCGGCTGGGACGGTCGCGGGGCCGGCTGGGACGGTCGCGGGGCCGGCTGGGACGGACTAGGAAGCGCGACTGGCTAAGAAAGGCGCGACGGGCTAGGTAAGGCGCGACGGGCTAGGAGTCGCGCGACAGGGCCAGGAGGCACCAACGGGGGACCCAGGAGGGGCGTGACGGGTGCTAGGGGGCGCGACGGGCCCAGGGGAGCGTGACGGGGCCCAGGGGGCGCGACGGGGCCCAGGGGAGCGTGACGGGGCCCAAGGGACGACGGGGCCCAGGGGAGCGTGACCGGGCCCAGGGGCGCGACGGGGCCCAGGGGGGCGTGACGGGGCCCAGGGGGGGCGTGACGGGCCCAGGGGGGGCGGGACTGGTCCTAGGTGACGCGACGGGGCCCAGGGGGGCGCGACGGGCCCAGGGGGGGGCGCGACTGGTCCTAGGTGACGCGTCGAGGCCTAGGGGGCGCGTCGCACGGGGGTAGATCCTAGGGCGGAAGCGCGGGGGGGGCGGTGGGACCTACCTACTGCTGATACCATCTTAGAACTGAAGAATTATTGAATAGAGAGAGAGTACAAGGGTATGTACCTAAGAGTGTTGTACCCTCTAAGAGGCGACCCTATACAGTCTATACAAACATGAGTTATACTTATGTTTGACAGTGATAACGTCGTGCATTCACAAATTTGTCCCCGCATGATGTTCCAACAAGTAATAGAAATTGGTGTTGGAGATGTTCTTTCTCTTGCAGCTGGAACAGACAGCGCGTGCTACATGACCTGCACAGTACACCAGTGAATAATAGAAACACAACATACGTTCAAAAGAGGACCACATAATTTGTTTATATACACTCATGGTGTTACATATTGCATTTGGGGTTAAAGGTTTAGTGCGGAAGTAATACATGGGATAGAAGGGAGGAAGAGAGTAACAAAAGGGGAGGGAGAAAAAGGGCAGTAAGGAGAAAATTATAGACTAGAATTGTGGGGACGCTGGCGATGACTACTGTACGTGGTACCTCTGAATGAATGAAGGGATGGAAAGAGGAGGAGGGGTTAAAAGGAGGGGGACACGCTAAAAACGAATATGTGGCATGAGCAAAATGCCATAGCAGACGGCGCCAGCACGCACGTCACCAGCACAGACCGGGCCAGCGCGAGCAGCGCCAGCTCGCACGGCATGGAATGCTGTGCCCTTACTTGCATACAGCCAGGCACGTTATGCACATACACGCATACAACTAGGCATGCTATGCCCATACACGCATACAGCCAGCCATTCTATGCCCACGCATGCATACAGCCATGCATGCTATGCCCATACATGCATACAACTAGGTATGCTATGCCCATACACACAAACAGCTAGGCATGCTATGCCCATACACACATACAGCTAGGCATGCCATCCCCATACACACATACAGCCAGGCATACCATGTCCATACACACACACAGCCAGGAATGCTCTGCCCATATAAACATACCGTCAGGCATGCCATCCCCATACAAACACAGAGCCAGGCATGCTATGGCCATACACAAATACAGCATGGCATACTATGCCCATACATGCAGACAGTCAGGTACGTTATGCAAATCCACGCATACAACTAGGCATGCTATGCTCATACACACGTACAGCCAGGCATGCTATGCCCATACACACATACAGCCTGGCATGCTATGCCCATACATGCGTACAGCCAGGCACGTTATGCACATACACGCATACAACTAGGCATGCTATGCCCATACACACATACAGCCAGGCACGTTATGCACATACACGCATACAACTAGGCATGCTATGCCCATACACACATACAGCCAGGCATGCTATGCCCATACACACATACAGCTAGGCATGCCATCCCCATACACACATACAGCCAGGCATACCATGCCCATACACACACACAGCCAGGCATGCTATGCCCATATACACATACAGCCAGGCGTGCTATGCCCATACACACAAACAGCCTGGCATGGTATGCCCATACATGCGTACAGCCAGGCACGTTATGCACATACACGCATACAACTAGGCATGCTATGCCCATACACACATACAGCCAGGCATTCTATGCCCATACATGCATACAGCCATGCATGCTATGCCCGTACATGCATAAAATACAACTACGTATGCTATGCCCATACACACACACAACCAGGCATGCTATGCCCATACACACATACAGCTAGGCATGCCATCCCCATACACACATACAGCCAGGCATACCATGCCCATACACACACACAGCCAGGCATGCTATGCCGATATACACATACGGTCAGGCATGCCATGCCCATACACACACACAGCCAGGCACGCTATGCCCAAACACACATACAGCCTGGCATGCGATGCCCATACATGCATCCACCCAGGCACCTTATGCACATACACGCATACAACTAGGCATGCTATGCCCATACACACGTACAGCCAGGCATGCTATGCCCATACACACATACAGCCTGGCATGCTATGCCCATACATGCGTACAGCCAGGCACGTTATGCACATACACGTAACAACTAGGCATGCTATGCCCATACACACATACAGCCAAGCATGCTATGCCCATACAAGCATACAGCCATGCATGCTATGCCCATACATGCATACAATACAACTAGGTATGCCATGCCCATACACACATACAGCCAAGCATGCTATGCCCATACACACATACAGTTAGGGATGCCATCCCCATACACACATACAGCCACGCATACCATGCCCATACACACACACGGCCAGGCATGCTATGCTCATATACACATACGGTCACGCATGCCATGCCCATACACACACACAGCCAGGCATGCTATGCCCAAACACACATACAGCCTGGCATGCTATGCCCATATATGCATACACCCAGGCACCTTATGCACATACAGGAATACAACTAGGCATGCTATGCCCATACACACATACAGCCAGGCATGCTATGCCCATACACACATACAGCGTGGCATGCTATGCCCATACATGCGTACAGCCAGGCACGTTATGCACATACACACATACAACTAGGCATGCCATGCCCATACACACATACAGCCAAGCATGCTATGCCCATACAAGCATACAGCCATGCATGCTATGCCCATACATGCATACAATACAGCTAGGTATGCCATGCCTATACACACCTACAGCCAAGAATGCTATGCCCATACACACATACAGCTAGGCATGCCATCCCCATACACACATACAACCACGCATACCATGCCCATACACACACTGCCAGGCATGCTATGCCCAAACACACATACAGCCTGGCATGCTATGCCCATACATGCATACAGCCAGGCACGTTATGCACATACACGCATACAACTAGGCATGCTATGCCCATACACACATACAGCGTGGCATGCTATGCCCATACATGCGTACAGCCAGGCACGTTATGCACATACACACATACAACTAGGCATGCCATGCCCATACACACATACAGCCAAGCATGCTATGCCCATACATGCATACAGCCATGCATGCTATGCCCATACATGCATACAATACAACAAGGCATACCATGCCCATACACACATACAGCCAGGCATGCTATGCCCATACACACATACAGCTAGGCATGCCATCCCCATACACGCATACAGCCAGGCACGTTATGCACATACATGCATACAACTAGGCATGCTATGAACATACACACATACAGCCTGGCATGCTATGCCCATACATGCGTACAGCCAGGCACGTTATGCACATACACGCATCCAACTAGGCATGCTAAGCCCATACACACATACAGCCAGGCTTTCTATGCCCATACATGCATACAGCCATGCATGCTATGCCCATACATCCATAAAATACAACTAGGTATGGTATGCCCATACACACACACAGCCAGGCATGCTATGCCCATACACACATACAGAGAGGCATACCATGCCCATACACACACTTAGTCAGGCATGCCATGCCCATACACACATACAGCCTGGCATGCTATGCCCATACATGCATACAGCCAGGCACGTTATGCACATACACGCATACAACTAGGCATGCTATGCCCATACACACATACAGCCAGGCTTGCTATGCCCATACACACATACAGCCTGGCATGCTATGCCCATACATGCGTACAGCCAGGCACGTTATGCACATACACGCATACAACTAGGCATGCTATGCCCATACACACATACAGCCAGGCATGCTATCCCCATACACACATACAGCTAGGCATGCCATCCCCATAAACACATACAGCCAGGCATACCATGCCCATACATGCATACAGACATGCATGCTATGCCCATGCACGCATACAGCCCGGCATTCCATGCCCATACATGCATACAGCCATGCATGCTATGCCCATACATGCATACAACTAGGTATGCTATGCCCCTACACACATACAGCTAGGCATGCTATGCCCATACACACATACAGCCAGGCATGGCATCCCCATACACACATACAGCCAGGCATACCATATCCATACACACACCCAGCCAGGAATGCTATGCCCATATACACATACAGTGAGGCATGCCATCCCCATACAAACACAGAGCCAGGCATGCTATGCCCATACACAAATCCAGCATGGCATACTATGCCCATACATGCATACAGTCAGGCACGTTATGCAAATACACGCATACAACTAGGCATGCTATGCCCATACACACGTACAGCCAGGCATGCTATGCCAATACACACATACAGCCTGGCATGCTATGCCCATACATGCGTACACCCAGGCACGTTATGCACATACACGCATACAACTAGGCATGCTATGCCCATACATGCATACAGCTAGGCACGTTATGCACATACACGCATACAAGTAGGCATGCTATGCCCATACACACATACAGCCAGGCATGCTATGCCCATACACACATACAGCTAGGCATGCCATCCCCATACACACATACAGCGAGGCATACCATGCCCATACACACACACAGCCAGGCATGCTATGCCCATATACACATACAGCCAGGCATGCTATGCCCATACACACAAACAGCCTGGCATGCTATGCCCATACATGCGTACAGCCAGGCACATTATGCACTTACACGCATACAACTAGGCATGCTATGCCCATACACACATACAGCCAGGTATGCTATGCCCATACACACACACAGCCAGGCATGCTATGCCCATATACACATACAGTCAGGCATGCCATGCCCATATACACATACAGTCAGGCATGACATGCCCATACACACACACAGCCAGGCATGCTATGCCCATACACACAAACAGCCTGCCATGGTATGCCCATACATGCATACAGCCAGGCACGTTATGCACATACACGCATACAACTAGGCATGCTATGCCCATACACACATACAGCCAGGCACTCTATGCCCATACATGCATACAGCCATGCATGCTATGCCCATATATGCATAAAATACAACTACGTATGCTATGCCCATACACACACACAACCAGGCATGCTATGCCCATACACACATACAGCTAGGCATGCCATCCCCATACACACATACAACCAGGCATACCATGCCCATACACACATACAGCCAGGCATGCTATGCCCATACACGCATACAGCCAGGCACGTTATGCACATACATGCATACAACTAGGCATGCTATGCCCATACACACATACAGCCTGGCATGCTATCCCCATACACACATACAGCTAGGCATGCCATCCCCATACACACATACAGCCAGGCATACCATGCCCATACACACACACAGCCAGGCATGCTTTGCCCATATACACGTACAGTCAGGCAGTCCATGCCCATGCACACACACAGCCAGGCATGCCATGCCCATACACACATACAGCCTGGCATGCTATGCCCATACATGCATACAGCCAGGCACGTTATGCACACACACGCATACAACTAGGCATGCTATGCCCATACACACATACAGCCAAGCATTCTATGCCCATACATGCATACAGCCATGCATGCTACGCCCATACTTGCATACAATACAACTAGGTATGCTATGCCCATACACACATACAGCCAGGCATGCTATGCCCATACACACATACTGCTAGGCATGCCATCCCCATACACGCATACAGCCAGGCACGTTATGCACATACATGCATACAACTAGGCATGCTATGAACATACACACATACAGCCTGGCATGCTATGCCCATACACACATACAGCCAAGCATGCTATGCCCATACATGCATACAGCCATGCATGCTATGCCAATTCATGCATACAATACAACTAGGTATGCTATGCCCATACACACATACAGCCAGGCATGCTATGCCCATCCACACATACAGCTAGGCATGCCATCCCCATACACACATACAGCCAGGCATACCATGCCCATACACACACACAGCCAGGCATGCTATGCCCACATACACATATAGTCAGGCATGCCATGCCCATACACACACACAGTCAGGCATGCTGTGCCCAAATACACATACAGGCCTGCATGCTATGCCCATACATGCATACAGCCATGCATGCTATGCCCATACATGCATACAACTAGGTATGCTATGCCCATACACACATACAGCCAGGCATGCTATCCCCATACACACATACAGCTATGCATGCCATCCCCATAAACACATACAGCCAGGCATACCATGCCCATACATGCATACAGACATGCATGCTATGCCCATGCACGCATACAGCCCGGCATTCTATGCCCATACATGCATACAGCCATGCATGCTATGCCCATACATTCATACAACTAGGTATGCTATGCCATACACACATACAGCTAGGCATGCTATGCCCATACACACATACAGCTAGGCATGCCATCCCCATACACACATACAGCCAGGCATACCATGTCTATACACACACACAGCCAGGAATGCTATGCCCATATACACATACAGTCAGGCATGCCATCCCCATACAAACACAGAGCCAGGCATGCTATGCCCATACACACATACAGCCTGGCATGCTATGCCCATACATGCATACAATCAGGCACGTTGTGCAAATACACGCATACAACTAGGCATGCTATGCCCATACACACGTACAACCAGGCATGCTATGCCCATGCACACATACAGCCTGGCATGCTATGCCCATACATGGGTACAGCCAGGCACGTTATGCACATACACGCATACAACTAGGCATGCTATGCCCATACATGCATACAGCCAGGCACGTTATGCACATACACGCATACAACTAGGTATGCTATGCCCATACACACATACAGCCAGGCATGCTATGCCCATACACACATACAGCTAGGCATGCCATCCCCATACACACATACAGCGAGGCATACCATGCCCATACACACACACAGCCAGGCATGCTATGCCCATATACACATACAGCCAGGCATGCTATGCCCATACACACAAACAGCCTGGCATGCTATGCCCATACATGCGTACAGCCAGGCACATTATGCACTTACACGCATACAACTAGGCATGCTATGCCCATACACACATACAGCCAGGTATGCTATGCCCATACACACACACAGCCAGGCATGCTATGCCCATATACACATACAGTCAGGCATGCCATGCCCATATACACATACAGTCAGGCATGACATGCCCATACACACACACAGCCAGGCATGCCATGTCCATACACACGCACCAGTCAATGTTGATAAGGTTGCGGCACATCACGTTGCCCACTACTGCTGGGTTGAATGCATTCACCTGAGGGGGTGAGCAGAGACACGGTAGGGACAGGCAGGGTAAGGAAAGGAGGAGGGTGTGGGGCGGAGAAAAGCCAAGCCACAGAATGTCGCACCGAGTCACACTGCTGGCTGCTGCGAGGTTGAAAGCATTGACCTGAGAGGGTGAGGTGAGACGCGGTAGGGTCAGGATCGGGGAAGGAGGGAGGCGTTGGCCGGAGAGAGGAGATATGAGAGAGGAGAGAGGAGAGAGGAGAGAGGAGAGAGGAGATAGGAGAGAGGAGATAGGAGAGAGGAGATAGGAGAGAGGAGATAGGAGAGAGGAGAGAGGAGATAGTAGAAAGGAGAGAGGAGAGGGGAGAGAGGAGAGAGGAGAGAGGAGATACGAGAGAGGAGATAGGAGAGAGGAGAGAGGAGAGAGGAGAGAGCGCACGGCACCAGCGCGCACGGCGCCGGCGAGCACGACGGCAGCCCCGGCGCGCACGGTGGCAGTACGCACGGCGCCAGCGCGCACGGCGCCAGCGCACATGGCTCCAGCGCGCACGGCGCCAGCGCGCACGGCGCCAGCGCGCACGGCACCAGCGCGCACCGGCCCAGCACGCACGGCGCCAGCGCGCACCGTCCCAGCGCGGACAGCCAGCGCACGGCACCACTGCGCACGTCGGCCGTGCGCACGGTGCCACCGCGCACCGCGCTAGTGTGCACGGCAGCGCGCACCGGGCCGGCGCGCACGGCGCCAGAGCGCACCGGACCATCGAGGATGGCGCCACCGCGGACAGCGCCAGCGCGCGCGGCGTCACCGCAGACGGCGCCAGCACGCGCGGCGTCAGCGCGGACGGCGCCAGCGCGCGCGGCACCAGGCGCACAGTGCCAGTGTGCAAGGCGCCAAAGCGCACTGTGCCTCTAGCACGCCAGCACGTCGCTGCGCCATAATGTGGCAGAGAGCGTGGTAGGGAGCTGTGGTAGGGAAGAACTGTGGGGAAGAATCTAGAAGTGCTAGACGAGCCAACGAGAAGGGAGATGTGGTAGGGAAGAACTTCTTGGGGGAAGAATCTTGAAGGTGGAAGGGAAAATTGACTACAGTGAACGTTCTCTGTCTTCGCTTGACGCTGTGCAAATAAACAGCCAAGGTCTAGCAAATTTCGACTACAGTGAACGTTCTTTGCATGTGGTTCCGGCAAACAGCACAGTCAAACTGCAACTTGACAGTCAAGATCGAAACAAACTAATAAGGGAGAAAAAACTGCCCAAGTTTGCTTAGGAATTCAGCGAACGACCCTGAAACTGTACTCATGCAACTAAAAACTCAAGGTTCCAAAAACTCAATGTTCCAATAAATTTCGAAAAAAAAGATGCAGTCACACTGCAACTTGACAGTCAACGTAAAAACGAACCAATCATCTTGACGGTATGCCATGCCATCATCCGACGTGAAACACTGCAACTAAAAAGTCAAGCTTGAATAAAAAGCCACAACAGTAAAAATCTTTTGCCTCTCGTCTCAGCAAAAATGCATACGTTCTAATAGCTACAGAGAAGTACACGCCTACTAACGCATCACTAATTTACTACATATCATACAACTATGGCATCCATAATAACAATTTGCTGTTGTTTTTCAACCAAACATTTTTATCATGTTGAGATTTGTAGAAAACCCATGGCATTGTTCTCGTTTATACAGTTCTTATCAAAATCCCCTGATTGCTTCAAATCATGTTCACGCTCATATCCAATCTGAAAAACAATTGCACATAGCTTACCTTACCAACGAAATATCTTACCTATTTATTTGCATGAGAGAATTGCTCTTTCATTTCAGGATTCTATCAAGCTGCTACGCAACCCCAACGACGCATTGGCGTCGAGCCTTGTTTTTTTTTAACCACAGGCTAAAGAAGCACACCTTGGGTGCTCTTGAAAACTCTGTTTTTTGGGGGTCAGAATATACCGCCCAGCCTGGAGCACTTTGTACCAAACTAAACGAAAAAAAAAAAAGGAGTGCGACAGTTTGAAACATCGCGAGATGGCCACGACTCACCCTGCTGGTACACGACTTCGGTTGAACACGGTGCGACAAGCCCAAGAGTCGCACAACTCAACCAAAATGCACTCCATGCGACCACACCCCACATCCCGTCGTTCAAGAGCTCCACGGGTGTGCAACAGGTTTCCTGAAGTCCATTATCTAGTAGTTTATCACTCGTAGGGAGCCATAGCTGCCACTACACAAGTCATAAAAAAATATCCGCCCGCTCATCGACGTACAACACCCCTCGCTACGTATAGAGTGTTTTAGCCTCATGAAAAGGCGACCTCGGGAGTAGTAGTGGCGTCAATAGTGGGACGATCTAGGATTGGCGAGGAGAGGGGGAACGGACGGCAAAGAGAGGGGGAACGGATGGTGAGGAGAGGGGGAACGGACGGCGACGAGGGGGGGAGCGGACGGCGAGGAGAGGGGAAACGGATGCCGACGAGGGGGGGAACGGACGGCGAGGAGAGGGGGAACGGACGGCGAGGAGAGGGGGAACGGACGGCGACGAGGGGGGGAACGGACGGCGAGGAGAGGGGGAACGGATGGTGAGGAGAGGGGGAACGGACGGCGACGAGGGGGGGAGCGGACGGCGAGGAGAGGGGAAACGGATGCCGACGAGGGGGGGAACGGACGGCGAGGAGAGGGGGAACGGACGGCGAGGAGAGGGGGAACGGACGGCGACGAGGGGGGAACGGACGGCGACGAGAGGGGAAACGGATGCCGACGAGGGGGGGAACGGACGGCGAGGAGAGGGGGAACGGACGGCGATGAGAGGGGGAACGGACGGCGATGAGGGGGGGAACGGACGGCGACGAGGGGGGGAACGGACGGCGACGAGGGGGGGAACGGATGACGAGGAGGGGGGGAACGGACGGCGAGGAGAGGGGGAACGGACGGCGAGGAGAGGGGGAACGGATGGCGACGAGGGGAGGAACGGACAGCGAGGAGAGGGGGAACGGACGGCGACGAGGGGGGGAACGGACGGCGAGAAGAGGGGGAACGGACGGCAAGGAGAGGGGGAAGGGACGGCAAGGAGAGGGGGAACGGATGGCAAGGAGACGGGGATGAGAGGGCGAGAAGAGAGCAAGGGAGAGCGAGGAGGGCAGAGAACGGAGGACGAGGGGAAGGGGGGAGAGGGCAAGTGGCAGAGGGGTAACCAAGGGCGAGGTGTGGGAGAGGGTGAGGGAAGGCGGATGAGAGAGCGGGGAGAGGCGGATGTGAGGGTGAGGAGAGGCAGGGTGAGAGGGAGAGGAGCCTGCTCTCTGCTGCCCACCCGCTCTCTGCTGTCCTCCCTGCTCTCTGCTGCCCGTCCGCTCTCTGCTGTCCCCCCTGCTCTCTGCTGCCCGCCCGCTCTCTGCTGTCCCCCCTGCTCTTTGCTGCCCGCCCACCTCCCTACCTCGCTCCGCTATCCCATCCTTTCCCCCATCCTCCCTCCCCTTTTCTCCCACCCTGTCAAGCATTTCCCCCATCCACTACCCCTTTCACTTATGCCCTCGATTTTGCTCCTCTTTAGGTCACCTATTTTGCAATCGCTTCTCCCCACCTCTCAACCAGTTTCCCCTTCAACCCTATTGTTCACCCACTTGGTCGCCCGCTCTACTGTGGCTGTATGCCTCTACTAGTCACCCAGCATTTACCCCCTGCTTTTTACTCCCCCGCCTTTTGCCGACCCATCCTGGCAGCCATCCGCTGCAGTTCTGGCACCAAGGGTATGGTGTGCAAGTCTTGCTGATTCAACTGACAATTTTTTGTTATTTTGCATCCATTCATGAGTGCAACCCAACTTTACAACCTATTGCACCAAGAAACAATTTGCATTTACTTGCATTCAGCTTGCGAGCCCTCGTTTTCTCATGACCATTGTGATGAACAATACATTTGGATAGGTAATTAAAAAAAAAATCTTACTGTGTGTTACGGTGTTTTTGGATACGAGTATTTTGGCGCTTCCAGTCAAAGTGTTGGAAAATCCTGACGAGCGTGTTCACACTTGACGCCGCTGCCATGCCTTTGCAGCTGATTTCACTCCAAGAGGCGTCTCCGCCCTGTATCCCGACGTTTCCAAACAGGGTGAAGATATTCACTTCACCAGAATGAACACGCCCCAGCTGCAGCTTTCTTCCCTATTGGAACTGTCGCGCATGGGTTTGGGACCTCATCGCACACGTTTCGAAATCGCCCATCCTCCCGTAGGTGTGGCTTATGGTGGGTTCTTATCTGCCCAGTTTGTAAAAAGGTTCAATGGCAATTTCGCTCTAGCAACCCAACTTTTTCACAGATGCCCCCACTTCAAGAGCGGCTCACTTGAAGCCCCCTCTATGCTATTTTAGCCTGTGGTTTCTCATCCCGCAATGTTTTCTCAAGACCTACAGTTTTTCTTTTTTTTTTAAATACTCTGTAAAATTCGTTATAAACGCCCATGGGCGTATATTTTTTATTCAATTAAAACCACAGGCTAGAAAAGCACACCCTGGGCGCTCTTGAAAACTGAGCTTTTTGGGGGTCAGAATAAACGACCCTGACTCGAGCACTACACACCAAACGAAACGAAAAAAAACATGTTGCGACAGTTTGAAACGTAGCGAAAGGGCCACGACGCACCAAACTGATCAACGACTTCGGCGGAACACGGTGCGACAAGTGTGAAAGTCGCACAATTTGTCGAATGCGACTACCACCCTCAAACCCGTCGTTCAAGAGCTCCATGGGTGTGCTTCACGATTCGGAGGAGGAGATTATGTCGTAGTCAGTCAAGCTTAGGAAGCCATAGCTGCCACAGCACAGGTCAAAAAAAGGAAACCGCCCGCCCATCGACGACCAACTCCCAGCACTACGAGGGGGGTGTTTTTTATCATAAAGAAAATGATACCTTGGGCGTAATACCGACGTGCACATTGGGACGAGCTAAGATCGCATACAAGACATAGTGCCCGCCTAAGTTCGCGTACCAAAACTGTTGTAAAACCCGCCATTAGGCCCCACGACTCTAGCGGAGGTATATAGCCGGAGATTAAATAGCACAGGCCATGAAACACTCCCGCAAGGGGATTGGGCCTCGCATAGCGAGAAGATCGGAGGAACGCGTAGCGAGGAGAGGGGGAACGGATGGCGACGAGAGAAAGACACGTGGCGAGAAGAGGCGGGAGATGGCGACGAGAGGGGGAACGGATGGCGAGGAGAGAGGGAGGAGAGAGAGGAGACGGGGGACGGATGGCGAGGAGAGAGGGAGGAGAGAGAGGAGACGAGGGACGGATGGCGAGGAGAGAGGGAGGAGAGAGAGGAGACGGGGGACGGATGGCGAGGAGAGAGGGAGGAGAGAGAGGAGACGGGGGACGGATGGCGATGAGAGAGGGAGGAGAGAGAGGAGACGGGGGACGGATGGCGAGGAGAGAGGGAGGAGAGAGAGGAGACGGGGGACGGATGGCGAGGAGAGAGGAAACAGAAAGCACAGAGAAAAGGGGGGACGAATGACGAAGTGAGGGGGAACGGAAAGCGAGAAGAGAGGGAACGCATGGCATCGAGAGGGGGGGCGGACGGCGGGGAGAGGGGGAAAGGATGGCGGGGAGAGGGGGAAAGGACGGCGGGGAGAGGGGGAAAGGACGGCGGGGAGAGGGGGAAAGGACGGCGGGGAGGGGGGGAAAGGATGGCGGGGAGAGGGGGAAAGGATGGCGGGGAGAGGGGGAACGGATGGCAGGGAGAAGGGGAACGGTGGTTGGGAGGGCCTTGAGAGGGGGAAGAGAGGGCGAGAAGAGAGCAAGGGAGGGCGCGGAGGGCAGAGAACGGAAGGTGAGGGGACGTGGGGAGAGGGGTAGTGGAAGGGGGGTAACCGAGGAAGAAGACACTAGCAGGAGAGGGTGAGGGAAGGCATATAAGATGGGGGGAAGATGCAGATGTTGGGGTGAGGGGAGGGGGATGAGAGGGGGAAGAGATGCGGAAAAGAGGGGGAGGAAAGGGTTAACCAACGGCGAGGAGGGGTGTGCGAGGGGATGAGGGAGGGCTGAATTGAGGGAACGGAGAGAGGGGGATACGGGTGAGGAGATTCGGAGCCAAGGGCAAGTAGAGAGGGAGGAGAGTGGTTAGAGAGAGGGGGGGGGAGGAAGAGGGTAAAAATACCCGAGGGCGAGGAGAGGTGTGGGAGAGGGAGAGGAAAGGCGGATGAGAGGGCTGGGAGAGGGGGGACGAGAATTGGTGGTTGGGAGGGCCGCGAGAGGGGGATGAGAGAGCGAGGAGAGAGCAAAGTAGGGCGAGGAAGACCAGAGAACGGAGGGCGAGGGAAGGAGGAAGAAAGGGCAAAGAGAGGGGGAACAAAGGGCAAGGGGAGGGGGAACAAAGGGCAGGGAGAGGGAGAACAGATGGCGGGTAGAGGGGGAGTGCTTGGCAGTAAGAGGGCTTTTACAGCGACGGAAAGTATTGCCCGGATAAAGTCCAATTTTTCTTTCAACACATGATTTGAATGCTTTCACCCGATGTATCGTTGAATGTTCATTGCTGACTAGTAAGTTACGCGTGCCAGTTACAATAGGGTAACACGATTGCAATTTGAATGGGTCGCACTAATAGCGTGGACAAGATTTCAGTCGCGTGAGTGCATCCGGACAGTTTTGGCCAAGCAGCGGACTAGATCCGTTTTCGACTAGCGCATTCTCTCCATAGTTCCTAACGCAATCGTCGAGTAGTCAGAATAGAGTTTATACCTGAGGCGTAGACTACGCCAAGATGAGACCGATAGATGAGGCTCGTCGCGCCCGGATCGTGGCCCTGTTGCGTAGGGGGTTCAGCACGAGGCAAATTGCGAAACAGGTTGGCGTTGGGAAAAGTACAGTACATGATGTCGGGCTCAAGGCGATTTCAGAGACTAGTCCCGAGGACGTACGTCCTACAATGCCCACTGTTGGTCGTCCACGCGTACTGACGAGTAGAATTCGTCGTGGGATCGTCAGGGCGATCACTAGCGGCGAGGCGAAAACCTCGAGACATGCGGCCCAAATCGTCGAATCCCAGCACGGCATCACGGTGCATCCTAGGACGGTGCGTAATGCGCTCAAATCCAGCGGCCTTATCGCATTTCAGCAGCCTAAGAAGCCGCGACTCTCGAAGAAAAATATCCGCGATAGGCTGGCGTTCGCACGGGCCCACGCGGATTGGACCATAGATGATTGGCGACGGGTCATATGGTCGGATGAGACGAGGATTAGTAGGTTCGGCTCTAACGGCCGCGCGTACGCCTGGGTTCGTGAAGGTACGACTCTCCAACACCACCAGATCAAGCAAACCGTCAAACACGGGGGCGGCGGCTTGATGCTCTGGGGATGTATGACGTTTGAGGGGGCGGGTTTCATGTGCAAAATCGATGGTCGGATGGACGGGCCGCTGTATCTGAGCATTTTGCAAGACGAGCTGAAAAAAACCATCAACTTTTACAAGCTAACCCCCTCGGCTGTGATCTTCCAGCATGATAACGACCCCAAGCATAAGTCCCGTGTGGTGCAGCAGTGGCTTCAGGAGCAGGAGTATGGGGTCCTGGAGTGGCTGGCAGGAAGTCCTGATCTGAACCCCATTGAGCATCTGTGGGCTCATCTTAAAAGGGAGCTGGGAAAGCATGAGACACCTCCCTCTGGTATGGTGGACCTGTGGGAGCGTGTACAAGAGGAGTGGGAGAAGATCCCATCAGAGGTGTGCTCCAATTTGATCGACAGCATGCCCAGGAGGGTGAAAGCAGTGATTAGGGCTAAAGGGCGGTGGACCAGATACTAGTTTAAGGGTTTTTCAAGTTGCTGCTTCCGCCTGGAAATAATTGTCCACATGCACCGTGTTTGGTTATGTTTGCTGTTTACTGTTAACGATAGTAGTTTCATCAAATGTGTAGCATTTTTATGTCTCCCTAGATTGGCGTGCATATAGTGGGTAATGCCTCCAATTAAGGCTTAATGTTCAAATGCCCTTTAACGGTGGAAATTTAAAAAATTGCCAAACATGTGGACAATTCTTTCCGTCGCTGTATATTTGGAATCAAGCTCCCGGTCTCTGCTGTCTGCCTGCTCTCTCCTGTCCCTCCATTCCTCCCACTCTCTGCTGTTCCCCCGCTCCCTGCTGTCTGCCTGCTCTCTGCTATCCCCCCGCTCCCTGCTGTCTGCCTGCTCTCTGCTATCCCCCCGCTCTCTGCTGTCTGCCTGCTCTCTGCTATCCCCCCGCTCCCTGCTGTCTGCCTGCTCTCTTCTATCCCCCCGCTCCCTGCTGTCTGCCTGCTCTCTGCTATCCCCCCACTCCCTGCTGTCTGCCTGCTCTCTGCTATCCCCCTGCTCTCTGCTGTTTGCCTGCTCTCTGCTATCCCCCCGCTCCTTGCTGTCTGCCTGCTCTCTGCTATCCCCCTGCTCTCTGCTGTCTGCCTGCTCTCTGCTATCCCCCCGCTCCTTGCTGTCTACCTGCTCTCTGCTATCCCCCCGCTCTCTGCTGTCTGCCTGCTCTCTGCTATCCCCCCGCTCTCTGCTGTCTGACTGCTCTCTGCCATCCCCCCGCTCCCTGCTGTCTGCCTGCTCTCTGCTATCCCCCCGCTCTCTGATGTCTGCCTGCTCTCTGCTATCCCCCCGCTCTCTGCTGTCTGCCTGCTCTCTGCTGTCCCCCTGCTCTCTGCTGCCAGCCCGCTCTCTGCT
>BQMB01001143.1:25000-41412 GCA_027943415.1 Closterium sp. NIES-67
CGCTGTACTCCGCCTGGATGCCGAGGGGCACGCGATCGACTTCGCCGCCTGGCTTGTCGATCTCCGCCGTCACCTCACTGGTCAGCGCTAGGATGGGCACTCCCTGGCTGTGCATGTTGATGGCTTGCTTCCCCGCCCCCTTGCGCCTGATCCCCTCCCTGCTGACCCCACCACTGCTCAGCGTGAGGCCTTTTCTGCTGCTGCCCTTGCTCGCGCTGTCTGGGATTCCCACGATGCCGTAGCGCAGCTAGCCATTAGTCATGCTCTTCCCCTGTCTGACCGTCCGCGCTTCACTGTTGTCGCGAATGCCCACGATTTCCTAGATGCAGTCGTTGTGCGCTACTCCTCGCCCGCCTCAGCCTCCGCTGGCTGACTGATCCTCCCCATGCTGCTCCCTGATGTTGCCGCTTTCCCCACTGTCGCTGCCCTAGCCACTCACCTCCGTGCACTAGAGGCTACCTACCGCGCCGCTAGCACTGACGCCCGGCTTTCTGCCTTCCCCCCCTCCCATTCTGCGCTACACTGTACCTCATTGCTATGCACCTTCTGGTGTGCTTAGCCACTTCTTGCGACCACTTCCTTAGCCAGCACCCCGGTGTCCTCACGCTGACCGCCTTTGTCACCACCCTGTCTGAGAAAGAGACTCGCCAGCGTAGTATCGCTCAGTCGAACACTGTTGTGGCAGTCCCTATCTTTCAGGGCTGTGCGCCCTCCCAGTGCACGTACGCTGACGTTTCAGTTCCGGTCGCTGCCACTGCCACTACCACTGAGACCGCAGCTGCGCCCGCGTCGGGGCCATTGTGGCCCCAAGGGGGGCGTGGTGTCGGGGGTGCTGGGAGGGGTGGTGGTGGTGGTGGCGGGGACACTGGATCTGATGAGGGGATCGGGGCTTGTGCCCATGAGCAGTTGCAGCCGCAGCCACCGCAGCAGCAGCCGTCGCAGTAGCAGTAGCTGCAGCAACAGCCGTAGTAGTCGTGGGCCCGCCTCCCGCCGGGGTGGCCAGGAGCCTCTGGAGGTGGTGGCCGCGATGGCGGCCCTCGCAGCTCAGCATCTGCCGGCAGCTTCGGTGCTGTGAGCTGCCAGTACCAGCTCCAAACCAGCCCCCTCCACGCCACCGCGAGTCGTCGCCTACACCCGACCGCCCGCTGCTTCCGCCGTCTCGACGACCTCTTTCGTCGCCACTTCGGCCCAGCCCCGGACCTCCCTGACTAGCCTTGTCTGCTGCGCCACGGTGTGCCTGTTTTTGAGTTAGACATGGATCAAATTAGTTATGCCTTGCATTCTCTATATGCTGCTGCTTCTAGTGTGGCCGGATCCTATTACCCTGTGTTGTCTAGTTTAGGTGTAGTGCCTGTGTGTAGTATAGACTTCCCTGCTGCGTCAAGCGTAGGATCTTCTGCCTTGTCTAGCTTAGGCTCCACACTCGCTCCTCCTCCAGCCGCAGTTTCTATGTCGCTGTCCTTTACGCTTGACTTTGGTGCGCCTGCCTGCTTCTTCCACGACCACACCACACTCATGCCGCTTGCAGCAATTGCCGCTGTCGCACTTGCTGACCCCTCCTCTGCTCCTATCGTTGCCCGTAGCTAGTCTAACCTTCCGTGTCAAGTGGTTCCCTCGGGTTCCCTTATAGGCCTGCACATCCCTCGTAATGCATCCGCGTTCCACGTCTCGGGCTGCCTCGCTCACGTTCGTGCCTCTGGCACAGACAAGCTGACTGCCCGCACTGTTCCCTGTGTCTTCCTCGGTTTCCCTCTTGACTCGTCTGACTGACACTTTTACTACCCGCCGTTTCACCGCTTCTTACACTCCCATAACGTCACTTTCGACGAGCCTGTCCCCTTTTACCATCGCTTTCCCCATCGAAGTCTCCCGGTTTCCCCGCCCCTGATTCTGGTTCCCACTCCCCCGGTAGCCCCTGCTTCTCTCCCTCCCCAACCTTCCCCATCTGGCATGTCTCACGTCACTCCCCTCCTGTCGGTTGTCTCGGTCGAGGAGTCGGCTGACTCTGGTGGCCCCGCGGCGCGCTTTTTGCTGCCTGTTGCTCCCCCGATGTCTCCTCCTCCGCTGCCGCAGCAGCTGCCATCGTCGCTGCCGCAGCAGCAGCCGCAGCCATCGCCGCAGCCGCAGCAGCAGCCACCGCCACCGCCGCCCCAGCGGCAGCTGTCCGTGGACTCTGGGGGTGCTGGCGTTGAGGAGGGTGCTAGTCCTGGGGTCCCTGTTGTGGCTTGTCCCGGCATTCCTTGGGGTGGCACCGGTGCTGGAGAGGGTTCTCGTTCTGGCGGTGCTCGTTCTAGGGGTGCTAGAATGGAGTGTTCCGGAGGTAGCTGTGGTGCAGCTGGCGGTCCAGGTGTCGGCGTGGAGCAGCAGCAGCAGTAGTCGCCGCCGGTGTCCGCCCTTTGCCTGCTCGGCCTTCCCTCCCCTAACCGCTCGCCTGCACCTCCTCCGCCGCCACCTCCCCTGCCTGTCTATGGCCCTGTGTTTCCTCCGCCGGACTCCTCTCCGGCTCGTTTCCCCCCTCGTTCTCCTCCTGTGTCTCCTGACCCGACGCTTCCGTCCCACTTCTGGTCTCACCGTCCCTCTCGTGCTCATCCTGTCTCTCCTGTCCAACGCTCTCACCCCATGTTGCTTCATTCCCACGCGTCTCGTCATCCTCTCCTCCCTTCGCCTCTTCCGTCCTCGCTTGTTGTCGCTCCGCCTCCTCTGTCTTACTTCCCCTGTGCCGCTCATACTCTTGTTTCTCGGGTCCTCGCCTCCCTAGTTACCGACCCGTCCATTCCTGTCTCAAGTTTTAACGCTCTTGTTGCTACTGTCGCTGACTTCGCCTCTACCCACTGCCTTGACTACGCCACCGCTCTGGTCTCTGACCTTGTTCGTCCTCCGTCCGTCGGGGGTGCTCTTGCCCTTGGCAGTGACGTCCTAGAGGATAGGCAGTACGAGCTCGCTTTCCTGTCAGAGGCCGCTCCCCATCTCTGTTCCATGCTGCTAGTCCCTGAGGGTGACCCAGACGCCCTTGACATCCCGACCCCTCGCACTTACGCTGAGGCGACCTCGGGACCCTGGCCTCTCAGTGGATAGCTGCCATGGAGCAGGAGATGGCATCTTGGAGATCCACCGGCACTTACATCGACGCAATTCCCCCACCTGGGGTGAACGTAATCGATGGCTGTTGGCTCTTCAAGGTGAAGCACCCCCTTAGAGAGCCGCCTGTGTTCAAGGTGCGCTACGTGGCTAGAGGCTTTAGTCAGCGCGAGGGGTGGACTTCTTTTAGACCTTCGCCCTAACCCCGAAGATGACTACTCTTCGGGCGCTGCTACACGTAGCAACACAGCATGACTGTGAGCTACACTCCATCGAGTTCTCTACAGCGTTTCTTCAGGGCAGCCTACTCGAGCAGGTCTACCTGCGCCGTCCGCAGGGCTTCACCGGTACCTTCCCTTCTATGACCCAGTGGCTCCTCCGGTGCCCGGTCTACGGCCTGCGACAGGTGCCTCGTGAGTAGTGGGCCCATTGGTCCTTACGCAGAGCTGGTGGGTTGCCTCGTGTGCCTTATATGACTTGCACTCGTCCAGATCTCGCATACCTTCTCAGCATCTTGGCTCGCTTTGTGGCGTCAGGCAGACAGAGGCCACAGCACTAGTCGGCCGCTAAGAGGGTTTTGCGTTATCTAGCAAGTACATTGGACATGGAACTCGTGCTAGGAGGTCACAGGCCAGTCGTCCTTATCGGGCACACAAACGCTTCGTGGGCAGACGACGCTGAGACACTCAGGTCCTCCCAGGGCTTCTGCTTTAGCCTTGGGTCAGGTGCCATCTCGTAGAGGTCCACACGCTCCTCGTCTATTGCCCAGTCTAGCCTTGAGGCTGAGATCTATGCTGGTGCCATGGCGGCACAGGAGCTCCGCTGGCTGACCTTCTTGCTCGCCGACTTAGGTGAGTGCCCTAGCTCTGCCCCGGTTTTGTATGCTGACAACAGGGTCATGATCCTCTTGTGTCAGGAGCCTCGACTTGAGGGCAGAGCGAAGCACATCCAGCTGCGGTACTTCCTCCTGCGCGAGCTACAGCAGCGCCGCCAGGCCCGTGGAGACACTTGGCCTCTGGTTCCAACACGACTGATATCTTTACTAAGGCGCTTGTGCCTAAAGATCATCAGCGGCATTGCTTGCAGCTTGGTCTAGTGCCTGTAGACTCTCACTTGGTAGGACCTTGATTGTTTACTCCTCTCTATATATACCTTCTTGATTGGCCTTGTGGCTTCTCTTTCAGTGGCCGGACTAGTAGTGCTACCCTGGTTCGCTCTTGTCGAGTTTGTTCTCTTGCTGACTGGTCTTCGGACCCTTACCTCGGAGGTTGGACTAGTAGCGTTGTTGGGCTGAGAAGAGCCCTTGGGATCTTTCCAGAGACTAAGTCCCAGTTGTAAAATGAGACTTGAGTAGTGCAGCGGAAGTTGAGGCAGTTGAACCCTTGTACTAGTATATGAGAACAAGTGATTGATTAAAGAAACAAGCATACAGCAATATATAGGAAATAAGAAAGTAGTTGTGGAATACAGTTGCAGGAGCGGTTATCGAGTCGCACAGGCGACTCGATTGCCGCTTTGGTTACCATCTGCGATGTTGTAACTGTCAGTCGCAACCTCCAGTTGCGACCTTTCGAGTTCCTTCGCGTTCTTTGTCTGTCCCCTCGTGTAACCTACGTTGACTCGCGTACCCCCCCCCCTGTAATTTTCCTCAAGTGTAGTGTTACACTTCAGAAACGCTTAAGTCCTTTGAGATATTTCCAACAAGCGCCACCCTTAGTTGCGTGTTTCTTGCTCAGCACTGCCCTTATCTAGCGTAGGGGGTGTCAACTTATACATGTGTGTTTATATGTAGAAGTTTTAGGCTAGATAGGTTTGTGTTCATAGAGGGTACAACTCCAACCCTATATCGTCCCCTGTACTACCTTTTTTCTATTTATTCTGCTATCCTAACAGTCTTGTTGGTCATGGCATGATGTCTGGTCGTTGGTGATGGCATGAGGCCTGGTCGTCGGTGAGAGCATGATGCCTTGTTGTTGGTGATGGCATGAGGCCTGGTCGTTGGTGATGGCAAGATGCCTTGTTGGCGATGGCATGATGCCTGGTTGTTGGTGATGGCATGATGCCTTGTCGTTGGTCACTTAGATGAAGGGGTGGCGAGGGGAGTGCAGGGGTGATGAGGGAATTGCAGGGTTGATGAGGGGAGTGCAGGGGTGATGAGGGAGTGCAGGGGTGATGAGGGGAGTACAGGGGTGATGAGGGAAGTGCAGGGGTGATGAGGGAAGTGCAGGGGTGATTGGGAGTGCAGGGGTGATGAGGGGAGTGCAGGGGTGATGAGGGGAGTGCAGGGGTGATGGGGGAAGTGCAGGGGTGATGGGGAAGTGCAGGGTGATGAGGGAAGTGCAGGGGTGATGAGGGAGTGCAGGGTGATGAGGGAAGTGCAGGGGTGATGAGGGAAGTGCAGGGGTGATGAGGGGAGTGCAGGGGTGATGAGGGGAGTGCAGGGGTGATGAGGGGAGTGCAGGGGTGATGAGGGGAGTGCAGGGGTGATGGGGGAGTGCAGGGGTGGATGAGGGGAAGTGCAGGGGTGATGAGGGGAGTGCAGGGGTGATGAGGGAAGTGCAGGGGTGATGAGGGGAGTGCAGGGGTGATGAGGGAAGTGCAGGGGTAGGGAGGGGAGTGCAGGGGTTTTGCTGGTGTGATTCAAACGAGACTTGAGGAAGACAGAAGGAATGTGCTGTGCGAGCAACGTGTACAGGCAGTGTGGCAAAGCCACGATGAGTGTAATAATTTGGAAGGGGTACACACACAGAACATGCAACAGTACATGAGCCCACTAATAAACCTCAACAATGCTCAAGCTGCCCTTATTCGCCTGACACCAAATCAGGCTTTCAGATGGGCACCCCGGCATCACACATTTCGCTTCACTGCTTTTGATCGGGACCACCACGGCAGCCGGCATGCACCACACCTCTTGCGTTACTCGGTGGTGCCGTAGCTGGCGTACTTGCAGTCGGGCGCGACGACGGAGGAGGAGATGTAGTCCTCCACACGGCCATCCAGGAAGCCGCTGCCGTCCGCCTTGTCGACGTCGACGGGGCGGTGCAACAGTGCTGCCAGGTGTGAGTACTTCACGGCGCGCTGCAGCTGCTCGGGGTGCTGCGGAACGTCTGCCCCAGCACGCCGTGCACGGCTGACGTCATCGCCACGTCCGACAGCTCCACGTTGAAGTGCGCCTCCGCCTCCTCCGCCGTCTGCAGCAGCGGGTGCGCCACGCGCGCGCGCACGTCCAGCTCCCCCAGCCCCGCCACGCGCACCTGGAACTGGTCCACGTCGAACGGCCCCTCCTTCGCCTCCGCCACTTTGGTAACCGCCACCCCGCTCTCCGTCGCCACCGTCTCGCCCACGCCAGGCACGCGCGTCGCCGCCCCGTCCACCTCCAGCAGCGCCACGAACCCGTCGGCGCCGCGTTCCTGCTGCTTGCCCTTGCGCGCCACCATGCGCAGCGTGTGGTTCGCGCCGTCCGCGCCCACCCACACCACGCCCACCTCCTTGATCCACGTGTGCAGCTCCGTCGACGACTCCTTACCCGCGGAGTTGGTCCCTGCCGACGCGGCGGACGTGGCGAGGGCGGGCGGCGCGCCCTGGTAGCCGTTGAGGAGCATGTTGACGTGGAAGCGGCGGTCGGAGAAGAGGCAGAACGACTTGTCGAGGCGGCCCGTGAAGTCGTAGCGCGTGCCGTGCGCGCCCGTGAGATGCGGGTCGTTCTCCACCAGCGCCGTGCCGTTGCACAGCCCGCCCAGGAAGCTCAGCGGGATGGTCGCCGCGTTGGCCGTCTGCTCCGTCGCATCCCCCGCGTACGGCGTCTGGTAGTCGCCCGACATGCCCGACCCGCCAATCCTCTCCAGCAGGTAGCACTGCACGCGGTCGATGAACCCCGCCACGTTCGCATTCTCGCCCGCCAGCCGCGAGCTAAGGGGAGAAAGGCGCGCGGGAGGGAAAAGACGGTTAGGGGGAGTAGAATCCGTACAAGAACACAGTGAAATCGAACTGGTACTATCAGCGGCAAGAAAGATGTATTAGAAAGAGCAGCAAGTGCGTAACAGGCAGCGCGGGCTTACTTTTTGAACCAGTGCCACTGGTTAGCAGTAGGTGGAGCGCGCGCAGGCGCGGCAGCACTCCTGCAGGCGTGTCGCCGTAGACCGCCCTTGACGACGTCGAAGATGGTGCCCACCTCCGTGTACCGCTCGTAGTTCACGGGGCCCGACCCGCGCTGGAACGGCACGAACGCGCCGTACTGGTCGTTGAACACGCCCTGGAAGTCGCCGAGGAACGGGTAGCTCGTGTACGTGGTGTCGTCGATGGTCGCCGTCGCCAGGTCGTCGATGTACGGACACACGTATCGCGTGTGGCACCCGCCGGGCGGCAGATTCGCCGCCAGAGACGCGTGGACCAGGCAGAGCGCCGCGAGGAGGGTTAAGGTTAAGGAGCTAGGAAACGCCATGGCCCGAGATCGATGGAGGGCTTCGCGTATTTTTCGGGAGATACGGTTTTCGTCGCTGAAAGGAAGGACTTTCTAGGGTTTCGGATGCGATGTGGGACGAACTCAGGAAACTCCAGTGTGATTCGAGCTTGTTGTGTTGGAGCATGATCCGCGGGCACTAATAAGGACGTCCATGGAGGGCTCGCTAGCGCGCAAGGCGCAAAGGCGTGGGGCTTGACGCGGCGAAACGCTACTAGGGAGGGAACAGCCTATGCGTCTCGGGCTCGCGAGAGAGGGCAGAGCCCACCCTACTGTGAAACCTGTTGGAATTGTGACATGCAACACGGTGGATTAGCTAATGCGAGTGGCGAGATTAGAGTGGGAGAGGGAGAGACGAAAATACCCCACTCCCCATGCATCCCTGGGCTGCAGATTTTTGGGGCGGAAATCCACTCAGCATCGAGTCAGTTTCAAAATTTCGAAGTTGAACCTGGTTACTTGGCTGCTTACAGACATTGGGATGACGTTGTGGGAGATGTCGTGATCCCCGGTTCGTTCGAAACGTGCTGGATTGAGCCTCCGGGTTATGTAACTTCGATTTCGGAACTGAGAGAACCCGACCCGATGTTGGCAACCAAAGCCAGTGGTAGAATGCTGGGAGGGAAAGCCCAGTGGCAAGGTTCGAGCGAAGGCCAGTGGCGCAATGGGAAGGAATTGCCCACACTCACACCACACCCACCTGAACCAGTCTCCCCTAATTGTGGTTACCTTGTCACCGCGGATGGGTGTGACTGTGACAGCGCCTTGCCACCCAATTATTTCGCATCACATTGAACCATGCTGGGCGAAAAACGTTTCCATCCCAGCCAAATTCCAGTTGGGCTCCACCACCACCACCAGCTCTGCCTCGCCGTTTGTTGTGCCAACCAGCCCTGCCCCACCCCCCAACTCTCTTTTGAGATCCATCCATTGGGCACCCCTGGAGGTTAAGCCGGTAACTTTGCTGTAACACCAAACTTCACACGGTGATTACAACTCTCAATGAGGTATAGATTTACCACCAATGAAAACTTATAAAGCACACAATTCAGCAAAAGAGGTTTGCTATGGTCTCACTGCAGAAGTTGATGATTTGATCACTACTTCCATAAACACTAAAAAAAAATTATACCGATTACGTTAGAAGGCGTCTTAGCCATGTGTATTTTGCTCCAAGCTGACATGTCTACTCAGCTCCCTTGGTGCCGTACATGATGCAAGCGCCCACCATCGCACACGCAAAGAAGATCGCAAAGCCTACTAGCATCCACTGCCACCAGGCGAGCGACGCGTGGCAGGGAAAATCCACACTCGCAGTTCTGGAGCATGCCTGGAGAAGGGGGGTGGAGGAGAGAGGTAGGGAGGGGTGGGGTGTGAGCGTGCGTGAGCTAGGAAGGCGACGAGGGATATGGAGAAAATGAGGAGTAGAGGAAGCCCATCTGGTGTAGGGGAGAAGGGGATTGTGGTTAAGGGGAAAAAAAATGTTTGGGTGGAAACAAACAGGGGATTGGCAGAAACGATCAGGGAACAGACCGAGACCACAGGGAACAGGCGGAAACGAGCAGGGAACAGGTGGAGATCAACAGGGCATTGGGCTTTACGGCGTGCAACAGCGCAACGCAAATGGTGGTAGTTTACCCAGCATTTCGCGGAAACGAGAAGCGATATGAGGAACCCAGTTTAGGTTCAAGATTCCCCATGGAGAAATAAAGAACCCCCAGTTGTTACAATATGCGCCAGTGGAAGCTCACTGGAGGAAATCGTGGGGGAGCGCACAACAGCGCGTTTATCTCCAAACCGGGGAAAGGCGTACCTCCGGTGAAGACGGGATTGAAGAAGGGAATGCAGCCGGAGGGAGCCTTGGAAATGCAATTCTGCGGGATGAGCGGCACGGGAGTGAACCACAGGGGGCGGCGGGAGGAATGCGCGGAAACCAAATGGGTTGAGGGAGGGGAGGGGTTTTGCAGGCAGGAAAAGTGCAGGAGCACAAATGAGTAGAACTTCGGCACGAAGGACTAAGGGCAGCTGATTGGCGGGAACAGATGATCTGTGGCTACTCGGAAATGGAAAGACCACCGAGCGTTCATGGCAATCCTCGCGAGCTACTATACTGGTGATGATTTCGAGACCATGGTCGACCGACGATCCTTCTCTCGCGGCGAGAGAAGCGCTCCGCCAGAGGGTCACGACACACCTCATTGCGGCGTCGCGACGCCCAATCTCGCGCATCAGATCGATGAGATGCGCTTTCAAAGTTTTGGACGTTTCAATAAGTTATTATGAAGAGCCTAGTTTGTGAACCGAAAAGCATGATCCCTCGTGGCGAGACCAGGTCCAAACTTTGGAGAGGGAACAAATAGGCGCAAACAAGCGAGCGAAGCACAGACACTGTGCGTGTAGTGGAATCGTCATAAAGCGGGGTTCTTGCACTCGAAGTTCAAACACAGGCTGCACCGAAGCTCTTCCACAAGTATCCACTGGTAATAGTATCGACCACTGGTGGCACCACTGGCGGCACGACTGGTGGCACCACTGGATGCTCAATGGATCCATGGCAATACTCAAAGCGAAGCAGAGCGTACCACGTGTCGCTCAATGGAGAGGGATGCACGTACCACGCATCATTGCCCTGTGCAGTTGAGGTAGATGCTGTTGTTGCCCGACGCAGCGCACATGTTGTTGCATGGGCTTGAAGTTATTAGGCTGCACCGACGCCGCGCGAAGCGACGCGGCGACAGAGAAGAAGGCACGTACCACGCATTGCATTGTGCAGTTGAGGTAGATGCTGTTGTTGCCCGACGCGGTGCAGAAGTTGTTGCATGTCGAGTTGTACGTCGACGACGACTGCGCCGACGCTAGGTGAAGCGACGCGGCGAGAGCCACGAGAACGAGCAGCAGCACGCTGGTCTTCATGGTTAGAGATTGCGGGCTCGCCTGGCAGTCAAATGGTGAAAACCAATCAAGAGAGCAGAATAAGGGTGCTCGTGCGGAAATTGCTAGTACTAGAAGTAATTCTAAGAGTAACACTAAATTACAGATGCTCTGATGGTGAAAGTTCGCTGGCAATTGCAAGCCCAAAAATGGCAACTGAGCTAATTTCAAGGATGGATGTGAGAAGCAGAGCCATTATTCAGGATCCGATGCAACCACAAGAAATCTGCTTGGGAGGGGCTTTCCCTGTTGAGCCCTACGCGGTCTGAGGGCGCATCCAAAGTGGCTTCGGGTCACTATTTGAGCAACGAACCGCGGAACAGGAACACTTTGGACACAGCCATTTCATACACCAGAAATGAAACTGCGAGCGGCTGTCCATTGTGGAGAAAAAAATCTGGGACTGGATTCGAGCGTGGCTCAGGGAGGGTCCAAATAGTTCATACTCTATTCATTTAGCGAAAAGTAACCCGATTTAACCTCGCGCTGATTTCGCGAGGACAGGTGCGCGAATTTGCCGTAACTCGGGACGGTCGAGGCATGTAAAGGTACATGTACCCCAGTCTAGATCCGTTTACGATTCGGGTGACAGTAGGTGTGCGTGTGGGGGGCGAGTAGACACGAGTGGCAATTTAGGGTTTCGCCAAGGTGGGCTTAACGAGAACAAGGCGATTTGACGAAATCTTCGCGTGGCGCAACGCCACATCGCAAATTCCATCCAGCCCAGCACGAAATATCTGTCCCGCAGCTTCAGCATTTGGTAACTGCGATTTGGGGCGTCTGAGGCGAACCGTTTTTTTGCGACTCACCCAGTTGGCGCCAGTCTCTCTTTTTGTTCGCAATGTGGGACACGGTTTTGGGGGGAAACGATTTCGGGATCGTTTTCAATTTTAATACCCCGAGTTCGTAAAACGGGTCCAAAACCCTCAATTGAACTATTTGGACCCGCCCTCATCCATCATTTCGAAAAATCCCCACATCCCCAGGCAAATTGGCAAGTCTTTACAAAGTGTGCGGAATTTTCGCACTTCGGACAGAATGCCAGATTTTTCAGTCTGGTTTTCGTTACCGGAACTGAACGCGAGAGTGCCGTTTCAGTTGTGCAAAGCGATACCCAGCCTGAGCCGAAATCTTCAAGTGGCACCTTGGATGCGCCCTGAGTGGCCCAATTACGGACTGCTGTGGGTTTTGTTGCCCCTGCACAGCAGCAGTATCTGACCGAACTGCCGCCAAGACAGCCAGGCGCGGCTTTCGGCGGGAACGTGGCTGCGGCTGGTTTGGTTCTGTGAGCCGCAGTGCGGCCCAGGCCCGAAGCTGCAGGTTTTGGTGAGCATTCACCCCAACCACGTCCCATTAGGTACGGGCTGCGCCCACTTACGTGTTCGGGTCTTGGCTTGGCACAAACCGAGCAACACACGACTGTCTCCACGAAGCGCCTCTGGGCTACTGATGCCGAACGTGTTTTTTTGTCGAGGCTTTGTGATTGTTTTCACTCACAACCCTTTTAAACCGTTCATTAAATTTCTCGAACGTAAAGCACCTGACAGAAACGAACGAATTAGAGTTTGTGCCAGCCATCACCGAGAAGGGAAGCCACTCATTTGGTGCCCTGTTTCGAAAAGGGGCACCTTGAGGGCGTCATAATAATTCTCTTGTAGGGCGCAGCTGTATACAGCTTGACCTGAGTTGTTTTACATATATTCACTCCCCCCTAACTTTGAACAATTCAAATGCATATTAATTGTGCAATACCAGTTTAGTTTTAGCTTGAAATGAATTTAATATTACAAGGCAAAGTTACCGAGCATGCTCTGCAGTTTTTTCAATTGGATAATTAGGCTCATCGAATAATGAGTTTTTTCACTTATATTAATAATTAATCAGAGTAATAACATGTAGAGTAATAAAGGAGTCGGCATTCAAGATTGTTGATATAAATAAGGGCCTATGCATTTATACGCACGAACAGAGCTCACGAGAACATGTTGGGGCGGTCTGGTTAGCAAAAGTTGCGGAAGCGCCGCGCTTCTAGGTTTGGGTTCGCGGAGCGGTTCAGGACCGAAGAAGTTGGCCGGGCATGGACTTCCGCGAGTCGAGGGCGTACGCGCTGTAGTCGAGCCCAGTAAGGAATCCTTACACCCCCCCCCCTCCTTCCAGGATGAGACTACCCACATCCGGGACACGTCGTCGGTGTAAATAATCCCTGACAATTCTGTTTTCACCGAGCGTGGCTGCACGAACCCAGAGGTCATCGTCACTTGTGCGATCGACCCAGCGTACAAGGAAATCGACGGCTGCTGTGTCTCAATGTCCCCGTACACGATGAGCGAGGATCTAGACCATAGGATTAATATGTTGACGGTCGAGATTGGTCGCACTCGGGACAAACGGTCGCAGGAGGCTGACGTGGAACGAATGATGAATTTGCCAGTCGGTCGGCAGTTGCAGCTGGGCGCTGACTAGTGTCACCATGCGGATGATGCGGAAGGGTCCGCAAAATCTCGGTCGTAACTTATTTGGGAGGGGGATTCCCAAATTCATGGTGTCTAGCGGGACCAATTGCCCAGGGTCAAGTGTTAAGTTTCGGCATCGTCGATCAAATTGCTGCTTAGGACAGCATCGGCGGCTTTTTGCTCAGACTGTCGAAGGTTTTCGATAAACTGCTGAGACCTTGGTGCCGGATTTTCTATCGTTGGCGATAAAGGGGTTGTTGGATCTATCCCGTGATTAAGGAAGAACGGGGACTGAGTAGTCGTGGCCGATGGGGCATTGTTGTACGCAAACTCGATCAAGGGGAGGGCATATTCCTTTTGGGCCGGGTCTGTACATATCGTGCTAATCATCTGCTCCATCGTCTGATTGGTGCGCTCATTCTGGCCGTCCGATTGCAGATGGTACGTCGCGGACAGATGCTGGCGTGTATCGTACTGTTGCCAGGTTTTTGTTCCGAAGCTGGACGTGAACCGTGGGTCACGATCGCTGATGTTTGCGGATGGGATACCGTGGAACAGTTACGCTGTCTGCTCGGCAATCATTGTCGTTTTGCAGGCACGAAATGGGCCATTTTGGTCAACCGGTCAACGACGACGAGGATCGTGTCGTTACCGCTTGAACTAGCTGGCAGGCCTGTGACAAAGTCCATCGTCACTTGTTGCCAGGGCCGGCTGAGTGGCTCGAGCGGCTGTAGCAATCCAGCCGGCCGAATTGGGGAAGACTTCATGCGTTGACACGTGGCACTGGAGGTGACGTACTGCTTTACGTCTGTCGGTAGGTCGGGCGAGTAATAATTACGCCTCGGTAATTTCACGATTTTGTCGATGCCGTAGTGACCCGAGAAATTCGAGGCATGTGCCTCCTAGATCAATAATTCCCGTAGGGTACGGTAGGCGGGAACCCAAATCCGATTGGAACCGGATTTGAGATAATAGGCCTCTTGCTTGACCGTCAGTTGGGGATGACTATTAGTGGTGAAGAATGGGTCAGTACTGTATCCGTGGGTGAATAGGCCAGTTAGCAGTGGATTAGCTTGAGTAATTAGGACGGCGACGGTGTGGACCTAGGGGCGGGTAAGTGCGTCGGCGTTGTTGCTGACCCCTCGTTTGTAGGTGACTGTGTAGTGGAAATTGGACTCCAGGTAGTCGAGCCAGCGAATCTGTCGGGGATTCAGTGTCGGTTGGGCACAGATGAACTGTAGCGACTTGTGGTCTGTTCGGACTGTTACGTCAGCGCCTGTCAGGTAGCAGCGCCAAACTTTGAAAGCGTGAACGATGACGAGTAACTCCTTGTCGTGGACATGATAATTTCGCTCGGCCGAGTTCAGCTTTCGTGACTCGTAGGCGATCGGTTGTAGGCCTTCGCCGAAGTCTTGTAACAGGACTGCGTCGACGGCCAGATCGCTAGCGTCGGTAATGAGCTCGAATGGATGGTGAGGATCTGCAATCTGAAGGACTGGCGGTGTAGTCAGGAAAAGTTTGAGCTTTTCGAACACAGCCTGCTGCTCTCCCCCCACACAAAAAACGTACCCTTCTTCAGGAGGTCCGTGAGATGGGAAGTTACCCCCGTCATGTTTGGAATGAAACGGCGGACGTAATTGACAAACCCCAGGAAAGTCTGAAGTTCGTGGAGATTAGTTGGCGGCTTCCAGTCTTGGATAGTAGCAATCTTCTTTCGATCAATCTTAACATCGTCGATGGAGATTACGTGACCTAAAAACTCCAGTTCGTGTTTTAGAATCTCGCACTTATAGCCCTTGGTGATTAGTCGGTTCTGCTGTACAAGAGAGAAAACTGCTTCCAAATCCTTTAAATGCTGCTCCCGGGTTGTGTTCTAGACGAGAATGTCGTCGAGGTACAAGATGACGTACTTATCCCACAATGGCCGAAAAATCTCGTTCATTGTCAACTTGAATGTTGAAGGCGCATTTGTTAAGTCGAAGGGCATGACAGTGTATTCGTAACTCCCATACCGGGTCCAAAAAAGCCATCTTGTAGTAGTTAGCTTCGTGCACGCGAAGTTGGTGGTAACCGCCTCGCAGGTCAATCTTCGATAGAAATCGGTCCTCGCGAAGTTGGTCAATGAGGTCGTCTGCACATGGAATGGGGCGGACGAAACCTTTCTCGAGCAGGTAGTCTTGTTGGCGTCGAAGTTCATCTAACTCGGGCTGAGTCAGCCGCCATTTGGGTCTGAAAAGTAGGTTGCGCGCCTTGTTCAAGCTCGATTTTGTGATCATGCGGCCGTTGAGGTGGCAAGCCCGCTGATAGGTCGTCTGGAAAAATATCGACGTGCTTCCGAATCACTTATGTCAAATCATCAGGTACAGCTGCACAGAGTTTGTCGATGTCGGTCGGTGTGTCGACAGCCGTTGATGCGATCCATCGGACGGCATACAGTTGCGCTCCTCGAATCATCGCGCGCTTTATAGTCACTGTGCTGAATGTCGATGTTGTCGAGTCTTGACTGCTCCACTTGGGTAGCCATCGCCACTCTAGTTTATGCGACAATCGCCCGTCTGCCAGTCGATGCTCGGGTTGTATTTGCGCAGCCAATCGCGTCCCAGCAGCATGTCACATCCGTTTAGAATTGTCGCCAGCATCTTCATCGTGAAACTAAAGTTTTCGCCACAGGTGACTCGCACGTGAAGCACGCGCTCCCAAATCGCCAGTAGGGTGCCGTCAACCAACCTCGCATCGATTTCGGGCATGCAGCGTTCCAGCTGCAATCGAAGTTTTTGCTTTTGTCACATCCATCAAACTGTGGCTTGCCCCACCATCAACAAATATTTGGATGCGGGTGTCGCCACCCCTTCCTTCAACCAGCACAGGGCGATCAACCGGTTCACCACCCTTATTCAGTCAGGAATGGTCGATAGCCCAAATTGGTACTAAAACCTGGTAGGGGTGTTGGTGTTTGGGCGACGCAGTCAAGTCAGTAGGTGGCCCATCTGCTACTGACGATCTCCATTTCCCGACTGCTTCCCGTCGTTAGCTAAGTTCTTCTTCAGCTGCGGGCAGTCCCTCACCATGTGGTCTGGCTGGTTGTACTGGAGACAGCATCCGAAAAATACCTAGGCTGCAAACACGTCCACGCCGTTGATTGATGTGTGTTGGGGCTGGCCTCGAAAGCGATTTCCCTCCTGGAAACACGCCCTCGCAAGTCCACGCCTTGCGTCCAGCGCATCCGCGATTCGGACAATCTCGTTGAATGTCGCTAGGGCTCGCAGGACGATCTCTTGTTGAATCTCTGGCTTGAGACCACCCACATAGCGACCGATCTTCTCGCCTTCGCTAAGCCCTCCAATTTGATCGTATAACGCCAAGAACGAAACCGTGTATTCTTGGACAGAGCCCAAATGTATCCACATCCGAACTGTGCGAGCGTTTTCGCGCATGGATATGTGCTCGAATCGGCTCTTCAATGCTTTGCCATGCTTTCCACGTACGGA
>BQMB01001144.1:0-52835 GCA_027943415.1 Closterium sp. NIES-67
CTGCGCGCTTCTTCAGCTCCTGGAGGACAGCAATGCAGGACAGCAATGCAGGACAGCAACGGAGAAACAGGCAACGGGCGTAGCGTAGCACGCTTAATCAGCAACTACTGCGACAGGAAAACCCATGGATGGATGCATCTCTTAAAGCGTATCTGAAAAGGCGGCTAAACCTTCTGCAGCTGAGCGACCATCCATCCCTCACATCTCCGCAACTCGCAACCCTCGGCAGCGCACAGGTCGTCGCGCTCGTGCTCCGCGCCCAGCAGCTTAAAGCGCAGGTCCGACTCGCCCTCCGCCCTCCGCCCTCCGCCCTCTGCGCCTCGTGTGCAGCAAGCTCGCCTTCAGAACCTAATAGACTCACCCACCTCCTGCACCTGATTAACCCACCTGTTGCAGCTGAGCGACCATCCCTTGCAGCTCCGCAACCCGTGCCTTGGCCCGACCCTCGGCAGCGCGCAGGTCGTCCCTCTCGTGCTCCGCGGCCAGCAGCTTGCTGCGCAGGTCCGCCTCGCCCTCCGCCCTCGCACGCCGCTCCTCGTGCAGCAAGCTCGCCTTCGCCGCCACGTCCTCGCGCAGCCACGCCAGGTGCTGCTCCAGAATCTCCTTCTCCTGGATGGGAAAGAACAGGCAGCGAATTAAGGGAGAGCATACAGCATACAGCCTGTATTATACCACATTGGCCTTCGCCGCCACGTCCTCGCGCAGCCATGCCAGGTGCTGCTCCAGAATCTTCTTCTCCTGGAATCAAGAATCATTTGGGATTTTAGTACAAAGAATAATAAATTAAAAGTAAGGGTTATAGTCCAGCGAGCAACCCGGGATGCTTGGCGTCACGGAAACGGTGGAGCTCAAAAACGATGAAATTAACTGGGGATGCGTACGGAAACTGCCTATATGCGAAATAACCGCAGTTTCCAGTCATGCAGGGCAAGACAGACGCACGCACCTGCACATGGCGGGTGACGGCGGCCTTGCAGCGGGACGCCTCTGCCTCAGCCGTCCTCAGCCGACCCTCCAACTCGGTCCGCGAATCAGTCAGGGCGACCTGCGATGTGACAATAGCGAATGGCAATGGCGCTTAAAGTAAAAATTCGCAGCACGTGAAGTTAAGCGGCAGAGAGAGTTGATCGGATGCAACCGAAGATTTTGATGGTCGTTCAAACAAGGTCGTTCGACTCACGATCTTGTCGAGGTACGACTTGAGCGACGCGTTCTTCTCGTCGATCTCGAGGTTCTTCCGCTCGATCACGTCCACGATGTCCCGCCGACTCGTCTGCGCCTCCGCCAGCTCCGCTTTCAGCCGCTCCCGCTCGCCATCCCCCTGAATCTGCAGAATCGATAATAAGTACCTTAATTAGTCCCGAAATTCTGAAGGTCGGACAGCCGAAACATCAAAGACATTCTATAGGTCCTGAATCTACTTGCGATTTCGAGGAAGCTCACGAGTTAGGCGGAAAATGAACCGGGTCGAAACGACCTAATTAATGCGAAGCGCCCGGGGAGACCTACCGCTTCCAACTGCAGGCGATGGACCTGCGCTTTAATCTCCGCGAGCTCCGCCGCCTTCTGGTCGAGATCCGCGGTGAGAAATCCCTTGTCGCGCTCGAGCTGCGCGTTCTCGTCCGTCACCGCCAGGTACTTCTGCTCTATCAGCGAGCAGGTTTGCTCCGCGTTGATCTCCGCCGCATCCGCCTGCGCCTTGTGCGTCTCGAGCTGGCGGAGAAGCGACGCTAGCTGCTCCTCCGCCTTCCGCGCAACGGCCCTGACATCGCCCTGAAAGGCCTGCAGCTCCTCCTCCGATAGGAAAAGAGGCATCGTGAAATTCCTGAACTAACTAGGGATTTTTTCCGAAATGCAGCAACCAGGCTGTGCGGGATGTTAAAATTTTCACGACTCGCGTCCCGCGAAATCTGGGTAGGTTCCTAGCCGCATCTACCCAGAAGCCATGAGCGTAGCCTGCAAGAAAAAAGTAGGAGGTAATGAGGGGGGAGAGGAAAAAAGCAAGAATACTGCTCTGCTCTACTGCCTGCAGAAAGGGAAGAGATGGAAAACAGTGTTCCCGCCAATGGTGACTACAACGAGAGGAGCCTTCACCCACTAGGGAGTGAAAGGTGAATGTCAGCACCGCACTCTTGCTGGACATTTTGCTGCATATTTATCAAATTACGTTCTGTACACTCAAATTGGGTGTACTACTGCCTAACATCTGATTTTGCGCCCTGATACAACTGTTGCCGACGCGCTGCGACCTCTCGTTCACTGAAGCAACAATCCCGAGGAGATCATACCAGCTGTAAAGCTGACTACTCCACATCATCACCACCAACACATGACACTGAAATGAGCTTGATTACGGTGCAGTAAGCTGCTTAGCGTTTTAAAGCTTTTGTAAAACGATATAGAATGGTTAGGTAGGGTATTTGTGAAGAGAGGTGTGTTCGGGATGGGATGGGACCCACCCTAAAACCCAACGGTTAGTTGCTGCGCTGCTCAGCTCACACACTTCAGCGATTGATTGATGCCAAAACTAACTGAACTGAACCCAAGACAGAGGAGTCGTCGATCCGTTGTCGATTCCTTGTCGATCCGTCCTGTCAGGCCTGCTCAACCTTCGAGGATCATAGAACGAGGTCGAGGCTCCTAGCGTGCCATTTCGCGTGTCTAGAGTGCAATCGGCTCATGCACATTCGAGACTGCGACCTCGGAGATAAGGCCGCATATGCTCGAGACTACGACCTCCATAATTCCAGGTTCTGGCATGCAGAGGTTCTAGGAGCTACCATGCAGCGAACATCAGCGAGCAATTTCTGCGAGGACAGGAACGTGTTACAATCTAGATAATATCGTGTCGTACCACGCGGTGCAAAGTTAGTTATCCGGAATAATTGGCGACGCGATACAGCCGTGATGTCGCCTTCCTCTCCGTCCATGTCTCCCTCCGCTCCTTCCCTTGCAAGCACGGGAGCGAGTAGAAGATTCCGAACAGTGCAGCCTGTAGAGGGTACACGCTTTTTTAAATTTCTCGAAAATCTCTCGCAGGGTACACGCTCCCGCTCGCGCGGATCAAGACATCACGGCTCCCCTCTTTCCTCGATAGGAGCCGCTCACGACCAGCAGCCTCGCAGAATCTTCGCGCAGACTCACAAACTACGCACACAATTGAGACCCTCAGCTCTCGACCGCCTAGTCCGCGTCTCTCATCGCAGTAGCCTTGGGAACTCCACGAGAACTTTCACGAGCACCAGAATTCTCCAATGCCACGTCAGCATAGAAAGCACTGGATCATTGAAGCAAACCTCTCCTACTCATGAGGCCAGCGTCACGCCGGAAGCAGGGCAGCACCGGGAGCATGCACAGTCGGAGATCCTCAAAGAGAGGAGCCGCACGCAGGCTGATCCGCCTTTAGTGAAGGCTGCTCTAAAGCCTCTAGCATCGCTGGAAGATACTTCCACGAGAGCCTTGGGAGAGACAGTGCCTGAGGAACCTCGGCGTGTTGAAGGAGAGGAGAATGCCCCTCGGCGGTCGCTCACGGACTTGGTGCCGCTGCTGATGGAGCGGGGCGCTGAAGCCCTCACCAAGGTGGTTGCTTCTCGCGTGGGCGGTCTCGTCGTTCTCAACATCGTCACCATGCTCTATGGTACGTCATCACCATGCTCTATGGTACGTCGTCACCATGCTCTATGGTACGTCGTCACCATGCTCTATGGTACGTCATCACCATGCTCTATGGTACGTCATCACCATGCTCTATGGTACGTCGTCACCATGCTCTATGGTACGTCGTCACCATGCTCTATGGTACGTCGTCACCATGCTCTATGGTACGTCGTCACCATGCTCTATGGTACGTCGTCACCATGCTCTATGGTACGTCGTCACCATGCTCTATGGTACGTCGTCACCATGCTCTATGGTACGTCGTCACCATGCTCTATGATACGTCGTCACCATGCTCTATGGTACGTCGTCACCATGCTCTATGGTACGTCGTCACCATGCTCTATGGTACGTCGTCACCATGCTCTATGGTACGTCGTCACCATGCTCTATGGTACGTCGTCACCATGCTCTATGGTACGTCGTCACCATGCTCTATGGTACGTCGTCACCATGCTCTATGGTACGTCGTCACCATGCTCTATGGTACGTCGTCCATGCTCTATGGTACGTCGTCACCATGCTCTATGGTACGTCGTCACCATGCTCTATGGTACGTCGTCACCATGCTCTATGGTACGTCGTCACCATGCTCTATGGTACGTCGTCACCATGCTCTATGGTACGTCGTCACCATGCTCTATGGTACGTCATCACCATGCTCTATGGTACGTCGTCACCATGCTCTATGGTACGTCGTCACCATGCTCTATGGTACGTCGTCACCATGCTCTATGGTACGTCATCACCATGCTCTATGGTACGTCGTCACCATGCTCTATGGTACGTCATCACCATGCTCTATGGTACGTCATCACCATGCTCTATGGTAC
Source organism: Closterium sp. NIES-67 (assembly GCA_027943415.1). Taxonomy (NCBI): domain Eukaryota; kingdom Viridiplantae; phylum Streptophyta; class Zygnematophyceae; order Desmidiales; family Closteriaceae; genus Closterium; species Closterium sp. NIES-67. Next base: position 4,491 of record BQMB01001144.1, read on the forward strand.
GTCGTCACCATGCTCTATGATACGTCGTCACCATGCTCTATGGTACGTCGTCACCATGCTCTATGGTACGTCGTCACCATGCTCTATGGTACGTCGTCACCATGCTCTATGGTACGTCGTCACCATGCTCTATGGTACGTCGTCACCATGCCTATGGTACGTCGTCACCATGCTCTATGGTACGTCGTCACCATGCTCTATGGTACGTCGTCACCATGCTCCTATGGTACGTCGTCACCATGCTCTATGGTACGTCGTCACCATGCTCTATGGTACGTCGTCACCCATGCTCTATGGTACGTCGTCCACCATGCTCTATGGTACGTCGTCACCATGCTCTATGGTACGTCGTCACCATGCTCTATGGTACTTTTTTTACGTCGTCACCATGCTCTATGGTACGTCATCACCATGCTCTATGGTACGTCGTCACCATGCTCTATGGTACGTCGTCACCATGCTCTATGGTACGTCGTCACCATGCTCTATGGTACGTCATCACCATGCTCTATGGTACGTCGTCACCATGCTCTATGGTACGTCATCACCATGCTCTATGGTACGTCATCACCATGCCTCTATGGTACTTCGTCACCATCTATGGTTCGCTGTGTTGTGAATTGAACTCCGTCGTCCTCTCAGTTTCCTAGTAAGCAATTGACTCACACCGTGCTTCTGGCCTCTTCCGTCTGCTCTTCTCCGCCGTTGGATCTTAACCAGCCCGTCTGCGTCCTCACCTTACCACTACCATGCCCTAACTCCTGCTCCTCCCATGCCTCCTTCCTTCCTACCGCACCCTCCCACGCAGCCACTAACACAACCATAGTCAAGGGAGCGGAGGAGGCCGCAGGGGGGCCTCTGCCGTTCTGCCTGGGCCGCTTCGCCATCGCTGCTCTAGCGCTCTCGCCGCTGCTCCCTGCCGGCCTCTCCAACCCCACTGTCCGTCGCTGCGGCGTGGAGATGGGCCTCTGGACGTCCCTGGCGTACCTCTCCCAGGCCTTCGCGCTCATCACCACTGGCGCTGGTCGCGTCTCATTTATAAGCACCTTCACGGTAATCTCTTTCACTGCCTATATGAGCCTGCCAGGTGTCACTTTTAAACCCTTAAAACCCTTTCCACCTCTCTGATTGCACCTGAAACCCTCCTATCTAGTACCGGTCTCCTTGCCTTGGTGCATACCACCCGACATGGACTGCTCAACTGGTGTATACTCTCTATCATGTTGTCCTGTGATGTTCCCCGCATGAAAGATGATAGAGGTGCCTCTGGTGGCGGGTCTCTTGGGGGCGCGCATCCCTCCCCTTGTGTGGGCTGCCACTGCCTCGGCTGTTGCTGGTGTTCTGCTCCTCGAAGCCAACTCAGAGGCGTCCACGCTGGTGCGTTATTAAGAACTCTGAACCCTGAGCCAACTCACAGGCGCCCCCGCTGGTGCGTGCACTGTTGCTCGTGCCCTAAACATGTGCACAACCTCTTGAGTCGACTCTTAACTCAGCCCGAATCATGTGCACAACCTCTGGTCAGCTGGTGATGGCATAGCATAGGTCAGTGCCATGGCGTTAGTCTGGGCAGCTTGGCTCAGTCAGATTTTTAGACGTCTCTAAAACACCTCACCCATCTATCTCACCTCACCCATCTCACCTCACCCATCTCACCTCACCCATCTCACCTCACCCCATCTCTCCTCACCCATCTCCACCTCACACCCATCTCTCCTCACCCATCTCACCCTCACATGCTTTGAAACGCAACTCTCTGGGTCAGGTTGGTCAGCGGCATGGTTTGGTGACAGCCTGGCGTTTGGTAAGGGGCATGGTGGTGACAGCCTGGCGTCTGTCGGGAAAAATAGCCGGTCAGAGGCTCGAATGTTTTCATCAACAGCCCATTTTCGCCCTCTCTGACGTGCCATGAACCTCGCTAATCAGGTCGGCGACGGCCTGGCACTGGTGAGCGCCATGGCGTTTGGCCTTCAGATCATTCGGTCAGAGAAGTTTGCAAAGAGTGTGCCGCCCTCAGCCACCCTTGACCTCATCTCAGTGCAGGTAGGGGGGGGGTCTTGCCGGTGGCCATGTGGTGGGGGTGTCAAGGATTGTGTGAATGAGAAGTGGGAAGCAGTAAGGGTGGAGGAACATCTTGGTGGTGATGTCTTATCGTCGAAGGGGGGTGCGCCACGCCACCTCGTTATCAAGATGTAACATGTACCCGCCGAAGCTGTGAGTCGAAACTTATAAGTTTCTTTTGTCAAAGCTGTGATTTCTCATTAAGGTGTCTCCTCCAGTTTCCACATCCCCGTACACCCGTCTCCCACCCTGGCAGATATTCACTGTTGCATGCTGCGCTGCTGTAGGTGTGGCCATCACTAGCTTCGTGGATCTTCCATCCACCAGCACCGCCCTTGCAGAGACCGCAGCAGCAGTGGCAGCAGCTGTCGCAGCACCAGCAGCCGTGACAGCATCAGCCACAGAATTTGCCACAGGTCTTTCCAGCAGTCCTTTGGACGGCTCTTATAGCCAATTCCAGGACCTGCTCACTATACTCCCGTCAACCGATGACCTCACAAGACTGGTCTCACAGGCGAGCACATGGCCGTGGCTTCAGATGGCATACACTGGCGTCGTCTCCACAGCACTCTGCCTCTGGCTCGAGGTAACCTTTCCTGCAGCTCTTTGTTTGTTTCACTGTTGGCCAATGAGGTGACTTTTGAGTCGACTCAAAAGCCACCTTTCCTGGAGCTCTTTGTTTGTTTGACTGAAGCCCTACCTATGTAGAGATTTCCGCACTGACATTCTCTGCTTGCTGCTGTTACTCTCCAGAACGTGGCCTTGAGGCACGTGGCAGCTTTTTGTGAGGCGCCCCAAATGTAGAGACTTTTGCACCGATGTTCTCTGCTTGCTGTTGATACCTTTTCAGATTTTGGCTTTCAGGCACGTGGCGGCGTCGGATGCTGCAGTGATCTACACTCTCGATCCCCTCTATTCTGCTGTGTTGGCAACAATCGTGCTCCATGAGGAGTGGACAACTCTCAGCTACGTAGGCGCAGCATTGATTTTTGGTGAGAAGATCTTGGCGCATGGATAAGCGTGCTCTCCTATGGCTTTGCTTGGCTCTTTGGCTATCATGCATGCTCCTTCCTCTCCCTTTCATTCAGCCAAAGCCTTTTTTGTTTTGGCTGTTATCTTTTGCAGGAGGGAGTGTTGTTGTGCAGCTTGGGAATACAACGATGGCGATGATACCGAGTAGATGTTTCACCTTGTCTATTTATTGTTGCTATGGGCATCGTATTGCGTGCAAATGTGTAGGGCATGCAAGGGTTAAAAGGGCTGCTCTTGTGTCATCGAATCTCATGGGTAGCGATGTTTCTGTTCGTTGCTGCGGCACCAATGATGGAGATTCACAAATCAAGTTTTTGTACGTGTCTTCCACTTCTGCAATATAGTGCGAAGACCGTTGCTTTTACCGAGTCACCTTCTAACGGTTCCACTACATCCCAAACCCCTTCCAGCCAATGCCAGGAAAAGAGCACCTTTCTAGCGGGTGTTTCCTGCACGTAACGCAGCCCCGAGCTTACCGCATGCCCGCACTTTCCGCAGCCAAAACCGCGTCGCCGCATTTCTCGCCGCCAGCCATGCACTCCATCGCTCAGCACTGCCTAGCATCATCATCATCTTCATATTCCTCTAACGCCCCCCCCCCCTAACGCCCCCCACCCCTCCTTGCCCTCACACCTCACTCCCTCGGTTCTCAGGCCAACGCTCCGTCTTTCTGCCCCCCCCACTGTTCTGCCCTCCCCGCCATCAGCCCCCCAATCATCCGCCCTCCCTACCTTCGGCCCTCACCACCTTCCGCCCTCACTACTGGACTGCCTCTTCCCTTCCTCACACGTGCTACAGCTGCCCCTTCCGCCCCCCCTCCCTTCCGCCCTCCCTCCTTCCGCCCTCCCACCCTTCCACCCTTCCACCCTCCCTACCTTCCGCCCTCCCTACCTTCCCCACACTCACCTCCCCACAATCCCTAGCTACACTCCCTCCCTGCTCTCATGCCTCACTCACTCCCCTCCCTGCCCTCATGCCTCACTCACTCCCTCCCTGCTCACTCACTCCCTCCCGCCGCACTCCTGCCGTTTCCCCTCCCCTGCTCTCGCGCATCTCACCCATCCCTGCTCTCCCTCCTCTTCCCCCCTCCCATGTCTCCCTCCTCTCCCCCTCCCCTGCTCTCAATCCACTACCCCTCTCCTGCTCCCCTCACTCTCCCTGCACTCTGACGCCTGTCTCCCTCCCCTGCCCTCACTCCTCACGATCCCGTTGCTCTCACTCCTCTCTTCCATGTTCCTGCCCTCTCGCCTTTCTCCCTCTCTCACGCCCCGCTCTCTTCCCTGCTGCTTCGCCTCTCTTCCATGTTCCTCTCTCGCTTCTCTTCCTCCCCTTCCCTCTCCCTTCTTCCGCCCCCTCTCTCCCCTCTCTCCCTGCTCTCTCGCCTCTCTTCCCACCAGCTCTCTCTGGTCTCTTCCCCCCCTCGACTCTCGCCTCTCTACCTCCCTAGTTTCTCGCCTATCGCACTCCCTCATCTCTCTCCTCTCTTCCTCCCCCCTCTCTCGCTTCTCTTCCTCCCCCCTCTCTCCCCTCTCTTCCTCCCCCTCTCTCGCCTCTCTTTTTCCCCCCTCTCTCGCCTCTCTTCCTCCCCCCTCTCTCGCCTCTCTTCCTCCCCCCTCTCTCCCTCTCTTCCTCCCCCCTCTCTCGCCTCTCTTCCTCCCCCTTCTCTCGCCTCTCTTTCTCCCTGATCTCTCGCCCCCCTCCCCCCCACCCGTCTCTCGCCTCTCTTGTTCCCTTCTCTCTCGCCTCTCTTATCCCCTGCTAAGTCGCCTCTCAATTTCCCTGCTATTTCGCCACACTTACTCCCTGATCTCTCGCCTCTATTCCTCCCTCCTCACGCGCCTCCTATCCACCCCCCTCTCTCGCCTCTATTCATCGCCCCTCTCTCCATCTCTGTCCCCGCGCCTATCGAACGGCGAAGAACATTCCGCAAGCGCGAAGCTTGCAGGAACCGGGAATCGGGAAGGCAGCGGGAAGCGAGGAAGGGCCGCACAGCGGGCTCTGGGGAGCGAGTCGCTGTGGAAAGTAGCAACATGGCGGCATGGGAAGGTGGGTGAGTCGCTGCGGTTCGCACGGGCTGCGCGAAGCGGGAAACAGCGGGAAGCAGGTCCCGCTTGCAGCCAACCATCGCCAAGGGGGGCGGAAAGTGGGTAATGGGCAGCGGCAGGAAGCTTGGAGGCGCAGCGGCGCGGGAAACTGTTCGCAGGACGCGTGGTGCACTCGCGATGAGGGTAGCGGCGGGCAGTGGGGCGCTAGAGATGCTGCGCGAAGCGAGATGGTTGAGACGGCAGGAAGCTGGGTTCCCGGAGCTAGAAGGCTAGACCGACGGGTATGAGTGAACTGGACTAGGCTAGCGCGTCTGATTGCGAAATGCTGGTGGGAAAAGCTACGCATGGCTCCATTTTGTGAACAAAATGGTTTTCAAGCAGTCCCAAATTACAAGCCCCGCTTTTTCCCCTTGGAGGTTTCTTCCCTTTGGTTGGAGTTTGTGCTGGGTTAGCGAAACACGATTTTCCCCATCGTCCAAACACACGCCTCCCTTCTCCATCACCCCCCCCCACTTGTTCACTGTTTTCAAATTGCACAGGGTAACCACTCAGACCCCTTCTATTATGATTTAGAAGATGTCAATGAACTATAACGTGAGAATACAAGGTCGCTATTGCAATGAAAGCACGAGGTTATATAGGAGTAGACGTAATAGGGCGATAACCTCGGGACGTGGGTAGGTTCGGCAATGTGGCGACGCTGTCGGACGCGACTCGAGAAAGGGTTGGGTCGAAAATGTAGGCCAAACGTGACGAGTCGAAGTGTTCGGGTGTGCGCGGTAGCGGGCGACTCAGTAAGGAATGGAAATTCCTTACACTACCCCCCCCTCCTAAACGAGTCCGTGGGCATCGGAGACGTTACGACGCTGATAATACGCCGTTAGAATCGGATGGGATTCTAGGTCAACGAGAGGCACCCAACTGTCGTCTTCGGACGTGCGATCGCGCCAGCGGACGAGGAAATCAACCATCCGACAGTTCAGCTACGTGGTGACGCGATGGCCGAGGATTTTCAGGGGCTCGGTCGTCGATTCCTGCAAAGGCGTTAGTTGCGGTACGCCGCGGTTGCGTGCCAAATCCGACGAACTCGGGACGTAGGGTCGGAGAAGGCTGACGTGGAAAGCCGGGTGGTGGCACCAATCAGCCGGTAGTCGAAGGTGAACAGTGACAGGTGTCACTAGGTTGGTCACTTGAAAAGGTTCACAGAATCTGGGTCGGAGTTTGCTTGGGATCGGCAGCCGCAGATTGCGGGTGTCGAGGAGGACTAGATCTCCCACTTTGTAAGTGACGTCACGGCGATGACGATCGGCTTGTCGGCTTGCAACCAGGTTGGCTTTTCGGATGGCTTCAGCTGCTTTTTCTCGAGCGGCGAGAATGTCTTCAGCAAATTTCTGGGACCGGGGCACGGGTGACTCTATTGTCGGTGTAGAGGGTACGACTGGGTCCTGTCCGTAGTTGAGGAAGAATGGAGATTGGTTGGTTGTGGCGGAGGTCGCGTTATTATACGCGAATTCTAGCAGCGGAAGGGATTTCTCCCATGTAGATGGGTCAGTACAGGTAGTACGAATCAGTTGCTCCATGGTCTGGTTGACGCGTTCGGTCTGCCCGTCGGTCTATGGGTGGTAGGCGGATGAAAATTGGAGTTTGGTGCCGAATTGATCCCACATGTGGCGCCAGAAATTCGATGTGAATTTCAGGTCTCGATCTGAAATGATGGCGGAGGGCAGTCTGTGCAGTTGGATGACGTTCGTGAGGAACAGTTGCGCTGTTTGTTCGGCGATGATTGTCTGTTGGCAGGCGATGAAGTGCGCCATTTTCGTGAGTCGGTCAACGACCACGAGGATGGCGTCGTTTCCGCTGGGACCGGCCGGTAGTCCTGTCACGTAGTCCATCGTGACGTGTTGCCAGGGTCGCTCGGGCGGATCCAACGGCTGTAGTAGTCCGGCTGCTCGTTGATGCGACGATTTCATAATCTGACAGGCAGTACAGGAGGATACGTACTTGCGCACGTCATCGGCCATGTTCGGCTAGTAATAATTCCGCTGCAACATCTTCGTGGTTTTATCGACGCCGAAATGTCCTGAGGTAGGGTTGTCGTGGGATTCCTGGATTAGGAGGGTACGAAGTAAATCGTAGCCTGGCACCCAAATGCGAGAAGTACCACGCTTATAAAAATATGGCCCGGTGGTTGTGGTATGCTGTTGATGGATGGCTGAGCGGAAAAAGGGATCGATCTTGTAGCCGTGGGTGAATAGTCTCGTAAGTAATGGGTTGGTCTGGGCGATTAGTATCGCAGCGGTATGGACAGTAGGGCGGGTCAAGGCATCGGCGATATTATTGGCACCCCGTTTGTAGGTGATGGTGTAGTGGAAGTTGGACTCGAGGAAATCGAGCCATCGAATCTGTCGCGGGTTGAGATTCGGTTGGGCGCGCAGGTACTGTAAGGATTTGTGGTCCGTCCGCACCGTGACATCAGCTCCGGTCAGGTAGCACCGCCAGGTCTTGAACGCGTGGACGATCGCCAGCATTTCCTTGTCGTGTACGGTATAGTTTTTCTCCGCGCCCTGCAGTTTCTGTGATTCGTAGGCGACTGGTTGTAACCCGTCGCCGAAGTCCTGGAGGAGAACAGCACCGATGGCGATGTCGCTGGCGTCGGTGACGACTTCGTATGGACGGTCGGGATCGGAGATGCGAAGTACGGGTGGCGACGTGAGGGCGATTTTGAGTTGGTCGAATGCAGCTTGCTGCTTCTCTCCCCACCAAAAACAGTCGTGATCCTTCAGTCGGTCAGTTAGAGGAGCAGATAACCCAGCCATATTGGGGATGAAGCAGCGGACGTAGTTGACGAAACCCAGAAAACTCTGTAGTTCCTTGAGGTTGGTCGGCGGCTTCCATTCCTGTATAGTCTTGATTTTCTTGGGGTCGATTTTCACTCCTTCGGTAGAGACGACGTGGCCCAAAAACTCCAACTCTTGCTTAAGAAAATCGCACTTAGACCCTTTCGTGATGAGGCGATTCTTGTGCAGCAGCGTGAAGACTGCATCAAGATCCTTTAAGTGCTGCTCCCTGCTGCAGCTGTAGATTAGGATGTCGTCGAGGTAGATAATTACGCATTTATCCAGGAGTTCGCGGAAAACACCGTTCATGGTCATCTGAAAAGTCGAGGGCGCGTTTGTGAGGCCAAAAGGCATCACCAGGTATTCGTAATTGCCGTAGCGGGTTCGGAAAGCGGTTTTGTGACAATCGTCGGCGGTGACGCGAATTTGATGGTAACCTCCTCGAAGGTCGATTTTCGAGAAGAACTTGGCTCCGCGAAGTTGGTCGAGGAGGTCGTCGGCTAGCGGGATCGAGTAACGGGACTTGATGGTGATGCGGTTGAGCGCGCGGTAGTCGATGCACATGCGGAATCCTCCATCTTTTTTCGGTGTGAACAGTATCGGGGCGGCGTATGGGGACGTGCTGGGTCGGATAAAACCCTTCGTCATGAGGTAATCTAACTGCTGCTGCAATTCTTCGAGTTCAGGTTGGCTGAGCCGAAATTGTCGCTGTACTGTCGGTTGTGCGCCTGGTTCCAGCTCGATGCGATGGTCTTCGGGTCGGCTTGGCGGGAGTCCGGCGGGTAGGTCGTCCGGGAAAATCTCGGGGTATTTTCGAATGAGTTCCGCTAAATCCGGAGGAACGGCTTCACACAGCTTCGTGATATCTTCCGCAGTTATCGGCGACGTCACTTCGCGAAGATCGACGGCGTATGCTGCTGCTCCCGCTTTTATCGCGCGCTTGAAGGTGATCGCGTGGACTTGGGTACTTCGCATGCGGGGTCCCGTCCATTTCGGTAACTCGTGATAGTGCCCATCGATCTTGATGCTGCAGCTGCCTGTCGTCCAGTCGATTCTCGGGTTGTACTGTCGCAGCCAATCCCGTCCCAGCAGCACATCGCACCCGTCGAGTGTAGTCGCCAGCAGCCCCATCCGAAATTTTACATGCTCGCCGCAGTGGAAACTGACGTGCTCCACCCGCTCCCGTATAGCCAGCGGTGTTCCATCCACCAGTCGTGCGTCAATTTTGGGTAGGCACTTTAATAAGGGGATACCCATTTTCTTAGCCCTGTCTAGCTGTATGAGACTGTGACTCGCGCCTCCATCCACAAATATTTTCAGCAACACCCCGTTGACTTTACCCTCCACCAACACAGGGTGATCAGCAGTTTCGTCCCCCTTATTCGTCCGGGTCCGGTCGATTGCAGCAATCGGGGTCACGACCCGGTGGGGACTGTGTGGTTCGGGCGAAGGAGCCTCCCCGTCAGTAAGGGGCCCGGTACTTACTGACGCGACCCATTTCCAGGTCGCTCCTCCAGCTTCTTCCCCATAGAATTCTGGATGGCTATGAACTCTTGGCAGTTGCGTTTGATGTGACCCGGTCGGCCACAGTGGTAGCATAGCCCCGTATTTCGCGGAGCAACTGCGTAAATATCCACTGCGTCCATCCCTTTTATCGTGGCGCGCTGGTACTGTTCTCGGGGGCGACCTCCGTCGTAGAAGTTCGTCCTCGACTTCGTGAGCGAGTCAGCGGCTTCGGCGAGTTGGATGAAGTCTTGTAACCACTTCGCAGGTCATTGTAATTTTATTTGGTACTGTATTTCAGGCTTCAGCCCGCCCATGTACCTGTCGACCTTCTCCAACTCGTGCATGTAGCCACATCAATCCACCAACGTCAAGAATGACGCGGTGTAGTCAGACACAGATCCCAGCTGCTTCCACATGCGTAAAGTAGATATTCATGGCGAATATCCACTGCCGCACCGTCACGCATTTATTAGCTGGGTCGAAGGGAGCGGGTTGCTGATATCTCACGCCGCCACTTGTCGAGCGCGGGGCTGTCGCCGCTAGCCGTGCTAGCTCCACTGGTGTCGGTTGCTGCTCACCCGCCTCGCTTCGTGCATCGTCGCCCGGCTCCTCTGAACGCCTTTCCTGCGCCTGGCGAAGTCGTTGGTTTTCGTCACGGAGGTTGTTGACGACGCTTGTCAAATTATTCAACTGCTCCATTAATGCTTGCAGGTCTACTGTTTCCCGGGCAGAGTTCGCAGCAGTCGAGGTTGTCTGTTCCTCAACCGTCGAGTCTACCGGGGCCATGGCGGTCAGGACGGGGCAGAAACTAGCGCACACGCTGTAGTTATTGACGTAAAAATATTTACGATCAAAGGCAACTGCTGTGCAACCGTGTTAATCCCCTCTGACCACCCTTAACTAACTAACGGGGAAAACGGAAGGTTCCGAGAAAGGTCGGGCTCTGATACCAGCTGTTATGATTTAGAAGATGTCAATGAACTATAACGTGAGAATACAAGGTCACTATTGCAATGAAAGCACGAGGTTATATAGGAGTAGACGTAATATGACGATAACCTCGGGACGTGGGTAGGTTCGGCAATGTGGCGACGCTGTCGGACGCGACTCGAGAAAGGGTTGGGTCGAAAATGTAGGCCGAACGTGACGAGTCAGTAAGGAATGGAAATTCCTTACACCTTCCGAAATAGTTAACAAAAAACCTCGCACCTTGTAACTTGGGACCTGGGCTTTAACGGGAAGCTACTCCCAACCAAACGCTGGGATCGCGTGCTGTGCCCGGGAGCCAAGGACCTGCTGAATAACTTCATTTCCTCCTTTTCCCCCCGCTCACACCGAATTACTCGCGTCGTCTGAGCTGTGAACCTGTGATCCGACCCGACAGACTTGTCCACCAAGCGAATTCTACGCCGTCACTGCGTCCACCAATTCCTCGGAACCGACCGACCAGCCGCGTTCCTTCCAGGAATGGCTTTGGTGCGCCTCCAAACACGCAGCTATGATCCGTGTGGCACGCAGGTTTGGACCGTGTGGCACACAGCCTCCTGCCCTGCCCCCAGCATACGGCTTAGGCAGCCCCGCCAATCGCGGAGCGAACAGGCGCCGAACTTCGAAGTATTTAATGTGGCTGCTCCCAACAAGCTGCATTATTGAATTCCACTTCCGAGTAACTTACTCCGCATAGTGCCTTCTTCAGCTCTCTGACTCTTTGCTTACAACTTGAACTCAGCGCGTCGATCAGCCAGCCACCGTTTCGGAATCCGCCCACATCTTTTATCCGAAGTTCGGGTCGCAGCGCCGCGTGGACGTTTAGTCTCTCTCCTCGCGACCAGACGATGACAAGCGCAGCAGGAATAGTCGTCGTGCTCCCGATCGTCCTGCTCCTTCTCTTGTCATCATCACAACCCACAGCCATCTGCGCGTCCGCCGAATCCACGACCGATTTATCGGAAGCGTTCGCTTCTGGCATGGCCTCGCCCTTAGAAAAGGAGCTTTCGTCGGCGGGACTGACGGGCTTCGCGAGCCTGCTCAGGCACGCCGGGCTGATGCCGGAGCTCGAGCTGCGCGCGCGGACCGGCTCCACCATGACCGTGTTCGCGCCGACCAACGACGCGCTCATGCGCGCGGACCCCGCGCTCCTCGCGTTCCTCAAGCTTCCGCGCAACGGCGCGCTGCTCCGCGACGTGCTGCTGTTCCACGTGGTCGCGCGGCCGGTCTCCGCGTTCGCCTGGGAGGGCGCGCAAACGACGCTGCAGGGCGCGCCGATCGCGCTCCACGTGGACTCGCTCGCGTTCCAGGTGGGCGGAACCACCGTGAAGCAGTACCGCGCGCTCACGCTCTCCCTGGATCTCCTCGGCGAAGGGCCCCTGTCGAGGGAAGGCGCGGACGCGGAGTTTGCACAAAGAAGCGGCTTGGAGGTCGGCGGGAGCGGCACGGCGGGCACGGTCGTGGTTCACACCATCAACGCGCTGCTCGTGCCGCCTTCCTCGACGAAGCGCTCTCGCTTGCCGCCGGTGATCTCTCTATTGTCGCCGCGACGGACAGCAGCGGGCGGTTACTCGCGGAATTGGAGTCCGCTACCCCCGCGCCCGCGTCAGCTCCGAGCTCGTCCCCCGCCCCGCCGCCGGTCCAGCCTTTCCCCCCTCCACCAGTTGCTCCCTCCCCTCCGCCCCCAAAGAGCGGTGCGCCGGGTGTCTCTGCGCTGAGCTTACCACAGCTGGTTCCTTCTGTGGCGGTCGCTATCTTCGCCATCGTTGTGTTGTTGTGATGGGCATCGAAGTGAAATCTAGGGATGCTGCGGTGGAATTTTGAAGGCATAACTTATACCGTGCATAAGTATAGTGCACAATCTAGTTGTTTATTAGATTTATTGTTCAGCACTTTTATACCAAGTATGAAGGCTTGTTCTGTCTTTCCCTACTGTCGCTGACCTCGCTGCTCACCTCCGCACGATATACGCGACTTGGCGCGCTGCCTGCACTAAGACCCAGCTTAGAGCCTTTCAGCCGCCCTTTGCTCTACCTCTACCTGCTTGCTGTTAACATACCGGTACGAGAATGATAACTAGAAGGTGAAACAAGGAACATATAGCTATGGGGTTGTACTCCCTACGAGCACACACCGATACTAGCCTATAACTTCTACATACATGACATGTATAAATTGACACACCCCCTAGGCTAGAGAAGGGGTGGTGCAAGCAAGAAGCACACAGCTCAGGGAGGCATTGCTAGTCCAACCACTGAGGCAGGGGTCCAAAGACCAGTCAGCAAGAGTATAGACAAGACAAAAGCAAACCAGAGCGACACTACTAGTCCAGCCACTGGGAGTAAAGCCATAAGGCTAGTCAGACATGTATATGTATACTGAGGAGTACACAAGTCAGGGTCCTAACAAGTGAGAAGCTACAGGAACAAGACCAAGCTGGACACAGTGCCGCTGATGATCTTTAGGCGCAAACGCCTTCGTAAAGATATCAGCTGTGTTGGCACCGGATGTCAAACATCTGTATTTGTTATGTTTGTATAGACTGTATAGGGTTACCGCTTAGAGGGTACAACACTTAGGTATATTTGTGTGTACTCTCATCTTTACCATTATTCAATTCCAATTCTGATATGGTATCACGCGTAGGTAGGATCCCCCCCCCCCACCTACCGCTTCCGCTCATGCCCCCTAGCGCCCCTCCTGGGCCCCGTCGCGCTCCTCCCAGGCCTCGTCGCGCTCCTCCCAGGCCCCCTAGCGCCCCTCCTGGGCCCCGTCGCGCTCCTCCCAGGCCCCGTAGCGCCCCGTCGCGCCCCTCCTGGGCCCGTAGCGCCCCTCCTGGGCCTCGTCGCGCCCCTCCTGGGCTTCGTAGCGCCCCTCCCAGGCCCCGTCGCGCCCCTCCCAGGCCCCGTCGCGCTCCTCCCAGGCCCACTAGCGCCCCTCCTGGGCCCCGTCGCCCTCCTCTCAGGTCCCGTAGCGCCCCGTCGCGCCCCTCCTGGGCCCCGTAGCGCCCCTCCTGGGCCTCGTCGCGCCCCTCCTGGGCTTTGTAGCGCCCCTCCTCGGCCCTGTAACGCCCCTCCCAGGCCCGTCGCGCCCCTCCCAGGCCCCGTCGCGATCCTCCCAGGCCCCCTAGCGCCCCTCCTGGGCCCCGTCGCGCTCCTCCCAGGCCCGTAGCGCCCCGTCGCGCCCCTCCTGGGCCCCGTAGCGCCCCTCCTGGGCCTCGTCGCACCCCTCCTGGGCTTCGTAGCGCCCCTCCTGGACCTTGTACGCCCCTCCCAGGCCCCGTCGCGCCCCTCCCAGGCCCCGTCGCGCTCCTCCCAGGCCCCTAGCGCCCCTCCTGGGCCCCGTCGCGCTCCTCCCAGGCCCCGTAGCGCCCCTCCTGGGCTCTGTCGCGCCCCTCCTTGGCCCCGTCGCGCCCTCCCAGGCCCCGTCGCGCCCCTCCGTGGCTCCGTAGCGCCCTACTGGGCCCCGTCGCGCCCCTCCCTGGGCCCTGTAGCGCCCCTCCTGGGCCCCGTCGCACCTGCCCGACCCGTCGCAACCGTGCCCCGTCGCGCCCCGGGCCGTCGACCGCCCCCGTCGCGCCCCGGCCCCGTCGCAGCCCCGGGCCGTCGCGCCCGGGCCCGTCGCAGCGCCTGGGCCCCGTCGGCCCCTTCGGCCTGGGCCCTATCGCAGCCGTCCGGCCCCGTCGCACCTGCCGGCCCCGTCGCATCCCTGCCCCGGTCCCACCGTCGCAGGCCCGCCCGGCCCCCCCCGCCCGTCGCACCCGCCCCCGGCCGCCGTCGCCGTCCCGCTCGGCCCGGCCCCGTCGCACCGGCCCGGCCCTGCCGCACTCGGCCCGGCCCCGTCGCCCCAGCCCGGCCCCGTCGCGCCCGCTCGGCCCCCGTCGCCCCGTCCCGGCCCTGTCACACCAGCCCGGTCCCGTCGCGCCCGCCCGCGGCCGGCCCCGTCGGGCCAACCCCGGCCCCCGTCCTCCGCACTGGTACGGTTCCCCCCCCCCACCCCGCCCAGCTCCGTGCCGCCCCGCACCACACTGTACTGCCTGGCACCCGGCACTACAACCGCACTACACCGCACTGGCAACCGCACTGCACCGCACTGTAACGGCACCTGCACCCGCATTGCATCCGCACTGCACCGCACTGTACCCGCACTGCACCGCACTGCCGCACTGCACCGCACTGCACCGACTGGCACTACCTGCACGCGCACTGGACTGTTCCTCGATGGCGGCGGAGCTTCGTTTCGACGGCTGAAGGTCAGCCCCTAGAGTTCGAGGCGTGGCTTGCCGACCTCCGCCGCCAACTCACTGGTCAGCGGCAGGATGGTGAACCGCTTTCCGCACACCTTGACGGTAACGCTCCCCTGCCCAGACCCCCCTGCTATCCTGCCCGCTGACCCCACACCCACTGAGCGTGAGTCTACTGCTGCCACTGGCCCGGTGCGCGCTCTGTCCTGGCTTTCTCGGCGATGCTGTTGCCCCAGCTTGCCATTAGCAACGCCCTTCCCCCATCCGAGCGTCCTCGCTTTAGGTCTCTCACTACTGCTCAGGCATACTTAGATGCTGTGATCAAGCGCTATTCCCACCCCTCCGGCTGCCTCGGTGGGTCGCCTGAACCTTCCGATGCTCTTTCCTGACCTTGCATCTTTCCCCACTGTCTCTGACCTCGCTGCCCACCTGCGCTCGATAGATGAGACCTGGCGCGCTGCCTGCACTGACGCACAGCTTAGAGCCCACCAGCCGCCCATTACCTCTACCCTCTATCTGCTTGCCACCCGCCTCCCTGACCGCCTTGCTGTCGCCCCGCGACCGCTTTCTTAGCGTTCACCCCGCAGACCTCACCCTCACTGACTTGTAGACACCCTGACTGTGATAGAGACCCGTCACCGCTCCATCGCCCAGGCGAGCGGTGTCGTGCCGGTCCCTATCTTTCAGGGTTGTGCCCCCGCTCAGTGCACCTTCTCCGACGGCTCTGCCGCAGTGGCTGAGACTGCTGCTGGCAGCGCAGGTCCGTTCGGGGAAGGGCCGCCGCCCCAAGGCTGGGCGCGGCGGAGGAGGCGGCGGGGGTGCGGGCGGGGGTAGTGGTGGGGTCGGGTCGTCTGGTGCTGGAGTGGACGAGGGGACCCTGCCCAGTTCAGCTGAGTCGCCGCCCCTGCAGGTGCAGCAGCCGCAGCAGCCGCCGCAGTCGCAGCCTTCGCAGCAGCCGTCGCAGACGCGGCAGACGAGTGTCCTCCCGCCAGGGTGGGCCCGGCGCTGGCGGTGGCCGGGCGCGTGGTGGTGTGCCGCGTGGTGGCTCTGGCGGCGGGCGTTGTCAGTACCAGATCCAGACCGGTCCTCGCCGCGGCTTCGTTTGCGGTAAGATCGGTCACTCCACTCCCCGCTGTTTTCGTCGCCTGGACGACCTCTTTCGTCAGCGCTTCGGCCCGTCACAGTTTGCTTAGTCGTCAGATTCAGATTTTTGATATGGACATGGATGCCATTGTTTCCGGCTCTGCATGTGATGTATGCTGATGACTCTAGTGTGCTTCCCGCTTATTACTCACTGTTGCCTAGTGTAGGTGTGCCTAGCTTAGCCTCCCCTGCTGCGTCAGGCGTAGGATCCCCTGCTTTGTGTAGTCTTGGTGCTTCCGCCGTCGTTCCGTCGCCAGACCCCTCGGCTTCGCTGTCCTTCACCCTGGACTCTGGCGCCTCTCGGTGTTTCTTCCGCGACTCCACCACCCTGATGCCGCTTCCTGTTCCTGCTGCCGTTTCTCTTGCTGACCCTCCGGCGGTCCGGTAGTCGCCCGCAGTTCCACCACCCTTCCCTGTCCGGCGGTTCCTTCGGGTTCTCTTACAGGTCTGCATATCCCCTCGTTCTCCAGGAACCTAGTTGGTGTCGGCTGCCTCCAGGACCTTGGCGTCACCACTACGTTCCCTGGCCACGAGCGGTATGCTGTCTGTACCGAGGCCGCACTGGTGCCCCCCTATCCACGTTCCCCCGGGACCCGGTGTCCGGCCTGTTCACTCTGGACACCGCGACCCCCCGGCTGGAGCGCCCCCTCAGGTGGCTGCGTCTACCCAGGTTGTTGCTGCCTGCTCCTGTCGCTCCCTCACTAACCCGACCCTCCTGTGGCACCACCGCCTAGGTCACCCTGCGCTCCCGCGTCTGCGTCACATGTCCCAGCACGGTCTCGTCCTTGGTCTCCCAAGTTCTCTCCCCGCGTTTCCCTCCTCTCCAGCCCCACCTTGCACGCCTTGTGTCGAGGGTCGGCTTCGCCGTGCCCCTCACTCCTCCTCGTTTCCCCCTACCGCCGCGCCGCTGCAGACCCTGCACCTGGACGTCTGGGGCCCCGCCCCCGTCCCTGGGCCGCGTCGAGAGCGCTACTTCCTTGTGCTTGTCGACGACTTCACTCGTTACACCACAGTCTTTCCCCTGGAGCGCAAGGCCGACGTGCCTGGCGCCCTCATCCCCTGGCTTGTCTCTACGCGTGTCCACCGCGGTCTCCCTGTCTTGCGTCTTCACTCAGACCGTGGTGGCGAGTTTGCCTCCGGTGTCCTTGGTCGTTTTTGTCGTGCGGAGGGCATCACCCAGACGTTCACCCTACCGGACTCCCCACAGCAGAATGGGGTCGCTGAGCGACGCATCGGTTTGGTCATGGAGGTCGCTCGCACCTCCATGATCCATGCCGGTGCACCCCATTTTCTGTGGCCGTTCGCTGTGCGCTACGCTTCTCACCAGCTTAACCTGTGGCCGCACCCTCAGCAGCCGCAGGTTTCGCCGACCCGTCTTTGGACTGGGTCTCCTGGTGACGCGTCTGCGTTCCACGTCTTGGGCTGCCTTGCTCACGTCCGTGCTTCCGGCACGGACAAGCTCACCGCCCGCACCCTTCCCTGCGTCTTCCTCGGTTTTCCCCTTGACGCGTCCGACTGGCACTTTTACCACCCGCCGTCTCACCGCTTCTTTCACTCTCGTGACGTCACCTTTGACGAGTCCGTCTCCTACTACCGCCGCTTTCCCCACCGTGGTCCCCCCGGTTACCCCCCCCTTGTTCCTGGTCACCCCTCCCCGGTAGTCCTGCCCCTCCCCTCCTCCTCCCGTCCTGCCCCTCTGGTGTGTCCCACGTTACCCCCTTCCGTCGGTGGACCCGGTTGAGGAGTCTTCTGACTCTGGTGGCCCTCCTGTTCAGTCCTCGCCGGCCGCCCTCCCCTGGCGTCCCCTCCCCAGTCCCCTCCTCCACCGCCTCTGCCGCCGCTGTAGCCGTCGTTGTCGCTGCCGCCACCGCGCCGCCGCCGCCGCCGTCACAGCACCCGTTCGCTGACTCTGGGGGTGCTCGTCCCGGTAGCCCTGGGGGTGGTCCCTCTGGGGGTGCTGGTGTGGAGAGTGCCGGTGGTAGCCGAGGAGCAGCTTGCGGTCCAGGTGTCGCCGTTGTGCCGCCGCAGCAGCAGTCCCCGCCGGTGTCAGCCCTTCGCCTGCTCGGCCTTCCGTCCCCCGACCCTGCGTCGGTTCCTCCCCGACCGTCTCCTCCTCTTCCTGTCTACGGCCCTGTTTTTCCTCCGCCGGACTCGTCCCCGGCTCGTCTCCCCCTCGTTCCCCTCCTGTGTCCCCTCCCCTGTCTCCTGACCCGACTCCTCCGTCGCACGTCTGGTCTCACCGCCCTCCCGTGCTCGTCCTGCCTCGCCTGTCTTGCGCTCCCACCCTATGTTGCTTCGTTCCCACGCGTCTCGTCCTCCCCTTCTCCAGTCGCCTCCTCCCTCCTCCCTTGTTGTTGCGCCCCCCCCGCTGTCCGACTACCTTCGTGCCGCTCGTCCTCTCGTTCCTCGGGTCCTTGCCTCTCTCGTTACCCGACCCGTCTGTTCCGGTCTCGTGCCTTGACGCTCTTGTCGCTGCTGTCGCTGACTTCGCCTCTACCCGCCGCCTTGACTACGCCACCGCTCTGGTCTCTGACCCTGCCTGTCCTCCGTCTGTCGGGGGTGCTCCTGCCCTTGGCAGTGACGTCCTGGAGGACCGCCAGTTCGAGCTTGCTTTCCTCTCCGAGGCTGCTCCCCATCTCTGCTCCATGCTGCTAGTCCCTGAGGGTGACCCAGACGCTTTCGACATCCCGACCCCTCGCACTTACGCTGAGGCGACTTCGGGACCCTGGGCCTCGCAGTGGATAGCTGCCATGGAGCAGGAGATGGCATCTTGGAGATCCACCGGCACCTTCGTCGACGCAATTCCCCACCTGGGGTGAACGTAGTCGATGGCCGCTGGCTCTTCAAGGTGAAGCGCCCTCCTGGAGAGCCGCCTGTCTTCAAGGCGCGCTATGTGGCTAGAGGCTTCAGTCAGCGCGAGGGGGTGGACTTCTTCCAGACTTTCGCTCCGACCCCGAAGATGACTACTCTTCGGGTTCTGTTACACCTAGCTGCTCAGCGTGACTACGAGCTTCACTCCCTCGACTTCTCCACTGCCTTCCTTCAGGGCAGCCTACACGAGCAGGTCTAACCTGCGTCGCCCTCCGGGCTTTACTGGCACCTTCCTCCTGGGACCCAGTGGCTCCTGCGGCGCCCCGTCTACGGCCTGCGCCAGGCTCCCCATGAATGGCACGACACTCTCTTTGCTACCCTTGCTGACCCTGCAGTTCTTTCCGTCTTCCGCAGACCCTTCACTCTTCGTTCGTGCTGGCCAGACTCCGTTCTACATCCTTGTTTACGTCGACGACCTGGTCTTTGCCACGGCAGACAGGGACGCACTGGCCTCCGTGAAGGCAGAGCTGCTGAAGAGACACACCTGCACTGACCTTGGAGAACTGCGTCGTTACCTGTTGGCTTGCAGATCTCCAGGGACAGAGCTGCGCGCACCATCACCCTGACTCAGTCACACTTGGTGCGCCAGGTCCTTCAGAGGTTCAGCCTTCAGTTCTCCTCTGCACAGCCCACCCTCTGCCTGTAGACCACAGACTCTCCGCTCCAGTGTCTGAGGAGTTGGTAGAGCCCAGCGGCCCCTACGCAGAGCTGGTGGGTTGCCTCATGTACCTGATGACTTGCACTCGCCCAGATCTCGCATACCCTCTCAGCATTCTGGCGCGCTTTGTGGCCACAGGCAGACACTGACCGCAGCACTGGTCTGCCGCTAAGAGGGTTCTGCGTTATCTTGCTCGTACATCGGGCATGGGGTTAGTGCTTGGAGGACGCAGGCCAGTGGTCCTTACTGGACACACAGACGCTTCGTGGGCAGACGACGCTGAGACACTCAGGTCTACCCAGGGCTACTGCTTCAGCCTTGGCTCAGGTGCCGTCTCGTGGAGAGCTACTCGCTCCTCGTCTGTTGCGCAGTCCAGCTGTGAGGCTGAGATCTACGCTGGTGCCATGGCGGCACAGGAGCTCCGCTGGCTGACCTTCTTGCTCACTGACTTAGGTGAGCGGCCTAGCTCTGCCCCAGTCCTGTTCGCTGACAACAGGGCCATGATCCTCCTGTGTCAGGAGCCTCGACTCGAGGGCAGAGCGAAGCACATTCAGCTGCGGTACTTCCTCCTGCGTGAGCTACAGCAGCGACGTCAGGCTCGCGTAGTACACTTGGCCTCAGGTGCCAACACAGCTGATATCTTTACGAAGGCGCTTGCACCTAAAGATCATCAGCGGCACTGTGTACAGCTTGGTCTAGTTCCTGT
Source organism: Closterium sp. NIES-67 (assembly GCA_027943415.1). Classification (NCBI taxonomy): domain Eukaryota; kingdom Viridiplantae; phylum Streptophyta; class Zygnematophyceae; order Desmidiales; family Closteriaceae; genus Closterium; species Closterium sp. NIES-67. Next base: position 24,577 of record BQMB01001144.1, read on the forward strand.
TGCTTCTCACTTGCTAGGACCTTGACTTGTACTGTCCTTTATATGTATACTCAGACTGGACTTGTGTCCTCTCCCAGTGGCTGGACTAGTAGTGCCGCCCTGCTCTTGTTCTTGCCTTGTCTGTACTCCTTCTGACTGGTCTCTCAGACCCTTGTCTCAGAGGTTGGACTAGTAGTGCCGGCCCTGAGCTGCTTGTTTAGGGTATTCCCCTATGCAGTCTAGGGGGTGTGTCAAACATCTGTATTTGTTATGTTTGTATAGACTGTATAGGGTTACCGCTTAGAGGGTACAACACTTAGGTATATTTGTGTGTACTCTCATCTTTACCATTATTCAATTCCAATTCTGATACCGGAGGCCAAGTGAACTACGCGGGCCTGGCGACTCTGCTGTAGCTTGCGCAGGAGGAAGTACCGCAGCTGGATATGCTTCGCTCTGCCTCAAGCCGAGGCTCCTGACACAGGAGAATCATGGCCCTGTTGTCAGCGTACAGGACCGGGGCAGAGCTAGGCCGCTCACCTAAGTCTGTGAGCAAGAAGGTAAGCCAGCGGAGCTCCTGTGCCGGCATGGCACCGGCGTAGATCTCAACCTCACAGCTGGACTGAGCAACAGACGACGAGCGAGTGGATCTCCAAGAGATAGCACCCGAACGAAGACTAAAGCAGTAGCCCTGAGACGACCTGAGAGTCTCAGAGTCGTCTGCCCAAGAAGCGTCTGTGTGCCCAGTGAGGACCACTGGCCTGCGTCCTCCTAGCACTAACCCCATGCCCGATGTACTTGCAAGATAACGCAAAACCCTCTTAGCGGCAGACCAGTGCTGAGGTCGGTGTCTGCCTGTAGCCACAAAGCGAGCCAGGATGCTGAGAGGGTATGCGAGATCTGGACGAGTGCAAGTCATCAGGTACATGAGGCAACCCACCAGCTCTGCGTAGGGGCCACTGGGCTCTACTGGCTCCTCAGGAACGGGAGCGGAGAGCCCATGGTCTACAGGTAGAGGTGTGGGCTGTGCGGAGGAGAACTGAAGACCGAACCTCTGAAGGACCTGACACACCAAATGTGACTGTGTCAGAGTGATGGTGTGTGCTGCTCTGTCCCTAGAGATCTGCAGGCCAAGATAGCGACGCAGCTCTCCAAGGTCAATGCAGGTGTGTCTCTTCAGCAGCTCGGCCTTCACAGAGGCCAGTGCGTCCCTGTCAGCAGTAGCGAAGACCAGGTCGTCTACGTAGACAAGGATGTAGAACGGAGTCTGGCCGTAACGCACAAACAGCGAGAGGTCAGCAGAGGACGGAAAGAACTGCAGGTCTGCTAACGTGGCCCGTAGCGTGTCGTGCCACTCGCGAGGAGCCTGACGCAGGCCGTAGACCGGGCGCCTGAGAAGCCACTGGGTTCCAGGGGGGAAGGTACCAGTGAAGCCCTGTGGTCGGCGCAGGTAGACCTGCTCGTGTAGGCTGCCCTGAAGAAAGGCAGTAGAGAAGTCGAGGGAGTGAAGCTCGTAGTCACGCTGTGCTGCTACGTATAGCAGCACCCGAAGAGTGGTCATCTTCGGGGTCGGGGCGAAGGTCTGGAAGAAGTCAACCCCCTCGCGCTGACTGAAGCCTCTGGCCACGTAGCGCGCCTTGAAGACAGGCGGCTCTCCAGGGGGGCGCTTCACCTTGAAGAGCCACCGACCATCGACTACGTTCACCCCAGGTGGGGGAACTGCGTCGACGTATGTGCCGGTGGACCTCCAAGATGCCATCTCCTGCTCCATGGCAGCTATCCACTGAGAGGCCCAAGCTCCCGAGGTGGCCTCAGCGTAGGTGCGAGGGGTCGGGATGTCGAAGGCGTCTGGGTCACACTCATGGACTAACAGCATGGAGCAGAGATGGGGAGCGGCCTCGGAAAGGAAAGCAAGCTCGTACTGCCTGTCCTCTAGAACGTCACTGCCAAGGGCAGGAGCACCCCCGACGGACGAAGGACGGGCAGGGTCAGAGACCAGAGCGGTAGCGTAGTCAAGGCGGCGGGTAGAGGCGAAGTCAGCGACAGCAGCGACAAGCGCGTCAAGGCGCGAGACAGGAACAGAAGGGTCGATAACAAGAGAGGCAAGAACCCGAGGGACAAGGGGACGAACGGCACGGAGGTAGTCAGACAACGAAGGAGGTGCAACAGCAAGCGACGAGGGAGGAGGGGACGGGAGGAGGGGAGGACGAGACGAGTGGGAACGGAGCAACACAGGGTGGGAGCGCAGGGCAGGAGAGACGGGACGAGCACGGGAGGGACGACGAGACCAAACGTGGGACGGAGGTGTAGGGTCAGGAGACAGCGGGGGAGACACAGGAGGGGAACGAGGAGGAAGACGGGCCAGAGACGAGTCCGGCGGCGGGAACACAGGACCGTAGACAGGAAAGTCGGAAGGCGGTGGGGGAGACACCGGCAAGCGGTCAGGGGAGGGAAGGCCAAGCAGGCGGACAGCGGAGACCGGCGGCAACGGCTGTTGCGGCTGCTGCGACGGCTGGGCCGGAACCCTCGGACCGGCTGAGGCAGGACGGCCGTCGGCAAAACACTCAAAAGCAGCACCCCCAGAACCAACACCCCCAGAGCGAGAACCCCCTCCAACACCAGCGGCACCCCCAGGAGCCGCAGGACGAACACCCTCCTCAACGCCAGCACCCCCAGGGGCCAAGAGCGGCGGCGACGGCAGCGGCGACGGTGGCGGCGGTGACGGCGGCTGCGGCTGCGGCGGAGTCGGCGACGGCGGCTGCGACTGCGGCGGAGTCGGCGACTGCGACAGTGGAGGCAGAGATACCGGGGAAGGGGGACGTGGCAAGGACGGACCGGGGGTACCACCTGAGTCAGCAGACTCGTCAACGGGGACAACCGACGGGAGGGGAGTGACGTGAGAGACACCAGACGGGGAAGGACAAGGCGAGAGAGGAGCAGGGGCTACCGGGGGAGAGGGAGCAAGGAACAGGGGCGGGGCAACCGGGAGACCTTGGTGAGGGAAGCGGCGGTAGAAGGAGACAGACTCGTCAAAGGTGACGTCACGAGAGGGGGGGAGGGCAGGGAGCGTCGCGGTGAGGCCTAAGACAAGACTGTGCTGAGACATGTGACGCAGACGTGGGAGAGCAGGGTGACCTAGGCGGTGGTGCCACAGAAGTGACGGGTGAGTGAGGGACCGATACGAGCAAGCTGCAGCGACCTGGGAGGACGCACCAACCGGGGGGGAATCGGTGTCTAGGGTGAACAGACCGGACGCCGGGTCCCGGGGGAACGTCGCAAGGGGGGAACCTGAGACAGCCTCAGAACAGACAGCGAACCGCTCGTGCCCGGGGAACGTAGTGGTGACGCCGAGGTCCTGGAGACAGCCGACACCAACCAGGTTCCTCGAGAACGAGGGAACGTGGAGGCCTGTAAGGGAGCCCGAGGGAACTGCTAGACAGGGAAGGGACGTCGAGCTGCGAGCGACGACAGGACCCGCAGAGGGGTCAGCGAGAGAGACAACAGCAGGCGCAGCAAGCGGCGTGAGCGTGGAACGGTCACGGAAGAAGCAGGCAGAAGCACCGGAGTCGAGAGTGAAGGACAGCGAAGCAGTGGCGGAGGCCGAGGACGGAGCCGGTGCAGCGACTAGACTAGGCAAGCTAGGCAGTCCTATGCCTGACGCAGAAGGGGAGGCTAAGCTACACAATGGTGCAACACCTAAACTAGAGTACACAGGGTAATAAGATCCAGCAACACGAGAAGCGTCAGAATACAAAGCATGCAAAGCAGCACCTATCTGATCCATGTCTAACTCAAAGATCAGCACGCCCTGGCGGAGCAGACTGTGCCAGTCGGGGAGGTCCGGGGTCGGGCCAAAGCGACGACGAAAGAGATCGTCGAGGCGGCGGAAACAGCGGGCGGTCGGGTGCGGGCGGCGGCACAGAGTGCCGTGGAGAGGCCCGGTCTGAAGCTGGTACTGGCAGGTCACAGCATTGGAGCTGCCAGTAGACGCCAAGCTGCGCGGGCCACCACCACGGCCACCACCTGCGGAGGTGCCGGTCCAACCAGGCGGGAGACGAGCCCACGGCTGCGGCGGCTGCTGCTGGGATGGCGGCGGCTGCTGCGGGGGCTGCTCCTGCTGCGAAGGCGACTGCGACTGCCCCTTCCCACCGGTGATAGTCCCCTTAAGGGGACTACCGTCGCCACCACCACCACCACCACCACCAGCGCCACCACCACGACCTCCCTGAAGGCCACGGCCAACGCGGCGTGGGCGTTGCTGCGGGTGGACCACAGCAGTCGTCTCGGTAAGAGGGGTCGCAGTGGCGACCGCAGCCGAAACGTCTGTAAACGTGCACTGGGAGGGGGCACAGCCGTGAAAGATAGAGACTGCTGGCGCACCGCTCGACTGAGCGATAGTGCACTGGCAAGTCTCGATCTCGGTGAGGGTGTCTACAAAGGCGGTCAGAGTGAGGTCACCTGGGTGCTGGCTAAGGAAATTGGTCGCGAGCACTAGCTAGGCGGTCCGACAGGCGCATGGCGATAAAATTGAGCGTCATGCAGAAGGGGGGGGAAGCGTAGTGAGCTAAGCAGCAGTGATGGCAGTGCGATAGCGGCTCCTGCTGCAGTTTCTCTTGCTGACCCCTCCTCCGGCCCGGTAGTCGCCCGCAGCTCCACCACCCTTCCCTGTCTGGCGGTTCCTTCAGGCTCTCTTACAGGCCTGCATATCCCCTCGTTCTCAAGGAACCTAGTTGGTGTTGGCTGCCTCAAGGACCTTGGCGTCACCACTACGTTCCCTAGTCACGAGCGGTACGCTGTCTGTACCGAGGCCGCCACTGGTGCTCCCCTCACCACATTCCCTGGGGACCCGGTGTACGGACTGTTCACACTGGACACCGCGACCCCCCCGGTTGGGACGTCCCCTTAGGTGGCTGCGTCTACCCAGGTTGCTGCTACCTGCTCCTGTCGGTCGCTCACTCACCCGACACTCCTGTGGCACCACCGTCTAGGTCACCCTGCACTCCCGCGTCTGCGTCACATGTCACAGCACGATCTCGTCCTAGGTCTCCCAGGGTTGTTCCCCGAGTTGCCCTCCTCCCCAGCCCCACCGTGCACGCCCTGTGTCGAGGGCCGGCTCCACCGTGCCCCTCACTCCTCCTCGTTCCCCCCTACCGCCGCACCACTACAGACTTTGCACATGGACGTCTAGGGCCCCGCCCCCGTCCATGGGCCGCATCGAGAGCGCTACTTCCTAGTGCTTGTCGACGACTACACGCGCTACACCACGGTGTTTCCCCTGGAGCGGAAGGCCGACGTGCCTGACGTTCTCATCCCGTGGCTTGTCTCTGCGCGTGTCCACCGCGGTCTCCCTGTCTTGCGTCTCCACTCCGACCGTGGCGCAAGTTTGCCTCCGGCGTTCTTGGTCGTTTCTGTCGTGCGGAGGGCATCACCAAGATGTTCACCTAGCCGGACTCCCTGCAGCAGAATGGGGTCGCTGAGCGTCGCATCGGTTTGGTCATGGAGGTGGCTCGTACCTCCATGATCTATGCCGGTGCATCCTATTTTCTGTGGTTGTTCGCCATTCGCTACGTCGCTCACGAGCTTAACCTATGACCGCACTCCCAGCAGCCGCAGGTTTCGCCGACACTTCTTTGGTCCGGGTCTCCTGGTAACGCGTCTGCGTTCCACGTCTGGGGCTGCCTTGCTCACGTTCGTGCCCGGACAAGCTCACTGTCCGCACCCTCCCCTGCGTCTTCCTCGGTTTACCCCTTGACTCGTCCGACTGGCACTTCTACCACCCGCAGTCTCACCAGTTCTTTCACACCCGCGATGTCACCTTTGACGAGTCCGTCTCCTTCTACCGCCGCTTCCCCCACCGAGGTCCCCCGGTTACTCCGCCCCAATTCCTGGTCCCCCCTTCCCGGGTGGCCCCTATCTCTCCCCTTCCCCCTCCCCGTCCTGCACCATCTGGTGTGCCCCACGTCACCCCCTTCACGTCGGTTGTCCCTGTAGGAGTCTGCTAAATCTGGTGGTCCTGCGGCGCAGTCCTCGCCGCCTGCCCCTCCCCAGGTGTCTCCTCTTCCGCCGCCTCCGCAGCCGCCATCGTCACCGCAGTCGCAGCCGCCGTCACCGCCGCCGCCGCCGCAGCAGCCGTCGTTGCAGCCGCCGCCGCCGCCGCAACCGTCGTTGTAGTCGCCGCCGCCGCAGTAGTCGCCACAGCCATCGCCGTAGCCGTCACAGCAACAGTTCGTTGACTCGCGTTGGGGTGTGTACTAGTCCTGGGGTTCCTGTCATGGCTTGTCCCCACGGGCCTGGGGGTGGTACCGGTGCTCGAGGGTTTTCGGGCTCAGGGGGTGTTCCTTCTAGGGGTGCTGGATTGGAGTGTTCCGGAGGTAGTCCCTAAGGGTGACCCAGACGCTTTCGACATCCCGACCCCTCGCACTTACGCTAAGGCGGTTTCGGGACCATGGGCCTCGCAGTCGATAGCTGCCATGGAGCAGGAGATGGCATCTTGGAGATCCACCGGCACCTACGTCGACGCAGTTCCCCCACCTGGGGTGAACGTAGTCGATGGCCGCTGGCTCTTCAAGGTGAAGCGCCCTCCTGGAGAGTCGCCTGTGTTCAAGGCGCGCTACGTAACTAGAGGCATTAGTCAGCGTGAGGGGGTGGACTTCTTTCAGACTTTCGCCCCGACACCGAAGATGACTACTTTCGCGCACTGCTACACGTAGCAGCAGAGCGTGACTACGAGTTACACTCCCTCGACAACTTTGCTGCGTTTCTTCAGGGCAGACTACACGAGCAGGTCTACCTGCGCCGACCTCAGGGTTTCACTGGTACCTTCCCTCCTGAGACTCAGTGGCTCCTGCGGCGCCCAGTCTACGGCTTGCGCCAGGCGCCCCGCGAGTGGCATGACACGCTGCGTGCTACCCTTGCAGACCTGCAGTTCTTTCTGTCCTCCGCACACCCCTCGCTCTTCGTTCGTTCTGGCCAGACTCCGTTCTACATCCTTGTTTACGTAGACAATCTCGTCTTTGCCACTGCAGACCGGGCTGGCCTTTGTGAAGGCTGAGCTGCTGAGGAGACACACCTGCACTGACCTAGGAGAGCTGCGCCACTACCTGGGCCTGCACATCTCCAGAGACAGAGTAGCGTGCACCATCACTCTCACCCTGTCACACTTGGTGCGCCAGGTCCTTCAGAGGTTCGGTCTTCAGTTCTCCTCCGCACTGCCCACACCTCTTCCAGTAGATCACAGGCTCTTTGCTCCAGTCCCTGAGGAGTCAGCAGATCCCGGTGGTCCTTACGCAGAGCCGGTGGGTTGCCTCATGTACCTGATGACTTGCACTCGTCCAGATCTCGCATACCCTCTCAGCATCCTGGCTCGCTTTGTGGCCACAGGCAGACACAGACCTCAGCACTGGTCTGCAGCTAAGAGGGTTTTGCGTTATCTCGCGAGTACATCAGGCTTGGGGTTAGTGCTGCGAGGACGCAGGCAAGTGGTCCTTACTGGGCACACAGACGCTTCTTGGGCAGACGACGCCGAGACCCTTAGGTCCTCACAGGGTTACTGCTTCAGTCTTGGCTCAAGTGCTGTCTCGTGGAGAGCTACTCGCTCTTCGTCTGTTGCCCAGTCCAGCTGTGAGGCCGAGATCTACGCCGGTGCCATGGCGGCACAGGAGCTCCGCTGGCTTACCCTCTTGCTCACTGACTTAGGTGAGCGGCCTAGCTCTGCCCCGGTCCTGTACGCTGACAACAGGGCCATGGTCCTCTTGTGTCAGGAGCCTTGACTTGAGGGCAGAGCGAAGCACATCCAACTGCGGTACTTCCTCCTGCGCGAGCTACGGCGGCGTCGCCAGGCTCGTGTAGTACACTTGGCCTCAGGTGCCAACACAGCTGATATCTTTACGAAGGCGCTTGCGACTAAAGAACATCAGCGGCACTGCTTACAGCTTGGTCTTGTTCCTGTTGCCTCGCACTTGCTAGGACCTTGACTGCGTACAGACATTATATATATGTATTACCCAGACTGGCCTTGTGGCTTCTCCCAGTGGTTGGATTAGTAGTGCCGCCCTGGTCTTGCTCCTGTTTTGTCTGTACTCCTATTGACTGGTCTTTAGACCCTTGCATCAGAGGCTGGACTAGTAGTGCCGCCCTGAGCTGCTTGTTCTCATGTTAGGCACTGCCCTATGTAGTCTAGGGGGTGTGTCAAACTTATCTTAGTATGTTATTGTAGACTATGCAGGTTTGTGCCTTAGAGGGTACAACTCCCTAGCTTATATTACCTTGTACTCTCCTATTCTAATCATTATTCAGTTTTGAGACTTTCTACTTCTTCAAATACTTGTGTCTGCAGATTCTATACCTAGTCTCCTGCACCACCTTTCGAATTCTTTCACCCTCATACCGGTAACAGAACGTCACGATTATTCACTTAATCAGCTCAAAGGTCATTTTTTGGCTACTGCAGCAACAGTTTTTCATGAGTAATTACTGCACTGCAAACCACACATTGAGGCGCCTCATTTAGACACTTCTGATGTTCATTTGGACATCTCCTTACTCCTATTGGCCGCTGCGATCACAGCATTCATTAACAGCGACCGGAACCCGCCCTTCTCCAGCTCATGCAGGCCGGCGATGGTGGTGCCTGCACAGATGTCAAGGGGGGTACGGCGGTAGGGCACTGAGCAATGTCGGAGTAGAGCAGGGCAGAGCACAAGGCAGCATAGAATTCACAAGCAGGGATCGGAAGGAATCCGCCTTTCTCCAGCTCATGCAGGCCGGCAATGCTGGTGGCAACACAGTGAAGGGAACACATGGGTAAGGCACGGGGTGAGATATTCCGTTGAGGTGTCAGACGCATGCGGGAGCACAGCAGCCTAGCAGAGTAGACTAACCAGTGAGCAATTGCTGGCCAGTGGTACAGACACTGCACAGGTATGTGCAGCAGCCCACCACGTGCCCGTCGAGACTTTTGAGTCGACTCACAGCAGCCTAGCAGAGCAGTCCAACCAGTGAGCAGCTGCTGGCCAGTGGTACAGAAACTGCATAGGTATGAGTAGCAGCCCAATGGCGCTCGTCAGCATACCTGCTGGTGATGCGACGGAGTCTTTTAGTTGCCCTGGGTGCTTCTGTGTGTCGATCACCATCTTGGCTGCGCCATACACCTGCCAGGGGGAGAGTTGTTGGCAATGCTTGACAAAAAAGCATAGTTTTGAGGCGCCTCAAACTAAACCTGCCACTGCCATTTCCATTGCGACAGCCACTGCCATCTCGATTAAGTCATTGCACGGGCCTCCCCACTCACCGTCTGTGCAGCGAGCGACAGAGCCACCTTACTGGGAAGCCCATCGGCCGTACCACCGTTTGCTGTGTGGACTGAGCAACATGGCATCTGCTGAGTGCTGCTTCCTTAAGCCATACCTATCCTCTACAGGGCACGGGCCTCCCCACTCACCGTCTGTGCAGCGAGCGACAGAGCCACCTTCCTGGGAAGCCCAGCAGCCGTACCACCGTCTGCCAGAGCCTCGATCGCCACAAACACGTAGGCCGGGCCGCTACCACTGTGAGGAAGAGGGGGGGGGGGGGGTTGATGAGGACGGGTGACGTGAAGGACAGGGGACAGGAAAGCGTGAGTGGGGGGAGGATGATTCGTCACCACCACCTGCCAGAGTCTCAATTGCCGTGAATATGTAGGCTGGGCAGCTGGCACTGCGAAGGGACAGGAGGAGGAATGGTGGAAGTATGTACGAGGAGAGGAGGAGAGGAGGATGAGGAGGATGAGGAGGATGAGGAGGATGAGGAGGATGAGGAGGATGAGGAGGAGAAAACATTTAGAGACACGAGGGGGGTTAAAGGCGACAAATCGCTTTTGAGTCGACTCAAAAGCACGAGGGCGATGGATTCAAGTCGGCAAACATGTAGCAAACATGTGCAGACTCTTGGATGGATGTTGCAGAACATCTGAGATTCTGCAGGGAACATGCGCAGGCCGATTCAATGCACCTGAGCTACTGTTGCAATCGCCTGATCCTCTGTTGAGATCACCTGAGTCCAGTAACGGCGTCCAGGAGCCGTTCCTCCACCTCGTACACCTCCCCCACGGCTCCAAACATGGCCTTCACCAACGCCCCGTCCTCCTCTGTTGCCCGCGCTCCCAGACTCATGGCTGGATGGTTGGGACGGGGAGGAAAAGAGAGGTGAGTGCGGAAAGGCAGATCATGCAGGCACGACCCAGCAACTTGCCAGCAGCAGCGGCGCCGACACGGCACGGTGGGTTGGGCGTGACACGCACATTCCCCCCCCCACCCACTGCTGCATCCTGCTATAGGCATCCACCCACAAGAGATGGGTGTACAAGCACCTTGCTATATGCACCCTTCACTCTCTTACCAGCAGCGGTGGCACCAACAAGACAGGGTGTGTTGGGCATGACCCGCACTATCCGCACATCTCCCCCCCACCCCCCCTCCCTCCCCCCCCCCCTGGTGCATCTTGCTTTGACAGGGAGGCTCGCTTAAGCCTACCGTCGCGTCGCTTACCAGCAGCAGTGGCACCGACAAGGCACGGTGTGTTGGGCATGACTCTGACAATCCGCACATCCTCCCCCACCCACTGCTGCATCTTGCCAAGTGGCACGCCCGCGGCGATCGACACGATGAGGTGGCGCTCCGTCAGCGCGCCCGAGGCTGCCAGGTCAGCAAGCACGGGCTGTACGGCGAACGGCTTCACTGCAATGAAGATGACGTCACTGCTGGCTGCCACCTGCTTGAGAGGTGTGGGGGGTGCGCGGTAAAGGGGAGGAAAGGGGGGGAAAGGGCGGGGTGCGGGGGAAAGGGGAGGAATGGGAAAGGAGGTGTGGGGGGTGCGGGGGAAAGGGGAGGAAAGGGGAGGAAAGGGGAGGAAAGGGGAGGAAAGGGCGGTTGGGGATGCTTTTGCTGATGAGCTCCCCCCACCCAATTTCCCCCCTCACCCCATGCCATCTACCTCCCCATTCCCCGCCATGCCACTTGCCTCCTTGGCGCTCTCCTTGGTGTCGATGCCGATCCCCTGAAACACCGCCAGCCTGTCGCTGCTGACGTCAGCAGCCGCCATGTCAGCATACTCCACCACGCCAGCCGCGCTCAGCCCCCGCGCCACCGCCTCCGCCATCTGCCCCGCGCCTTTTGTGTTGGGGGGAAAAAGGCGGAGGGGGGGGGGGGGGGGGGGGGGGGGGAAGTGAAGGGGGGTGGTTGGGCGGGGTTGGGGGGAGGGGGCGTGGGGGGAGGTGGGGAGCGCAGAGGACGCGGCCCAGAACGCGGCTACCTGCCCCCTACCTGGGGAGGGCGAAGGGGGAGGCGTGGGGGAAGGAGCACACAGGGGGGGAGGCGCAGAGTGGGGGAAAAAGGGGGCAGAGCTTTGAAAGGAGGCAAGGAGGCGGAAGAAGACACGGGGCACAGTTGGCTCGCACCTATGAATCCGAGCCGCACTCTCTTCCCCGCGACCTCCGCCTCACGCTCCGCCTGCTCCTGCGGCGCATTTTCCTCCGCAGAGCTCACGCGCGCTACCGCCACGCCCGACGCCTCCCTGCGCGGATGCGCTGAAGAAAGGCTCGGCGCGCTTTGCAGCCGCGGAAGACGCGCCACCAGGTGGCTCCAAGCCCGGGGAGAAGAGTCCGCTGAGGGGGGTGCTGCGCGCGCGGTTAAATTGGAGCGGCGCAAAAGCGAGGGCGCGCAGGGGATTGTGGCGTCGAGTGATTGGGCTTGGATGCTGCCGCGGCGGGCACTACGATAAGCTGCGAATGAGGAGCGGGAGAATAGTCGCGCGAGAGGGGAGCAGAGAGCGGACATGGCGGCGGGAATGACGGCGCGCGGAACGAAGCTGAAGGCAAGGTGGATTCGACAATGCGGGCGGCGTGGATCACGGGAGGCGCGACACGTCAGCTCAGCCGCCTCAGCTGTAGGCAGAGGTGAATTAGCTGTGCTGTCGAATGAGGTCGAGGTGAGGTTCCCACGTGGTGTTGGAAGTTGTGTTGGTTGTACCCACGTCGGGAACCGATATTCACCGATCGGAACCGAAGCAGTTTGCGAATTCGCCCACACCTCACGAGTACACTTTACGTTTCCAGATGTACTGGTATTCTGTTCTAGTCGCTAACTCTATTAGCGCGTATGCGTGGGTTGCCGTTTCTGGTTCGCTGGTTCTGAGAAAATATGGTTCGGACCGGGAAAGTTCGGACCAGGGAATGTGGTTCGGAACCCGGTATAAGCTCAACAGCCTCGCATCTCATTTCGTAAGAAGCTTGAAAGTTTTCTGTAGATGTTTTGCGGTACTTCTCACACGCTAAACGGGAAGCTTCTCCCAACCGAACGCTGGGATCATGTGCCATGCCCGGGAGTCAAAGACCTGCCGAATACCTTCATTTTCCCCTTTTCCCCCCGCTCACACCGAATAACTCGCGTCCTCTGAGCTGTGAACCTGTGATCCGACCCGACAGACTTGTCCACCAAGCGAATTCTACGCCGTCACTGCGTCCCCCAATTCCTCGGAACCGACCGACCAGCCGCGTTCCTTCCAGGAATGGCTTTGGCGCGCCTCCAAACACGCAGCTATGATCCGTGTGGCACGCAGGTTTGGATCGTGTGGCACACAGCCTCCTGCCCTGCCCCCAGCATACAGCTTAGGCAGCCCCGCCAATCGCGGAGCGAACAGGCGCCGAACTTCGAAGTATTTAATGTGGCTGCTCCCAACAAGCTGCATCATTGAATTCCACTTCCGAGTAACTTACTCCGCATAGTGCCTTCTTCTGCTCTCTGACTCTTTGCTTACAACTTGAACTCAGCGCGTCGATCAGCCAGCCACCGTTTCGGAATCCGCCCACATCTTTTATCCGAAGTTCGGGTCGCAGCGCCGCGTGGACGTTTAGTCTCTCTCCTCGCGACCGCGTGGACGTTTAGTCTCTCTCCTCGCGACCAGACGATGACAAGCGCAGCAGGAATAGTCGTCGTGCTCCCGATCGTCCTGCTCCTTCTCTTGTCATCATCACAACCCACAGCCATCTGCGCATCCGCCGAATCCACGACCGATTTATCGGAAGCGTTCGCTTCTGGCATGGCCTCGCCCTTAGAAAAGGAGCTTTCGTCGGCGGGACTGACGGGCTTCGCGAGCCTGCTCAGGCACGCCGGGCTGATGCCGGAGCTCGAGCTGCGCGCGCGGACCGGCTCCACCATGACCGTGTTCGCGCCGACCAACGACGCGCTCATGCGCGCGGACCCCGCGCTCCTCGCGTTCCTCAAGCTTCCGCGCAACGGCGCGCTGCTCCGCGACGTGCTGCTGTTCCACGTGGTCGCGCGGCCGGTCTCCGCGTTCGCCTGGGAGGGCGCGCAAGCGACGCTGCAGGGCGCGCCGATCGCGCTCCACGTGGACTCGCTCGCGTTCCAGGTGGGCGGAACCACCGTGAAGCAGTACCGCGCGCTCACGCTCTCTCTGGATCTCCTCGGCGAAGGGCCCCTGTCGGGGGAAGGCGCGGACGCGGAATTTGCGCAAAGAAGCGGCTTGGAGGTCGGCGGGAGCGGCACGGCGGGCACGGTCGTGGTTCACACCATCAACGCGCTGCTCGTGCCGCCTTTCCTCGACGAAGCGCTCTCGCTCGCCGCCGGTGATCTCTCTATTGTCGCCGCGACGGACAGCAGCGGGCGGTTACTCGCGGAATTGGAGTCCGCTACCCCCGCGCCCGCGTCAGCTCCGAGCTCGTCGCCCGACCCGCCGCCGGTCCAGCCTTCCCCCCCTCCGCCAGTTGCTCCCTCCCCTCCGCCCCCAAAGAGCGGTGCGCCGGGTGTCTCTGCGCTGAGCTTACGACAGCTGGTTCCTTCTGTGGCGGTCGCTATCTCCGCCATCGTTGTGTTGTTGTGAGGGGCATCGAAGTGAAATCTAGGGATGCTGCGGTGAAATTTAGAAGGCATAACTTATACCGTGCATAAGTAAAGTGCACAATCTAGTTGTTTATTAGATTTATTGTTCAGCACTTTTATACCCAGTACGAAGGGTTGTTCTGTCTTTGTACGAGATAACACATTTCCATCCACAACAAAGTGAAAACTTTTGTAGCAGTACGGGCTTGTAGCGGAGAAAGGATTCTTTAGGGCATCCGAAGTACGGCGTAAGGTTATAGGCATCGCGGAACCGAGAGATAACTCTATCCAACCGTCTTGGGACGTCACAAATTCTTTGCTTCGGACACCCCCTAAGGCATAGTCAGTCCAGTTGCTGTTCAAGCTGAGTTAGTCCCGCCGAAAGTGACGCTGCGTCAGTCATCTGTTAGCCGCTTTACCCCCACACGCAGTCGTCAAAATTTACCGGTACTTTAGTGTTAGGTACTGCTTTTTTGCGCACAGTCCTACTCTCGTCTGGTGCTCGGTTTTCCTACAGGCCGGATTTTTAACTCCTTTCGCGACGTACTACTGTAGGTGTCCAGAGGGACTGCACGCTTCGTTCGTCCACCGTTTAGCTGAGAAGACGCAGCACTGATAACAAGGTGGTACTACAGCGCGAACTTCTTCTAGCGAGCGGGAAACCGTTCAACCTGATTTCCTTCTCCGTGGTTGCGTGCTCCACGAAAGCTTTTTCCAGGGAAGCGTATTCCGGGGAAGCTTATTCCAGGGGAAGCAGCATGGTGTGCGACAAATGTAAGCTACGACATCTGGAGGTCCGGCCCCGTGTACAGCAATTCTACGTAGTAACCGTCCAGTTGTATTTTGAGGCGACTCAAAAGCCCCGTGTACAGCAATTCTACGTAGTAACCGTCCTCTCATCTTCTGTTAGCTTCAAGCCTGCTATCCCAACAACTCTGATTTCTAGCAGGTGAGGAGGTAGTGCCGGACACGTGAAAGCAGAGTCTGATTCCACGTCATGACTTTTGAGTCGACTCAAAAGTCACCTAGTGCCGGACACGTGAAGGCAACGTTGCGTGCTCCACGTCAGCTATTCCTCCCAATCCCGGCAGGGTGCAAAGAAGCTATTCAAGGTGATTGCACCGGACTAGTGGAAGGAGGGTGCAGATTGAATTCCGATTTAAGATTTTCCTCCCTGTCCTGGCAGGTGAGAAGAAGGGAGAGGTGGTAATGCTGGAGTGGAAGGCGGTTGTGGCTTCTAATTACTAATCCCTTCTAATTACTAATCCCTTCTAATTACTAATCCCTTCTTATTACTAATCCCTTCTAATTACTAATCCCTTCTTATTACTAATCCCTTCTGATTACTAATCCCTTCTAAGTACTAATCCCTTCTAAGCTTTCCCCATTTCTGCAGGCCAGAAGAAGCTATCTAAGGTGATAGTGCCGGACAAGTGGAAGGAAGGTGCATCCAACACCACAGAGAGCGGAGGGAGGAAGATCAACGAGAACAAGCTGCTGTCCAAGAAGAAAAGGTATGCTGCGTTATAGTGAGAAGCTACACTTCGTTGCACTCTGAAACTACACTTTAATTCACTGAGTATGGAGGAAGATCAACGAGAACATGCTGTCGAAGAAGAAAAGGTATGCTGCATTATAGTGAGAAACTACACTTCGTTGCACTCTGAAAGTACACTTCAATTCACTGAATATGGAGGAAGATCAACGAGAATAAGGTGCTGTTGAAGAAGAAAAGGGACTATCCTGCCCCGTCTTTCTTAGTCGGATCAAGTGCCGCCTTCTGGTGAGGAAGCTTGAGAAGCTGCACTGCCAGCTTGAGAAACTGCACTGCCAGCTTGCTTTTGGTGTTCTAGCAAAAGGACTTAGTGTTTTCCTTCTGTACTTCTTGAGGCGCCCCCATAATAGACTCCTCACACAGGAGTACTGGGTGGTGTTCCCCTTCTGCTCGTACGTTCCTCGCCACTCTCTCTCTCTCTCCCCCTCTCCCCCTCTCCATCCTTTCCCCTCCACCCTGTTCACACCTGGGCCCTTTTTTACAAGCAGGTACACCCCTTATTCGTCGTCTGCATCGTTCAAATGCATCATATGCAAGCAGCAGCTACACCAGGAGGGAAAATACTGCCACCTGTGTTCTTATAAAAAAGGTGAATGCCACTTCCTTCAATGTGCCTGAAGAGAGGGGGAATAAAGCGGTGTATGTTCAATACCTCTTCTCTCCTTACATTTCTCACTTCAATTGCAGTCTCACTTCAATAACAGTCTCACTTCAATTGCAGTCTCACCTTACCCTCTTTCGGTGCTCCCTGTTTGCGGTGCTCCCTCCTCACCCACGCGCAGGTGTGTGTGCCATGTGTGGAAAGCAGGTCCTAGATACCTCCATGTACAAACAGTCTGCTGTTTGACTGAACAGCCTGTGTGTCACCCATGCCCAAAACAGCTGTAAAATTGTAAATACCGATAGATAGATAATTTACATGTTATGTTGCTCAAACAAAAGAATGGAGCGTATATTGGAGCTCTAAGCCCACATGGCTGCAGGTTTGGAGCACCCTAGCTAGCCAGCTGAAGCAGAAGGCTACCATAACCCCAACAGGAAGATCGACTAAGCGAATATGGAAGTATATTCAGCACAAGGCAGGGCCATATTTAGAGGTGAGCAAGGAATGGTCATGGTTCCTGACCAGTGCGGCAGGGACTACAACGAATAGCACCCCAGACAGGCCAAAGCAGAACGCCACCCTGCTGCTTGGCCTCTGAGCTTGAACACTGGTGTGTGTGTGTGTGTGTGTGTGTGTGCGTGCGTGCGTGTGTGGTGCGTGCGTGCGTGCGTGCGTGCGTGCGTGCGTGCGTGCGTGCGTGCGTGCGTGTGTGTGTGTGTGTGAGAGAGAGAGAGAGAGAGAGAGAGAGAGAGAGAGAGAGAGAGAGAGAGCACAGCAGAGCCACTGTACTGCTGTAAACGGGTGTGCAAAGAATGCTCATGCCCACAGGGCAGTGACCGCAAGGAAGAGCACCCCAGCCAGGCTGAAACAAAATGCCACTATGGCTGCCACCGCTTGCCCTCGGGTCTTGAAAACTCCGGTGGACGATGAAAGCATGTTGAGGGCCTTTTCCATAAACGGAGCCATCATCAGCGCTCTGCAAGCAAGGAGTAAAAGGACAAAAACCGGATTATTGAGGTGCCTAAAAAATCGTCCGGAGCATGATGAAAGCATGTTGAGGGCCTTTTCCAAACACGGAGCCATCATTTTGCTCTGCAAGAAGTATAAGGGACAAAAAACCAGGTGGGAGGGAGGGGAGAGAAAGACGTCGGTTACGGTACTCTGCGTGTGTGTCACGCTCTGACACGAAGCTTTCGGCAGTGGAGATGTTAACAGGTCAGCATCGATGAGGACTTGTAACCCTAAACAGCAGCTTCGCCAGAAGGCCCCCCCCCCCCATTGTCACCACAACATTCCAGCACAAGCCCGTCGTCAGTAACGCCTTTCAGAGGATTAGCACAGTAGAGTAAGGATTGGCAGTAAGAAGATTATTAGCACATGCGACCGCAACTCGACTTACCCCCCAGCTCGGACTAGCTTGGTGACCTGACTGCCAGCCCACACCATGGCAAAGACCTTGAGAAAGCTGTGGGGGAAGGGGAAGGGAAAGAGGCAGGGAGGAAAGGGGGGGACGATTGGGGCTGGGTGGGGGTTGATGGGGAAAGGAAAAAAAGCTGGAAGAAGGTGGTGATTGGAGAGTGGAGAAAATTACAAACGCTGCCTCTCTCTCGCAACCTCATCCCCACTTCCACACAGTACCCCAAACACTACCCTGTGTTGGGTTGCTGGCTCTCTTGAGAAAGACCTCTTCACAGACTTTCCCTCCCACTCCCTCACACACTCCCTCGCACACTCCCGCGCATGCACCCCCTTTCCTCCACCCCTAGCGCCAACTCCCCCCAACCTTCAAGTCCGCCTCCCCCCACCCTCCCCCTCTCCCCCCTCCCCCTTCTTCCCCCACCCATGCCATGCCTGCCAGTCAAGCCACTCACTTCTTAGCTGCTGCTGCAAAGCCAAGGCCACGCGGCGAGGGGGATACATACAGGCTGCACACGGGCACGCACACACACACACACACATGCACTCACATGCACTCACATGCGCACACATGCACACACATCCACGCACATGCACTCGCATGCACTCACATTGACACACGTGGACACGCATCCACTCATGTGCACTGGCATGCACACACATGCACAAACATGCACACACATGCACTCACATGCACACACATGCACACACATGCACTCACATGCACTCACATGCACTCACATGCACACACATGCACTCACATGCACTCACATGCGCACACATGCACTCACATGCACTCACGTGCACTCACATGCACTCACATGCACACACATGCACTCACATGCACAGACATGCACTCACATGCCCGCACATGCACTCACATGCACTCACATGCCCGCACATGCACTCACATGCACTCACATGCACTCACATGCACTCACATGCCCGCACATGCACTCACATGCACTCACATGCACTCACATGCACTCACATGCACACACATGCACTCACATGCACTCACATGCCCGCACATGCACTCACATGCACATGCACACATGCAGAGATAGAGAGGGGGGCGCGGTGGGGGGTGGGGGACGGGGTGATCTAGATGATTGCTGGTGGCGAGGGAGGTGGGAGGGGGTGCGAGAGGAAGCTTTTAATGAGTCGATGTTAGAGCCGCTTTTGAGTTGCATTTGAGTCGCTTTTGAGTCGACTCAAAAAGGGAGGTGGGAGGGGGTGCGAGAGGAAGCTTTTGAGTTGACTCGAAACGAGATGACTTTTGAGTCGACTCAAAAGCAGAGAAAGACGCGTGGGGGGTCGCAGTGGCGATGGGGAGAGGGGCGAGCTAGATGTTTGCCAGTGAAGATGGGGGGAGTGCAGAGGTGGGGTGGAGCGGAGAATGGGCAGAGGGCGAGACGTCAAAGGATGTAAGATCATATGTCCGACTTACAAGACGAAGAGGAAGGCGAAGATGTAGCAGGAGGAGTTGAAGATGCTGTAGGAGAGCACGCCAGGTGATAATAATCTAGTCTTGAGCCGTCTCAAATGAGCACGACAGGTGATAGTAGTCTACTTCTGAGACCCCTCAAGACTCACAAGACGAAGAGGAAGGCGAAGATGTAGTAGACGGTGTTGAAGAGGCCATAAGAGAGCACGCCAGCCATGCCAAACGACTGCAGCTTTCCCAACACCCTGAGGAACGGCCAGAGGGACGTCAATCGATATATGGATGAAAATATTCTTGAGGCGCCTCAAAACTAGACTTCTATCACGCAGTTTTTGAGGCGCCTCAAAACTAGACTTCTATCACGCGGTTTTTGAGGCGCCTCAAAACAACCTGAGGAACGGCCAGAGGGAAGTCAATCGATATATGGATGAAAATAGAGACTGCAATGTAGCTACTCAGGGTGACCTGAGTAGTTCTCAGGGTGCAATTCTCCGTATCTTCTTCTTCTTCTTACCAGACGAGCGACCTGTCTGGGGGAAAACAGAACTCCCGTTCCTGGAAAGGAAACAACCAAGCTTCCGCGAATCTTCTCACCGGGCGCGACTCACTGGGCCGTCTTCGCCTTGTTCCTCCGCAGCATTTCTCGGATAGGCCCTAGAAATGAAGCTTCCGGGGTGCTTCCAAATGATGCGCTTTCAAGCGATGGGGGGGAGGTGGGATGTCCGGAGGAGGGGGGAAGCGTTTGCTTGCCGCTGCTTGCGCTGCTGCCGTCGCTCCTGCCATCGCTACCGCCATTGTTGCTGCTATAGCTTGCATCTCCGCTATTATTATCCCCGTTATTACTCGCCAGTACAGTCGTTTTTTGGAGAGCCCGTCTGTCCGAGCCGCTGCGGTTCCAACGACTGTTTTCTCGTTTCCTCGTCAATGCAGCTGCAGTTTTTCGCAGACTTTGCGAAAAGCTGTGAGCCGAACTCAAACCGGACGAAGGTTTCGCGAATTCCCTGTCGCAGCTGTTAGCGGCGCCGCCCCGAAGCACAGACAGTGGTCGCCACGCTGGACCGCAGCACGCCTGCTGCGCGGGGACAAGCGAGTGCCGCAAAACCGCCTCCATGGCGGTGAGTCGTTGTCCCGTTGGCTCACATGCACTCGCGAAACCAGAGAGACTCGCTCGCGGCTTTGAAACTACGAAGGGGAAAGTCGGCCAGGGATATGGTTATGGGTGGGCGGGTGGTCCGTCCGAGACGAGAGAGCCTCGTTTCAGAATGGAAGGGAAGGGGCACACAGCATTGCTGTAGTGGTGGTTCTGAAACGGGGACACGTGCTTTCTGTTGGGTGCACACCGCAAGGCGTTCAGTTAAAAATCTTCAATTCAAATACATTATGTTTTCTGTTGGGGCTTCTTTTTACTCCTTGGCTGCTTACAAGTTGTCACTCGTTTTTCCAACTTCCCTCCTACGACACCTCTCTTTCTACCTAGAACTCATGCTCATAGACATACCAGTACATACCTATTCAGGAATACGTGGGTACAGTAATCCTATCGCTTGTTTCTCTTCTGCACACCGAGAGCCAACGCTACGCCCACCACCACAACCCCTACAGGCACGAGCAGATGCCAGTACCCTCCTATACCCCCAGAATGCCCACTAGCATCACGTGGCTGATTTAGGCTAGTGGGACCAGATGTGCTGGCCCCGGTCGAGGCCGAGTCAAGTGGTTGTTGGTGCTCCTTGTGGTGCTCTGGCTGGTCTCTCTTTAGCACGTACTTGCTGCAGATGTCGCACTTATCCGTGCGGCTGCCACACACGTCCTGCAGGCGTGTGAGAAAGGAAGGAAGGAAGGAGAGAGTACACATTATTGCCTGGTGGACGATTCCAGTGGATTTAAGCGTGAAACAATGCAGGCGGTGGCTTACAGTTCGAGGCATGAGGACTGGTTTACAACCGCCTTGATAACACAGGTTGCACCGGGCTTATGGCGTGGGGAAGGAGCCGACGGCCGTGACAGGGAGGTCACAGCAGGGGCAAAAGTGAGGCCTATCGTTAAGCTGGCTCAGAATGAATGGCCATGCAGAGAGGCTTAGGGCTTACCGTATGGGGAGTGAAGTCTATGGTGGGGACAGGGAGGTCGCAGAAGGGGCAGAGAGCTGACAGTTGGGGGGAGTCATCCCTACTTAGAGTCGTCCATATTAGCAGAACACATAACATAACCATGCAGGGAGTAAAGTCCATGGTGGTGACAGGGAGGTCGCAGAAGGGGCAGAGAGCTGACAGGGGGGGGGGGGAGCCATCCCTACTTAAAGTCATCCCTCCTAGAGTCATCCCTACTTAGAGTCATCCCTACTTATTAGCTGTGTAAACAGCAAAACCATGCTTAGGGCTTACGGTATGGGGAGTGAAGTCCATGGCGGTGACAGGGAGGTCGCAGAAGGGGCAGATGAGCGGTCGCAGGGCGCAGGATGATGCCTCGTGTGCTGGCAGGAGGCGGTGCTCCATGACCTCGCCACAGAGCGAACAGGGGGCCTGAGACAAGAAAGGAGCGGGGAGGGGAGGAGAGGGGGGGAGAGCGGAGGAGAGAGAAAGAAGCAAAGTGATGTTTCGTGTGCTGGCAGTAGATGGTGCTCCATGACCTCGCCACAGAGCGAACAGAGGGCCTGAGACAAGGGAGGAGAGGGGAGGAGAGGGGAGGAGAGGGAAAGGAGCAAGGTGATGTTTCGTGTGCTGGCAGGAGGCGCTGCTCCATGACCTCGCCACGGAGAGAACAGGGAGGTGAGAAGGGAGGTGAGAAGGGAGGTGAGAAGGGAGGTGAGAAGGGATGGGTGAAGGGAGGTGGGATGATGGGGGTGAAAAGGGAGGTGAAGAGGAGATGAGAGGAGAGGGGAGATGAGGAGGAAAGAGGTAGACATACGTGAGAATGTTTCACGTGCGTTACGAAACGTTATACGTAAGTCCGTTAAGCTGATGTGTTGGCACTCGCTGGAGCATCTAGCTAAGTCGCAGCACTCACTCACAGCAGCATGCACAGTTGCCACGTACGTGCCACGTGTTGGTTGCCACGTGTGTGAGTGACATGACCCAAGAGCATCTATGGCTAAGTGCCAGCACTCACTGTGCCGTGCACCGCCGCCACGCGCTAGTCCATGGCTGCAGTCGCCACCATCTCATCTTGGCAGGCACAGTAAGGGCTAAGCGCACCCAGTGCATCTACTGCATCGAGTGCATCTACTGCATCGAGTGCATCTACTGCATCGAGTGCATCTACTGCATCGAGTGCATCTACTGCATCGAGTGCATCTACTGCATCGAGTGCATCTACTGCATCGAGTGCATCTACTGCATCGAGTGCACCTACTGCATCGAGTGCATCTACTGCATCGAGTGCACCTACTGCATCGAGTGCATCTACTGCATCGAGTGCATCTACTGCATCGAGTGCACCTACTGCATCTACTGCCAGAACTCACAGGGGCGTGCACGGCTGCCACGTGCTGGTCCATGGCTGCAGTCGCCACCATCTCATCGCAGCCGTCGCACCGCACGAGCCGAGTCTCGCAGTGCGCCATGTGCAACGGCAGGTTGGCCACGGGGATGGGCCGAGCGCTGTGGCGGGGGGGAGAGGAGGGGGGGGGGAGAGAAGGGGGGGGGGAGGGGGGAGGGGGGAGGGGAAGGGGGGAAAGGGAAGAGCACAGGGATGAGGCGCCTGGAAATCCGCTGTAAACAGTACCAACAAGCACGAGATTGCAACGGACGACACGGACGAATAACGACAGCGTGGGATGGACCGGCGACGAGTGTACGCAGCCTCGTTTACCGACTCGAGAAACTGTACCAGTGATCGCAGATCGCGGTTTCCGCGGCAGCCATGGCTTCGGCGTTGGTAGAGTCCCTTGAGTCGTTAGCAGCCATGGCTGGCTTCGACGGCGCGCAGCCACGCCGAAGCGGGAAGATGGAGAGGTAGACCTAAACTAAATAGTCGAGCGCAACGCGGAAAGAAACGGCTACGTAATGGTGGTTCTGTAACGCGGCATTCGCAGTTTCGTCAACTGGGAAGTACAGCGGAGCTGAAGGGAAGGGGAGGTACAGATACTCGAGCATCAGCACATTAGCCCCTACTGCTAGGAACATTGGGGATTTCGAAATATTTCGTGACAGCTCAGCGGGTAACGCAACGTCGGAGTTTGATACTGTTTCCTCAGAATTTATACACCACATACAGTAGGCTTCACATACATCACATCACATATACCTTAAGTGCTCAACTGGATTTCATTCAAGGCAGCAAAGTCTTGCTCTGCGAAGGCTAAGCCAAGGGCCACTGTAAGGAATTTTCTATTCCTTACCCAGCGGTACTGCTATCGCGTACGCTCGAACACACCCGAAGCCTCGGGACGGTTCCAGACCTTTCTGACATAACCGCCTCGGCTTCTCCATACCTAGTTCGATCTTCGGGAGTTCTCCGGGCCTCGCTTCGTCACTTCGAGACCCTTCGATCTCCTTCCCGAACCTTCCCATCTCATGGTTAGACTAGCTCTGGAGTTCCTATTGTCAAACATGTTTAGTTATCATGCTTGTATAGACTGTATAGGGTCATCTTCTAGAGAGTACAACAGTTAGGTATATGTTTGTGTACTCTCTCTCTCTATTCATTAATTTTCACTGTTTGATATGGTATCACGCGTAGGTAGGATCCCCCCCCCCCCCCCCCCCCCCCCCCCCCCCCCCCCCCCCTCACGCTTCCGCTCGCCCCCTAGCTGGGCCCCGTCGTGCTCCTAGCCCCGTCGCGACCCTCCCTAGCCCCGTCGCGCCCCTTCCTGGGCCCCGTTGCGCCCCTTTCTGGGCCCCGTCGCGCTCCTCCCAGGCCTCGTAGCGCCCCTCCTGGGCCCCATTGCGCTCCTCCCAGGCCCCGTCGCGCCCCTTCCAGGGCTTCGTAGCGCCCCTCCAGGCCCCGTCGCGCCCCTTTCAGGGCTTCGTAGCGCCCCTCCAGGCCCCGTCGCGCCCCTTCCAGGGCCTGGTAGCGCCCCTCCAGGGCCCTGTCGCGCTCCTCCCAGGCCCCGTAGCGCCCCTCCTGGGCCCCATTGCGCTCCTTCCAGGCCCCGTCGCGCCCCTCCCTAGCCCAGTCGCGCTCCTCCCAGGCCCCGTAGCGCCCCTCCTGGGCCCCATTGCGCTCCCCCCAGGCCCCGTCGCGCCCCTACCTGGGCTTGGTAACGCCCTCCAGGCCCCGTCGCGCCCCTACCCATCCCCGTCGCCCCTGCTCGGCCCCGTCGCCCCTGCTCGGCCACGTCGCCCCTGCTCGGCCCCGTCGCGGCCTATCGGCCGCGTGGCGCCCGCCCGGCCCCTGTCGCACCTGCCCGGCCCCTGCTCGCCCGCCCGGCCCCGTCGCCCCTGCCCGGCCCTGCTGTGGCCTGCCCGGGCCCCGTCCCTGCCGCCCGGCCCCGTCGCCGCCGCCCGGCCCCGTCGCAGCCGCCCGGCCCCGTCGCAGCCGCCCGGCCACGTCGCAGCCGCCCGGCCACGTCGCAACCGCCCGGCCCCGTCGCCCCTGCCCGGCCCTGCTGTGTCCGGCCCGGCCTCGTCCCTGCCGCCCGGCCCCGTCGCAGCCGCCCGGCCCCGTCGCAGCCGCCCGGCCACGTCGCAGCCGCCCGGCCTTGTCGCTGCCGCCCGGCCCCGTCGCCGCCGCCCGGCCCCGTCGCCGCCGCCCGGCCTTGTCGTGCCTGCCCGGCCCCGACGCACCTGCCCCGGCCCTCCATACTTCCTGGTACTGTCCCCCGTTCCCCGCACCACTTTGCACCCTCCTGCACTTTCCTGCCCCGCCTTGCATCGCATTGCACCTCACTGGATAGCACTGACCGCACTGCACCGCACTGGACCGCACTGCACCGCACTGCATCGCACTGCACCGCACTGGACCGCACTGCACCGCACTGCATCGCACTGCACCGCACTGGACCGCACTGCACCGCACTGCATCGCACTGCACCGCACTGCACTGTCCTCCACTGCCCCTCATGGCTGCTGAGCTTCGTTTTGATGTTGAGGGTCAGCCTCTGGAGTTCGAGGCGTGGTTGGCTGACCTTCGCCGCCACCTCACTGGCAGCGGCAGGACGGCCACCCGCTTTCTGCACACCTAGACGGTATGCTCCCCTGCCCTGACCCCCCTGCTGTGCTGCCCGCTGATCCCACGCCCGCTGAGCGCGAGTCCACTGCCGCTGCTGCCCTTGCCCGCTCTGTCTGGCTTTCCCGCGATGCCCTTGCTCAGCTCGCCATTAGCAATGCCCTCCCCCCCCACTGAGCGCCCTCGCTTTAGAACCATTCCTACCGCCCAGGCCTACCTCGATGCTGTCATCAAGCGCTATTCTACCCCTCCTGCTGCCTCAGTGGGTCGCCTGATCCTTCCCCTGCTCTTTCCTGACCTGGCGTCTTTCCCCACTGTCTCTGACCTGCGCTGCCCACCTGCGCTCGATAGATGAGGCCTGGCGCGCTGCCTGCACTGATGCTCAGCTTAGAGTCCACCAGCCTCCCATGACCTCTACCCTCTACCTCCTTGCCACCCGCCTACCTGACCGCCTTGCCGCTGCCCGCGACCAGTTCCTTAGCATCCACCCTGCTGCTCTCACCCTCACCGACTTTGTTGACACCCTGGACTGCCATAGAGACTCGTCACCGCTCCATAGCCCTGGCGAGCGGTACAGTACCGGTCCCTATCTTTCAGGGTTGTGCCCCCGCTCAGTGTACCTTCTCCGACGGCTCTGTCGCTGTGGCTGAGACTGCTGCTGCAGTGCAGTCCCGCTCGGCGAAGGGCCGTCGCCCCAAGGTTGGGAGCGGCGGAGGCGGCGGGGGTGCGGGTGG
This sequence comes from Closterium sp. NIES-67, assembly GCA_027943415.1. Taxonomy (NCBI): domain Eukaryota; kingdom Viridiplantae; phylum Streptophyta; class Zygnematophyceae; order Desmidiales; family Closteriaceae; genus Closterium; species Closterium sp. NIES-67. The sequence goes on from BQMB01001144.1 coordinate 50,291, forward strand.
GGGTAGTGGTGGAGGCGGGGTCGTCCGGTGCCGGTGCGGACGTGGGGACCCTGCCCGGTCCAGCTGCCCCGCTGCCTCCACAGTTGCAGCAGCCGCAGCAGCAGCAGTCGCCGCAGCCGCAGCCTTCGCAGCAGCCGCAGCAGCCGCCGCAGACGAGGCAGGCGAGTACTCTCCCACCTGGGTGGCCTGGAGCTGGTGGTGGTCGGTGCGCGTGGTGGTGCACCGGGTGGTGGTTCTGGAGGCGGGCCCCTGGTCAGTACCAGATCCAGACCGGTCCTCGCCGCGGCTTCGTTTGCGGTAAGATCGGTCATTCTACTCCTCGCTGTTTTCGTCGCCTGGACGACCTGTTCCGCCAGCGCTTTGCCCGGCGCCGACCTCCCGGACTGGCACAGCTTGCTTAGGCGTAGCATTAGGATTTTTGACTTGGACATGGATGCCATTGTAGCGGCCTTGCATGTGATGTATGGCTGATGACTCTAGTGTGCTTCCCTCTTATTACCCCGTGTTGCCTAGTGTAGCGGTGCCTAGCGTAGACTCCCTGCTGCGTCAGGCGTAGGATCTCCTGCTTTGCTTAGCCTTGGTGCTTCCACCGCTTCACTGCTGCCTCGCGCGACTGCTGCGCTTTCCTTCACCTTGGAGTCTGGCGCCTCCCGGTGTTTCTTCCGCGACTCCACGACGCTGACGCCGCTTGCCTGTTCCCGCTGCAGTTACTCTTGCTGACCCCTCCGGTGGTCCCGTCGTTGCCCGCAGTTCCACCTCCCTTCCCTGTCCGGCGGTTCCTTCGGGGCACTCTCCACAGGTCTGCATATCCCCTCGTTCTCCAGGAACCTAGTTGGTGTCGGCTGCCTCCAGCGACCTTGGCGTCACCACTACGTTCCCTGGTCACGAGCAGGTCTGCTGTCTGTACCGAGGCCGCCACTGGTGCCCCCCTTACCACTTTCCCCCGGGACCCGGTGTCCGGCCTGTTCACACTTGACACCGCGCCGTCCCCGGCTGGGTCTTCCCCCCGGTAGCTGCGTCCACCCAGGTTGCAGCCGCGTGCTCCTGTCGGTCCCTCACTCACCCGACTCTCCTTTGGCACCACCGCCTTGGTCACCCTGCACTCCCACGTCTGCGTCACATGTCCCAGCACGGTCTCGTCCTTGGTCTCCCCGGTTCGTTCCCCGAGTTTCCCTCCTCCCCCGCCCCACCGTGCACGCCTTGTGTCGAGGGCCGGCTCCGCCGTGCCCCTCACTCCTCCTCTTTTCCCCCTACCACCGCACCACTGCAGACTCTGCACATGGACGTCTGGGGCCCAGCCCCGGTCCATGGGCCGCGTCGCGAGCGCTTCTTCCTAGTGCTTGTCGACGACTTCACGCGCTACACCACCGTCTTCCCCCTGGAGCGGAAGGCCGACGTGCCTGACGTTCTCATCCCCTGGCTTGTCTCTGCTCGTGTCCACCGCGGTCTCCCTGCCTTGCGCCTTCACTCCGACCGGGGTGGCGAGTTTGCCTCAGGTGTCCTTGGTCGCTTCTGTCGTGCGGAGGGCATCACCCAGACGTTTACCCTGCCGGACTCCCCGCAGCAGAATGGGGTCGCTGAGCGACGCATCGGTTTGGTCATGGAGGTGGCTCGCACCTCCATGATCCACGCCGGTGCACCCCATTTTCTGTGGCCGTTCGCCGTGCGCTACGCCGCTCACCAGCTTAACCTGTGGCCGCACCCCCAGCGGCCGCAGGTTTCGCCGACCCTTCTGTGGACCGGGTCCCCTGGTGACGCGTCTGCGTTCCGCGTCTGGGGCTGCCTTGCTCACGTTCGTGCCTCTGGCACGGACAAGCTCACTGCCCGCACCCTCCCCTGCGTCTTCCTCGGTTTCCCCCTTGACGCGTCCGACTGGCACTTCTACCACCCGCCGTCTCACCGCTTCTTTCACTCTCGCGACGTCACCTTTGACGAGTCCGTCTCCTTCTACCGCCGCTTTCCCCACCGTGGTCCCCCGGTTACTCCCCCCCTTTTCCTGGTTCCTCCCTCCCTGGTGGTCCCTGCCCTCCCCCCCCCCCGCCCCCCCGTCCGGCCCCCTCTGGTGTGTCTCACGTCACCCCCCTCCCGTCGGTCGTCCCGGTCGACGAGTCTTCTGACTCTGGTAGTCCTCCGGCGCAGTCCTCGCCGTCTGTCCCCCCCGGTGTCTCCTCCTCCACCGCCTCCGCAGCCGCCGTCGCCGCAGCTGCTGCAGCCGTCGTCTCCACCGCCGCCGCCGTTGCAGCCGTCGTCTCCGCCGCCGCCGCCGTCGCAGCCGTCGCTGCAGCCGCCGCGCCGCCGCCGCCGTCGTCGCTGCCGCCGTTTGTGGACTCTGGGGGTGTCCCTTCTGGGGGTGCAGGTGTGGAGGGTTCGGGAGGTAGCCGTCGCGCAGCTTGTGGCCCTGGTGTTGGTGTTGTGTCGCCGCAGCAGCAGTCCCCGCCTGTGTCCGCCCTCCGTCTGCTCGGCCTTCCGTCTCCTGACCCTGCGCCTGTTCCTCTCCTGCCGTCTCCCCCTCTTCCCGTCTACCCCGTGTTCCCTCTGCCAGACT
>BQMB01001145.1:0-43987 GCA_027943415.1 Closterium sp. NIES-67
AAGATCGGCACACCGAAGTCTTACCTTGTACGTCTCTTTCAAAGACAGGCAGGTACCGGAGCTCCTCCGTGGCCTCGCCCCACGCCTCGATCATCTGAGCACCTTCTCCCGCAGCTGCGCCGCGCTGCCCGGTCGTCCACCACGCGCACCATGTCGTCCAGCACGCGTTCGTTCGCCACGTCGGAGAAGAGCGACGAGCAGTTCTTCACGCCATCTCGAGTAGCGCTAAGGCCAGCATCTGCACGTGCGAGTTCCGCGACGCCAGCTGCTTCTTAATCGCGCGCACCGTCTCGCCGCCCTGGAGCTTCCCCGAGTTGACCAGGTCGCAGATTAAGAGGTTTCGGCCCCAGTCGGGCGAGATTAAGATCTCGTCCGTTGCTTCTTCGACTAGACGGTCCGCGAGGGTAGGAGTGTGGAAGATGTTTTTCATCTTGCCGCCGATTTCCGTCATGGATTCTGTCAGTTTCCCGCCGACGGCCGTCATCGATTCGCCCATCTTCTTTCCCATCGTGGCGAGACGGACCTTCCAGTCCTCGCCCGCGTGGCTGCTCGTGCCGCCCAGCAGACCCTCATCTTGCGGGTCGTCGGAACCGCGGAGACTAACGTACCCCGCCATGATACGCAGGAAAGATCGAAGTTCGACGGACTAAAAACCACGGAGTGCTCAGGAGGACTAACAAGCTCTCTAGTTACAGGATGCAACTGAATCTAGCAGGCAAGCCGAAATCCCTTGAGACTTTCATTCATCCCACAGCCGTGAACGCCTCATCCCAGCAATTTCAGGGGAAGTGCTTCCGAGGAGAGGATGTAGACGGATGATGGCAGACCCAGTCAGCGCGCTCTACAAGAAAGACGGACGGAAAGTAAAGAACGCTGACGGACACAGCCCTCGGAGGTTGCACCCAGCTGGGCAGATACAGAACAATGCGAACCCAACCAAGCGACATTGTTGGTGTCGGAAATTGGAACGAAGAGAACGGTTTGCACCAATTGCGCGTTTGCGCTGTTGTGGCTGCCCGTTTCGGGGTGCCCCGCGCCTGCAATCTGCATTCTGTGGGTTGATGCGGAAAAAACGCGGGGAGATTCTGTGAGTGTAGACTATTATATGCCAGTTACACGTCAGATGGGCTGACAAGGCAGGAAGAACAACCAATCAGAAGACTCCACCTGCCACAACAAACGATCAGCAGTTTGACCCGAAAGTTTCAGCATGTGCAGCTTCCAAGAAAGGCCCCAAAACCAGAGCTGCTACGGCTCTGCGATAAGCGCTCCTTCGATTGCAATGTATTTAAGGTCGCTGTTGCACACTGAGCAAACAAGCCCTATACCTCTATCAACTCATGCAGCTCGATCTAGCATCAACTTCTAGTTTGCACCATGTTGGTTGAACCTTGCATTCACCAACTTCTCAACACTTCCCGCAATATGCACGAAATCAGACGTCATCTCTCGACGGTAAATCCCCTTGCCGCCAGTGATATCGATTTGTCTTCATCATTTCCAGCAGCACCAACAAAAAAATCTCTCCCACCACCATGCCCACCTTCCCGTCACTAGCCATAACCCCCCTAAAACCCCCCTTCCACATAAGACCCAGTCTGGCAGTGTTACCACCTATTACGATAAGGAAATACTTACATTCCTGAAAGTGACACTCGAGCAAGAACTCTTGTCGAGTTCGCGTCTGTAACGAATCACGAAGGGCAACGATCGTGGACCGTTGACCGACAGCCGAACAGACAGAAGATCAAGGTTCTGACATGACAGCAATGACACATAACTGACCCTGCAATACATGATGGGCAGCAGTGTCAACTTATACATATATTTGTATATAGAAGTTATAGGCTAGATAGGTGTGTGTTCTTAGAAGGTAAACTCAAACCCTATATCTCCCTTGTTCACACTTGTTTCTAGTTCATTTTTTCTCGTATTTTAACATGGTATCATAGTAGGTTAGTTCCGCTCACCCGCTTCCGCCCCTCGCCTAGCCTACCGCCGTCCCCTAGCGCGTCCGCCGGCCCCTAGCGTACCCGCTGGCCCTAGCATACTGCCGGCCCTTAGCGTACCGCTGGCCCCTCGTGTACCCGCCGGCCCTAGCGTGCCCGCCGGCCCGTAGCTTACCGCCGGCCCCCTCACGCACCTCGCCGCCCCCCTAGCGTGCCCGCCGACCCTTACGCGCCGCGCAGGCCCCTTGCATATCCCGCCTGCCCCTCGCGCGCCGTGCCGGCCCCTCGCGCCTAGCCGGCCCCTTGCGCCTAGCCGGCCCCTCGCGCCTAGCCGGCCCCTCGCGCCTAGCCGACCCCTCGTGCCTAGCCGGCCCCTTGTGCCTAGCCGGCCCCTAGCGCCTAGTCGGTGCCTCGTGCCTAGCCGGCCCCTCGCATGCTCGCTGGCCCCTCGCGTACTTGCCGCCCCCCCCCCCCCTTGCACACCAGCCCCGCCTCTCGTGCGCCTCGCCGGCCCTCTGCGCTCGCCGGCCCCTCGCGCGCTCGCCGGCTCCTCTCGTGCCTCGCCGACCCCTCCCGTGCTCGCCGGCCCTCCGCGCCTCGCCGGCCCTTTGCACCTCGCCGGCCCTTTGCGGCCGTGCCGGAATTGCGCGCCTTGGGCCCTCCGCACCTTGGGCCCTCCTCAACCTTTCGCCCGGTTTTCCCGCCGGAGAGTCCTGCCGCCACGTCGCTGTGTCGCCGTGCCGCTGAGTACCTGTGCCATTGTGCCGCCGTATCCCCGTGCCGCTGTGCCGCCGTGACATTGTGCCGCTGTGGACCTGTGCTGCTGAGGTTGCACGATGGCGGACGCCGTACTTCGCCTGGACGCGGAGGGGCACGCGATCGGCTTCGCAGCCTGGCTTGTCGATCTTTGCCGGCACCTGACAGGTCAGCGCCAGGATGGGCACTCCCTGGCTATGCATATTGATGGCTTGTTTTCTCCGCCCCTACGCACCTGATCCCCTCCCTGCTGACCCCACCACTGCTGAGAGTGAGGCCTTTGCTGCTGCCGCTCTTGCTTGCACTGTCTGGGATTCTCGCGATGTTGTAGCGCAGCTCGCCATTAGTCATGCGCTTCCCCTATCTGAGCGTCCGCGCTTCACTACTGTCGCAAATGCCAAGGACTTCCTAGACGCAGTAGTTGCGCGCTACTCAACCCCTGCCTCCGCCTCCGCTGGCCGCTTCATCCTCCCCATGCTATTCCCCGATCTTTCTACTTTCCCCACTGTCGCTGACCTCGCCACCCACCTCCGTGCACTAGAGACTAGCTACCGCGCTGCTAGCATTGTTGCCCAGCTCATTGCCTTCCCCCCACCGTTCTGCTCTACCCTGTACCTTATTGCCATGCGCCTGCCTGACCGCTTAGCCATTGCCCGTGACCACTTCCTTAGCCAGCACCCTGGCGACCTCACCCTGACCGCCTTTGTCACTGCCTTGTTTGAGATAGAGACTCGCCAGCGCACTATCGCTCAGTCGAGCGGTGTTGCGGCAGTCCCTATCTTTCAGGGTTGTGTTCCCTCCCAGTGCACGTACGCTGACATCTGCGCTGTGGTTTCTATGGCTGCCCCTGCCACGGAGACTGCAACTGCAGCCTTCCCACAGCAACACCAGCGTCGGGGCCGTTGCGGCCCCCAAGGGAGGGCGTGGTGGTGCCGCTGGTGGTGGTAGTGGTGGTGGCGGGGAAAGTGGTTCTGACGAGGGGGTTGGAGCTAGTGTCCAGGAGCAGCAGCAGTCGTAACAGACGCAACCGCAGCAGTTGCAGCAGACGCAACTGCAGCAGCTGCAGCAGTAGCCGTGGGCCTGCTTCCCGCCAAGGTGGCCAAGAGGAGGTGGTGGCCGCAGTGGCGGCCCTCGCAGCTGCGTCTACCGGCGGCTTTAGTGCGGTGAGCTGCCAGTACCAGCTCCAGACCGGGCCCCTCCGTGGCACTGTGTGTCGCCGCCCGCACCCGACCGCCCGTTGCTTTTGCCGACTTAATGACCTCTTCGTTGTGCCCTGCATTCACTGTATGTTGACGCTTCTAGTGTGTCCGGATCTTATTACCCCTGTGTTCTCTAGCTTAGGCATAGGACCTGTGTGTAGTCTAGACTCCCTTGCTGCGTAAGGCGTAGGACCATTTGCTTTGTATAGCCTAGGCTCCACCCTCGCTCATCCTTCGTCTGCCGGTACTGCTTCGCTGTCCTTCACACTTGACTCTGGTGCGTCAGCTTGCTTCTTCCGCGACCACGCCACACTCACGTCGTTTGCCGCGCCTGCCACTGTCGCACTTGCTGACCCTCTTCTGGTCCTATCGTTGCTCGTAGCTACACTACCCTTCCCTGTCCAGTGGTTCCCTCGGGTTCCCCTACAGGCCTGCACATCCCTTCGTTCTCTAGGAACTTAGTTGGTGCCGGCTGTCTTCAGGACCTCGGCGTCACCACTATTTTCCCTGGTCACGAGCGGTACGCTGTCTGTACCGAGGCCGCCTAAGGTTCACCCCTTGCGCCGTTTCTCCGGGACCCGGTGTCTGGCTTGTTTACGCTGGACACTACTTTCCCCCCAGTTGGGGCGTCCTCCCCGTGCCCTTTGTCATCTCATGTCGTCGCTGCTTGCCCGTGTCGGTCGCTCACTCACCCGTCGGTCCTATGGCACCACCGCCAAGGTCACCCCGCGATCCCGAGTCTGCGTCACATGTCCCAGCACGGTCTCTTCCTGGGTCTCCCTGCATCCCTTCCTGCCCTCCCTCCCTCACCTGCGCCACCATGCACGCCCTGCGTCGAGGGCCGGCTGCGCCATGCTCCTCACTCCTCCTTGCTTCGCCCTGCCACCGCACCCCTCCAGACCCTGCACCTGGACGTCTGGGGCCCGGCCCCCGTCCCCGGACCTCATCGCGAGCGGTACTTTCTTGTGCTCATCGACGACTACATGCGCTACACCACGGTGTTTCCCTTAGAGCGGAAGGCCGACGTACCTGATGTTCTTTTCCTGTGGATTGTAGCTGCGCGACTCCACTGCAGTCTCCCTGTGCTGTGTCTCCACTCCGACCGTGACGACGAGTTCGCCTCCGGTCGACTTGGACAGTTCTGTCGTGCGGAGGGCATCACCTAGTCATACACCCTACCGGACTCCCCGCAGTAGAATGGGGTCGCCGAGCGACACATAAGTTTGGTCATAAAGGTGGCTCGTACCTCCATGATCCATGTCGGTGCACCCCATTTTCTGTGGCCGTTCGTCGTTCGCTATGCCGCTCACCAGCTTAACCTGTGGCCGTCCGCCCAGCGGCCACAGGTTTTGCCGACCCTACTTTGGACAAGGTTCCCGGGTGACGCTGCTGCGTGACGACGAGTTACACTCCCTCGACTTCTCCACAGCGTTTCTCCAGGGCAATCTACACGAGCATGTCTACCTGCGCCGTCCGCAGGGCTTCATCGGTACCTTCCCTCCTAGGACCTAGTGGCTCCTCCGGCGCCCGGTCTACGTCCTGCGACAGGTGCCTCATGAGTGGCACGACACGCTGCGTGCTTCGCTAGCTGAACTGTAGTTCTTTCCGTTCGCTGCAGACCCCTCGCTTCGTCCTGGCCAGACTCCGTTCTACATCCTTGTCTACGTAGACGACCTGGTCTTTGCTACTGCAGACAGAGACGCATTGGCCTCCAAGAAGGCCGAGCTGCTGAGGAGACACACCTGCACTGACCTAGGAGACCTGCACCGCTACCTTGGACTGCATATCTCCAGGGACAGAGCAGCGCGCACCATCACTCTCACAGAGTCACACTTGGTGCGCCAGGTCCTTCAGAGGTTCGGTCTACAATTCTCCTCCGCACAGCCCACACCTCTACCAGTAGACCACAGGCTCTCAGCTCCAGTTTCTGATGAGTAAGTAGAGTCTAGTGGTCCTTACGCAGAGCTGGTGGGTTGCCTCATGTACCTGATGAATTGCACTTGCCCAGATCTCGCATACCCTCTCAGCATCCTCGCTCGCTTTGTGGCCACAGGCAGACACCGACCACAGCACTGGTCGGCTGCTAAGAGGGTTTTGCGTTATCTAGCAAGTACATCGGGCATGGGGTTAGTGCTAGGAGGACGCAGGCCAGTGGTCCTTTCTGGGCACACCGACGCTTCTTGGGCAGACGACGCTGAGACCCTCAGGTTCTCTCGGGGCTACTGCTTTAGCCCTGGTTCAGGTGCCATCTCGTGGAGGTCCACTCGCTCCTCGTCTGTTGCCCAGTGTAGATGTGATGGTGAGATCTACGCAGGTGCCATGGCGGCACAGGAGCTCCGCTGGCTGACCTTCTTGCTCACCGACTTAGGTGAGCGGCCTAGCTCTGCCCCGGTTCTGTACGCTGACAACAGGGCCATGATCCTCCTGTCTCAGGAGCCTCGACTTGAGGGCAGAGTGAAGCACGTCCAACTATGGTACTTCCTCCTGGGCAAGCTACAGCAGTGTCGCCTGGCCCGCGTAGTACACTTGGCCTGCGATGCCAACACAGCTGATATCTTTACGAAGGCGCTTGCGCCTAATGTTCATCATCGGCACTGCTTGTAGCTTGGTCTAGTTCCCGTCGATTCTCACTTGCTAGGACCTTGATTGTGTACTCCTCCTTATATATACCTTTCAGACTGGCCTTGTGGCTTCTCTTCTAGTGGCCGGACTAGTAGTGCCGCTCTGGTTTGCTCCTGTATTGTTTGTACTCTTACTGACTGGTCTTCTGACCCCTGTCTCATATGTTGGACTAGTAGTGCCACCCAGAGCTGCGTGTTTCTTGCTCAGCACTGCCCCTTATCTAGCCTAGGGGGTGCGACAACTTATACATATATTTGTATGTAGAAGTTATCTCGATAGGTGTGTGTGCTTGGAGTGTACAAATCCAACCATATATCTCCCTTGTTCACACTTGTTTCTAGTGTATTTTTTCTTGTATTCTAACAAACAGGTCCCAAAATTGGTTTTGGGCTGCCTTTTGAAAACAATGTCGCCCCACCAAAACACCCTGTCACATAGGGTACCTAACTCTGGTAGTCTGATTTTTTAGGGTAAAACATTTTGCAGCTCTATTTACACAGGGTATATTTAAAACCACCTTGTTCTTCATTGCCCTCTGCATTGCCATTTAAAGCCATTGACTACAATACCGAAAGTGTTTTTGAACTTTGGATGGACAGGAGCTTGGGTTATGTTGCTGGCCTGACGAAATGTACAGTGCGACACGTTTGACGTACTTGCGACTCAAGCAAGTTGCGCTTGGGTGGGGGGCGAAATTGGAGGGGCGGGTAAATGAAAGTTGCAAAGGCGGGACAGGAATTTCAGTGGGTCGCAGATTTGGTGAAGGGCCAATGAACGCTCTCTCACACACACCCTCCAGCACACATCGGCTGAAACAATTGAAGGTACAACTGGTCCCCTCACACCTCCTCGAGTAAAGTTTGGAGGAATTTGGCTAAGGGAGGGTAAAAATAGTTCAAACCTTATTCATTTCGTGAAAAGTAACCCAATTTTAATGTCGCTGTGATTTCGCGAGGACAGGTGCGCGAATGTGCCGTAACTCGGGATGCTCGACACATGTGAAGGTACATGTACCCCAGTGAAGGTAGGTGTGTGCTTGGGGGCGGATGGACACGTGTGGCGCTTTGAAGTTTCGCCAAGCATGGCTTGGCGAGAACATGGTGACCTTGCGAACAACTCGCGTGGCGCAACGCCAAAATAGGACCTGCCACCCAACCCAGCACGAAACATCTGTTTCACGGGCTGCGACATTTGGTAACTAAAAATTGGTGCATCTGAGGCGAACAGTTTTTTCCGACTCACCCATTTGTCTCCAGTTTCTATTTTCGTTCGCAATATGGGACATGTTTTGGAGGGAAAACATTTTTTTTATCGTTCTCAGTTTTTGTACCCTAGATCATAAAAACGTGTGGAAAACCCCAATTGAACTATTTGGACCCGCCTTAAGGGCCAATCAACACCCTCCCTCACACACCCCCCAGCACACATCGAGCGCTGATTTTGGCGAAGGGCCAGTTAGCACCCTCACAAAGCCCCTAGCATGCACCAAGCGTGGATTTCAGCTAAGGGCCAGTTTAGCGCCCTCATAGAGTCTCCAGCATGCATCTGGCTCGCCAGAAAGCGGATTAAGGGTAGTTGCCTTGCTGCCCTGTTTCATCAGGGCTGGAGGGTTGCAAACCCTGATTTTCTAAGGGTAAAAAATCTGCCACAACTTTTTAATTAGGGTTATAAAATCGCAAACCCTGAAAAATCAGCCTAACTCGAAGAAATTACCGGAAAATCAGAGTCATCAAGGCATTTTATCAGGATATTTTGGGCCCTGATAGGCAGTTACCCGAGTCGTGTGCAGTTATTCGAGTGGGATCTGCAACTTGGTTAGACCCTTAGCATTCTCTTCTATCATCATATGAACCTTGTATTCTTGCTAACCAGGAGTGTACCCATGCTACAGTAAGTGCATCTTGGTTAGACCCTTCGCATTCTCTTGTATCATTATTTGAACCTTGCATGTTAAGTTACATTCAATCTAACAGAGTTCTCGACCAATCAAACACTTCCGCAAAGTGCACACCTACAGTTCAATTATGAAGATCCTGTGGACACATCATGGTAAACAGAGCTTCTCAGGATTCTAAGCACGACACCCTTCATCATATTCAAATTCAAGTATTGTGGCACGAGTGACTCTTTCACGCCACAGAATGGCCCCAGGTCGGGATCACGAGGGCAAGTAAGCCCTCCTCTTGAAGCACCTCCAAACACTCCGAATCCGGCGGCAACAACGATCGTCCCCACATACATCCTCAAAAAACTGCTCCAACGAATGACAACTCTTGACGATGGATTACAATCTCTCAAGGTCGACTGCCCGACCACCGCTCACCAAACCACTGAAATGCAGCCAACCTCTGTAGACAATGACTCCACTCCTGGCTTCTTCAACATCAATGCTTTCAACACGCAACCACCTGCAAGCATGCGATTAAGTGACGAAGCCCTGCAAACAACACAATCGAAGTTTCTCGCTGTCTCGAAAATAAGGTCTAGCTCAGTCTTTGACGGTTGCGATTGCTACATCTGGAGTTTTGAATTCGAGCTCCTCCTACAGAGTGTACAAATCTTCGGCTATTTTGACGGCTCTTACCCCGAGCCAACGATCGACACCAAAGATGCAAAATAGAGATACTACAACGAATCGCTCATGGCGTACACCATCCTCATGCGGAATCTTTCCCTTTTCGAGCAACTCGGAATCTGATCGTTCAAAACACGCGCCACAAATCCTGGCTGTACCCACAAATCTATAACAGCCGAAGGCTCTGTATCGTCGAGCCGGCTACTCGGTCAGCTACCGGTAGTAAAAATGGTCACGGAAGAAAAGGCCAACAACTACATTAACCGATGTCCAAGCATCCGCGACCAGATCGTCAAACTTGGAAATACAATAACCGATGACATGTTCATAACGATCATGCTCGTAGGACTCACCCCTGAATGGTGACCATGCAAGGTTCTACTACGCTAGCAAGGGGAAATTTCCGAAGCGACACTTTGCGCGACGTTGCCGGCTGAGCAGCAGGATATGGACCTTTGCAAGGAGAGAGCCCCACACAATGAAAGGCTCGCCTTCTACTCGGGCCAGAAGGAGCCTGGCCGTGACACGCGCAATCGCCGCTACTTGTGCAAACACTGCAAAACCTTCGGACGCTCTGCCAAGCGCTGTAGCAGCTGAGCAGGAAGCAACGCACGACCATCATACATGCCTACCACAAACGGCGGTCAATAGGTTATAACTCCCATAAAAAGAGACCCATCGAACCTCCCCATCAGGACCCGCGCCAGTCGTCAAGATGCAGCACGGCATCACGCTGCATCCTAGGACGGTGCGTAATGCCTTGAATGACAGCGGACTTGTCGCAAGCCAGCAGCCCTTGAAGCCGCGACTCTCTCGAAAATACATACGCGATAGGCTAGAACGGGGGCGTACCCACGCCGACTGTACGGTTGACGACTGGAAGCGAGTGATCTGGTCAAATGAGACCAAGATCAATCGTTTTGCGTCCGACGGACGCTCATATGCCTGGGTTCGCAAAGGTACTGCCCTCCAAAGCCACCAAATCACCCAGACCGTCAAACACGGGGCAACTGCTTGATGATTTGCAAAATAGATGGTAGGATGGACCTGGTGCGGGTTTCATGTGCAAAATAGATGGTAGGATGGACGGACCACTCTATCTGAGTATACTGCAGGACGAGCTCAATAATACGATCGAGTTTTACCAGCTTTGACCCTCGGAAGTTATCTTCGAGCACGACAACGACCTGAAGCACAAGTCGCTTGTCGTGCAGGAGTGACTTCAAGAGCAGGAGTTTGGGGTGCTAGAGTGGCCATCATCCTTACCCAAACTCAACCCAATAGAGCACCTAAGGGCTCATCTCAAGAGGGAGCTGGCCAAGCACGAGAGGCCTCCCACTGGTATGCTGGACCTTTTGGGCGCGTGTCCAGGAGGAATGGGAGAAGATCCCGGTGGATGTGTGCACCCACCTGGTGGAAAGCATGCCCAAGAGGGTGAGGGCGGTGATTAAGGCAGAAGGGCGGTGGACTAGGTACTAGTTTGGGGTTGTTGAAACTTGCTGCTTGCGCCTGGCACTAATTGTCCGGATGTACCATGATTGTTAATTTCTGCTATTTGCTGTAAACGTCAGTATCTTCGTGAGATGTAAGGCATGGAACTAGAGCCTTACCCCAACCTACATACAATGGGCACACCAAAAGATTAAGGCATAATGTGCATGACCCCTTAATATTCCAAATTTTGTCTAAGGCACAAACATGCAGACAATACTTTCGTCACTGTATAAGGCATACTGGAGTCACCGGCATCATCACCAATAACCTACTGGAAATGGAAGAGGAGTCAATTGGGTTGAGCGTAGAAATCCCCATATCTCCTCGACCGCGACCATGGATTGATGCTCTACCGATGAGCATGGGGACATCGTCCTAGTACAATCTATTGGCAACAAGTCTCGTTCCAACTGCACGCAGCAGTTACAACCTTACTATAGTATACGGACCGGTACACGACTGCTACATCAACCTCGTACGCTTGGTTGTTTCTTGACCATATGAAACAGTTATCATCACTACAGCATGCTACAATGCAGCTGAATTCTACTGACCGCAACTCAGGCACGGACTTATCACCATTCGCTATGCTACTCTGTCCCAATACTTCCATCGTGGGATACCTGCTACCTGCACTCGTACAGGCTCACGAGTGTGTGGAATTAAGTATTGAGGAGCTGCTGTTCAAGCGCAACTTTGTTGGGTTGATTTTCTCTGACTACTTTGAGCTTCACAACCCTCTGTATTTGCTGAAAACTGGGTGCTTTCAGCATCTACCCAGTTTTAAAAGGGGAAGTATGAGAGGATGAGGCTTGCCGAATCCTTGATCACAACCATTAGCCATTTGCTATTTATTGTGTGTTATTTTGTGTATTTTTCATTTCCAGGAAATCCCTACACTTTTTTCTACACATTGGTATATTATACATCATATGCGTTAGAGTGTTCCGGATTTTCCTTGCGTGATACGTTTGCTATTGCGTGGAGTGTTCCGTCACCGTCACCGTATCTCTAGAAACCTTACTGTGCTTCTAGGTGGTATTCCTATGGACGGTTCCACTCATTTCTATAACTCACTTAGAAGGTCCGCGTTACCTTTCCCTAGAGTTCTCGTAGGTGTAAGTAGGATTGTGTCTTTGCTTATATTCATTCAATTGTTAATTCAATTCTTGATTATTATCATTCAAGCTTCCGCTAAATCCTGGACCTGTGACAACATGCATCGAGCCAAAACTAGCCTGCATGATCCTAGACCAGATGGCATTTGCCGTACCTGCCGCACCCCCACAACCTCCACAAGCAACATCGATGAAACCAGACTCGAGACTCTCGATGAAGGACAAATGGAATCACTCCGTACTCCAAAATTCGGGCTGACTGTCTCAGAATTTGCTGCTGCCATCACCATTGTTCCTCCCCCAGGAACGTTAACCCCCCCCCCCCCCCATACAGCAAGGCATCGCTTAAATAGCGTCCTAACCTATGTGGGAATCAAAACCTTCAACGGCACTAGACACATCCCAACCAGAGAGAGCTCACACCACAGGAAAAGGTGGACCAGGCTACAAATTTCTCTTTAAACATGGACAACCGGGCACGCTTCCTGGCAGAAATTGGGCACCAACGACTCGGCCACCCCTCACGAGTCACTCTCAACAACTCACTCAAAGCCAATATCTTCGCACCTGGAGCCCTCATAGACTTCAATGGAGAGGAGCTTCAGGTCAGCCAAGCCCCTCGCTCCTACACAGTCTTGCCCGAAGCCGCCCTCACATACAACCCCTTCCCAGATCTCCCGCGCTGCCCAACTCGCTACGCACAGATGGACAAGGACTACAGCAACTACCTTGTCTTCATACAGATAGGATTACAGGGGGAGCAGTACAGTCTAACCTTCATCGATGCTGCCATCCGCTACGTTCGGGTAGTCAACGTCCAGAATAGAGGAGGAGTTCTCAACATCTTCCGACCTTGGCTCAGTCTCGCCGAACGCCAGTCTGGAAGAAAGCTCATATTCTGGCAGATGGATGGAGCTCAAGAATTATGGAGTGAAGAAATTCAAACTCACCTACTGGAACTCGGGATCGAGCACAGGCTCTCCCTACCTTACGCTCGCCAACAGCAAGGCATCACTAAACGGACCAACCGCACACTACAGACCAAAGTAAGGGCGATGATGCTCCAGTCCGGACTGCCCCCACATTACTGGCCCAACGCAATGCACTATAGTACATAGTAGGCCTTCACAACCTACTGTCCACCGCTGCCAATAAAGGGAATCAATCCCCCCATCTGGCCTGGACAAGAAGGCCAAGCGACACTACCATGCTGCGTGTCTTGGGCTGCATGTTCCATTATCGACCTCATCAGGCCACCATCGTAAAGTTAGAAACGCGATTTTGCTGGGGCGTGCACCTCGGAATCTCACACGAGTACGAAGCATGGACGATCCTGGACCTAGAAAACCCCAACATCCACCCCTCCAGGGACATGCTCTTCTATGAAGGCCTCACACTGAAGCAGTTCCAAGGGGACCGATCCAAAATTGAATGCACCAGGAGAATGCAGTTTTGCCTTCTTTGAAGACGAAGCCGCCGTCGCTCAAATGGACCTAGACCCACGTGACAAACACCCTGGAAAAAATCCACACTTTGATGACAACGACGGCGTGGATAACGCCCCTCTCAACGACCCGCACCGAGACGGAACCATCGAAACTCTTGCGGATTCCCAACGTGACGCCGACTCAGACGATAACATCCAATAGGTCACCGAAGGCGTGAATCGTTCCACCAGCCTCTCCGGCCTCCACATCCTCAATATCCATGTAGCATTTCACCAGGGTCCCTCTGTGATTGAGCCAAAAATATCCCATCAGGATCTTACTAGACCCCACCGTGCCGAATGCCATAAATCCATGGGCGCGGAACTCGCCTCACTTCACTCTCGTGATACCTGGGTCCTGGTCGTGTCAAGACGGACATCAATCGAACGCTACAAAGCACGATGGGTCGTACGAGGTTATGACCAAATCTATGGTGTCAATCTAACCTTCACCCCTGTTAGCTCCCACACCTCCGTGCACATTCTCCTCGTCATCGCCGCATGTCGGCACCTGGAGCTTCGACATGTCGAGGTAAAAAATGTGTTTCTATACACAACAGTTGATGCTCTGATCTTTGTCGAGCAACCACACACCTACAGCGACTGGGACCCTCATGTATGTTAATGCCAAAAGTCTCTCTACGGGATCAAGCACGCACCACACCTCTGGCAACAGCACCTGCACGCCATTCTGCTCGACATTGACTTCATACAGCTCCCACATGACCCCGGAATGTACCGCCTCCACTTTCGCAGCGATTACATCCTCCTCAAACTCTGTGTGGACGACCTGCTCTACACCGGCACTAACCCAGACCTACTCGATCAGTTCAAGCGAAGCCTAGGAGAATGCGTCGATATCACCGCCTCTGAGAACGTGACTCAATTCCTCAGACTCAATATTTCCTGTATGCCAGAAGCCATCCACCTCTCCACATCAAAATATGTCGGGATCCTCGCCATGAAATTCAACCTCACGCCTTCAAAGGTCCAGGATTTAGCAGAAATTTGAATGATACTAATCAAGAATTGTCTAAATACAAACGAAAGCACAATCCTATGTATACCTACGGAAACTCTAGGGAAGAGTAGCTATGACCTTCTCAGAGAGTTCTAGAAATGAGTGGAAACGTCTAGATGAACACCACCTAAAAGCACGGTATGGATTCTAGAGATATGGTTGTTATGAATTATAACACAAAGAATAGTGCAATATTCAATAAGGGGAACGCGATTACAATATGACAATACAAATGAGGACTAGGGAATACACTAAGAGAAAAAACTGTCCAGATGCAGAGGCTCCAGTCTGTTTTTTTGCCATAAAGTCAGAGCAAGATTAAGCCTTAACGTGAGAACATTCTTGTATCATGGGCACATGTAGTCTCAACTTCCACCCTTGGTGTTAGCTCGCTTACCTCATACAAACATGCTCACAACATATAATACATACAAGGTCATCATCCGGACAGTTTTTTCCCGAATCCCCAGAAGATCTACTAATGAAGATTCTAGTAGCTAGTCCACCTTTCCCCAGCCTTGATCATAGCACACACATGCTTTGGCATGCTGTCTATGAGATTCTTGCAAAAATCCGTAGGAATCTGCTCCCACTCCTCTTGGATCCGCTCCCAAAGTTCCACCATTCCTGAGGGTGGCCGCTCATATTTGGACAGCTCCTTTTTGAGGTGAGCCCAGAGATGCTCGATCGGGTTAAGGTTGGGGGAGGAGGAGGGCCACACGAGCACGGAATAGCCCTGCTCCCCAAGGTATTCCTACACTAGGCGACACTTATGCTTGGGGTCGTTATCATGCTGGAATATGACTTTAGAGGGCGTGATGCTATAGAATTCGATAGTCGATGTGAGTTCATCCTGTAAAATGTTGCGATACAATGGCCCATCCATCCTCCCATCTATCTTGCACATAAAACCCACACCGTCATAGGTCACGCACCCCCACACCATCATAGAACCCCCTCCATGCTTCACCGTTTGTCAAATTTGATGACTCTGTAGGTTGTTGCCGTCGCGGATCCAGGCGTATGCGCGGTTGTCTGAGCAAAAGCGATTTATCTTCGTTTCGTCGGACCAAATAACGCGCTTCCAGTCCTCGAGCGTCCAGTCTACATGTGCCCTGGCAAACTCCAGCCTGTCCTTAATGTTCTGCTTGGACAGTCGCAGTTTTTTCGGCTGCCATACTGCGACTAGGCCAGTGCCACGAAGTGAATTCCTAGCTGTCCTAGGGCATATGTTAGCATCGTGTGCTGTTCCTAGCATTTTTACCGCGTCAACGCTCGTTTTCGCCACGCCACTAGTAATAGCTCAGATAGCGGTGCACCGGAGTCGGTGTGATATGAGCCGTGGCCTTCCACCTGGCAGCATCGTGGGTCGCACCTCATCGCGGCTAGTCTATGCGATGACTTTGAGACCGTAGTCATGGACGGTGCTTTTATCTACACCTAAATCCTTCGCTATTTTGTGCACGCTAACCCCCTTGCGCAGAAGCTTGATCATACGTGCTCGTCGCTTCTCATCGACCGGCTTCATGGCGTCTGGACCATATGCGGACTACGGGACTACGGAACGGTGGCGAGATTTTCGCTAGATCGAGACCTAAATCAAGAGCGGAGGAGAATGTAGATGTCGAATCTCGATCGGAACTAACTGTCCGGACCAGTCAAGGACCGAGAGTCCCGAGGGTTGGACCAGTCAAGGACCGAGAGTCCCGAGGGTGACGAGGGCGAAATGGGTTCGGAGCGACTCGGGAAGAGGTTTGGGGCCGAATAGGTCGGCGGGGCTGGTTTGGTGCGAGAACCAAGGGCCGAGGCTGTGGACCCGTAAGGTTCACGTGTACTCGCTGAAGTGAGCCCTAGTAAGAAATCGTAATTCCTTAGACTCTCCCACCTTCTAAAGAAGGCACTCACAATATCGAGGTCGAACCTTTTATTTGGATTAATCCCCGAAGTGACTGTAGATCTTCAGCCCTGTGACGAGCGTAATGACTACGCCGGCCTGACGAGGTCTTCAGGTTGAACTGCAATCGAGGGTCAGAAAGCGTTGAAACGATCGCTTTAAATCGTGGCCGCCGAAGAAATGTCGAGTTCTTCAGCTGACCGAATGGGTAAGTGAATACTTCAGCGGAAGCCTGTAAACAGTGAGAACTGTCGAGTGAGTGGTTGATGATAACACGTGGTTGATGAATATCCCGAGTAATGATGAACTGGTGAGGTAACGTGGCCGATGATTTGGCGATCGTTCATCAAGGCGCGAGGTCGTTCGTGACACCTGCGAGGGCACACATCTGTGTCTCACGAAAATCAGCGAGCTCCATCAGCGAATTGACGAGCGCAGGAGTGGAAACATAACTGAGACGAATGTTGGCCGATAATGAATGATGGAACATGCCGAAAGGGTCTGACAAAAACGTGCAGCACAGCTGCACTTCTCCCCCCCTCCAAGAAGAAAAAGCTCCAAGTAATCTAGGGAAACTTAAGAAATTCTCCAATGCTCCAGGGTAGTCCAAATACCCAGCTTTGCTGTGTGAAATTCTCCGACTCAGCTTCGAAGATGCTGTTGAAATATATCCCAACGACTAAACTCGAACCATGAGACTCCAAAATCTGCTCCAAGTAATAATGCTTTCAAGATAAACCACTTTGAAGGACCGGAAATGCCGCAACAACTCCTCCAGAAGACTCCCACACAAACTTGAAAATTCTTCACGAGGAAAAAACACAGCGTGCGAGCTGGCCCCAACAAAGCTCCAACAGTACTGCTGCCAAATCTGCTCGTTTCGATACTGCTGCTGTCGATTTGGATGGTGAGACGGGGTCGTGTTCACGCAAGCAGGCGAAGTGAGGATGGAGGTGGTGGCGAGTGGTGGCGAGAGGTTGACGACGAGGGCGATGGATGTAACCTGTACAAAATCCGCGTCAATGAAGAAGGGTAAATTCTGGAGCGAGTGTCAGACCCGAGGTCGACACGCGACCGAAGGAACCGCGGGTTGTCACAACCTAACTGCGGGTTTTCTATTCTTGACAGTGCAGCGGCTGCACAGTCATGAACTGCCGCGTGAGGAGGGTTGCGACTATACTGGCCAAAATTTGCGAGTCCACCAGAAATGAGCGAGTTTATGATTGGTGAAAGTTCATTTGCACGAAATTATTAGTTCTTCGGTTTGACAGCTAACTGGCTGACGCCGCCAGATTTTTGAAAGACCCGAGGCAATTCTTTTCCAGCCTCGGATCCGAGAGCCCAACCCGAGGGTCTAACACTCGCTCCAGAATTTTCCCTAACCTCGAGCCAAACTTAGTGTCAAATGACGCCAGCTGCGATAGCTACTTTGTCCGTACCCGCCGAAACATTAGGAAAGAGACGAAACAACTGCTGCTCTCTCCTTCTCCATGCACCCAAAATATTCCAAGAATATCGGTCGATGTCGCTCGTACCCCTGAAGATAGCGAGCACAACTCCAGGTGTAAAATCTTGAAGTGCTCTCGCAAAAATGTCGGAACTTTACCCAGTACTTAGCCAATACCGCAACTCCGCTTCACAGCTACTCGTAAAAAACACCCAGGCGTCACGGCATCCTTTAGCAGCGCCCCCATGGTTGCTCCACCAGCTGTGCGCATGAACTGAACCCTATATATTAGGAAACACCGGAGTCCACCGCCTTGGCATGATGTTGTTTTGGCCGTCGATCAAGGTCAATGCGCATCATACGTTGTTGATCTCCTCTCGGCTGTTACCCAACTTCATAAATTCTCCGGTACACCTGAACAGCTGGCCGTGTAGATGTTCACCCATCTCGCGGCTGCTGCAAGTTACCCCAAAACTGCTTCGCTGCTGCTTAAGTAAACTAACTGTTGCATGAGAAACTGCAGAGATAGGAGTGCACACACTTCTAGTCAGAGGAGCTTTAATGAGCTCGCATACTGACCGCTGGACAGCTCCCCTCTTCATCAGAAACTCGTCAATCTTCACCCGCAAAATCAAAAGCTCCTTCTGCTGCACTAGGTGAAACCCTCAGCTCCGCTGCAACAGTAACTCCTAAAATTTCGGGGATACTCCATCAGCACAGTATAGTTTTCAGGTTCACCCCTCTTATTCAGCCAAGAGTGGTCGACTGATAAGTCGACACTTAATTAAGCTCCAGTACTGCCATCGTTCTTCTTCCATTGATTCAGCTCCAGGCAGTTAACGCTTTCGGCGACCGGTGGAAAAACACTTAATACTCACCCGAGGGCGGTGGCCTTCGTTTCTGTTGATCGTGGGGGTATGAATTGCTGGTCCACGAAAACGCCTCCCCACGCGAGAATTCGCCCTTGCTGAGTACACTTACTCCATCACAGTATCATCATCACCAGATGGCCGTCGCATGTGAATAGTGTCGAGGTCCTTAATCCCAGCTGCTCCCACACAACTGCACAACCACACGTGCCTCCTGCGACTGTGTCGTTCCGAAATTGTCGGATTCGCCCATTGCCGAAACAGTGTTTGAAGTCCCGTCCATCGTCTACAACTAGCCTGTTGAAATCGCTGGTACAACATGTGACAACTCGCCCGCTCAGTCTAGGAGTCGCGTAACTCTATTGCGCAGCTTGCCATCAGTCACGCTCTCCCCCTCTCGGAGCGGCCCCGCTTTCAGGCCATAGAGACTGCGAAGGAGTACCTAGATGCTATTATTGCACGCTATTCCACTCCCTCCTCCGCTTCTCCTTGCCATCTCCTCCTGCCCCTGGTTTTCCCTGATATCGCGTCCTTCCCCACTGTCGCTGATCTTGCCACTCACCTGCGCGCTCTTAAAGCCCGCGTCTCAAAATTCTTGTTTAGGATCAAAGGTAATACGCTTGGTACTCTGTAACTCGACTTTCTCAGCAAGTGAGGGTCAAAAGTGCTTGTGAGAGGGGTGCGGCGGGGTTGACCTGTCAAAGGAGCGAATCGAACCTGATGGCGCGGACTTTAGGGTTGTAAAACCATTCAATTTCTTTGAAACAAGGGGTGGTGACAGATTTGAAAATTTTGCGAGGGTGCCTCAGGAATATTTCTTCGGGCAGAATACGAACCGAAACTAAAACCTGAAACCATCCCCGACCCAAGACTACATGCCCCCTGAAAGTCGAGAGCCGGAACCAAACGTAATACGGCCAGCCAGAAATACGAGACTCAGAGCTTTCCTAACTGCTGGCTTCTTCGATTGGTCACAAAATCGTTTGTTACTCGCTACCTTTGTCAATCCCACCTCTGCTATTCGAGCCTCGCCCACCAAGCAAGCTCACCGTTTTCCAACCAAGCATAATACTCTAGGAAATATGAGACGCGGGCTTTAAGACTAGCTACCGCGCTGCTAGCACATAGGCTCAGCTCTTTGTACTGCCTCCCCCCTTGGGGTTCCCCTATACTCCCTTGCCACGCGCCTCCCCGACCACCGAGCCACTGCTCGCGACCAGTTCCTTAGTCTCCACCCCACTGACCTCACCCTTACTAACCTTGTCACCACCCTATTTGCGATAGAGACCTGCTAGTGCACTTACTCTTACGTTTCAGCTGCTGTCGCCGAGACAGCCCTTGTCGCTGAGACCGCTACGGCGGCCTCATCATAGCCTTGTTAGGGTAAGGGCCGCCGTCCCAAAGGGGGGCACGGTGGAGGGAAGGGTGGCAGGGGTGGCGGGGGTGGCGGAGTTTTCGGAGGTGGCAGAGGTGGTGGAGGTGGTGCAAGTGCAGGTGGTGCACACGAGGGGACCGGGGCTGATGCCCTAGCACAGCAGCAGGAGCAGCAGCAGCAGCGCCAGCCGTGGGGACCCTCGCCGCCGTGGTGGCCCAGCGGCTTTGGTAGTGGTGACTGGTGGCGGACCTCGCAGCTCGATGCTGGGTGGCGGCTCCAGCTCTGTGGGTTGTCAGTACCAGATCCAGACTGGTCCCTTCCATGGCACTGTGTCTAGTTGTCCTAGTCACACTGCCGCCCTCAGCTACCGTCGCCTCGATGACCTCTTCTGTCTCCGCTTCAGCCCCGCGTCGGACCTTCCGGACTGGCCCAGTCTGGTACTTCACCATGTGCCTGTCTTTGAGATGGGTATGGATCAGATTAGCTCTGCTTTGTATGCCATGTATGCTGATGACTCTAGTGTGACTAAGCCTTATTACCCTGTTTTGCCTAGCCTAGGTGTGTCCACTGTATGTAGTCTAGGCTCCCCTGCTGCGTCAGGCCTAGGACCTCCTCCCTTCTTTAGCCTTGGCTCCACTCAGTCCCTCCGTTGGCTGACGCTACTGCTGCTCTCTCCTTCACACTGGACTCCAATGCATCCTCCTGCTTCTTCTGCAACCACACTGCTCTCACACCGCTTGCCGCCCCACAGCCGTCGCCGTTTCTGACCCTTCCTCCATTTCCGTAGTTGCACGTAGTTCCACCACCCTTCCTTGTCCGGCTGTTCCCTCGGGCCCTCTTATGGGCCCTCTCATTCTCCAGGAACCTCGTTGGTGTCCGCTGTCTTCAGGACCTCAGTGACACCACCACGTTTCCTTGGCACGAGCGGTACGCCCGAGGCCGTCACTGGTGCCCCCCTCACCACGTTCTTCGCGGGGCCCGATGTCCGGCCTGTTCACGCGGGACATTGCATCCCCCCAGGTGGGGGCGTCCCCCCAGGTGGCTGCGTCTACCTACTGTAGGTCACTGTGGCTTGCTCGTATCGAACGCTCACTCACCCATCGCTTCTATGGCACCATCGTCTAGGTCACCCCACACTCCCGTGTCTACACCACATATCCCAGCATGGTCATGTCTTTGGTCTCCCTGTGTCCCTGCCCTCCTTCTCTTGCCCACGCCCCCGTGCTCGCCTTGCATCGAGGGCTGGTTGCACTGTGCTCCTCACTCCTCGTTTCCCCCCAACATTGCACCACTCTAGACTATGCACTTGGACGTCTAGGTCCCAGCCCCTGTCCCTGGGCCACATCGCGAGCGCTACTTTCTGGTGCTCGCAGACGACTGCACGCGCTGCATCCCAGTGTCTCGCGCTGCATTCCAGAAGGGTGCCAACAACATTGCTGACGCCCTCTCCAGACCATCTGCCCAAACCGCCATTATACTAATTGCCCACACGAAACCGTTGCTGAGCGGACTATTTACTCACAGATATTTTACCAATCCCTTTTTCGTAAACAACGGCCACCAGCAGGTCACGACCACGCGGGGAGCCGGGAACGGAACGAATTTGGGTTCCGAGTTATCTTCTACTTTGCGAATTACTAATTCAAAAAGTCCACGATGCGAAGGGACATTTCGGAGTTGACAAGACTCTGAAGCCACTGCAGCAGTTTTGTTACTGGCCAGATATGATTTCGGACGTGCAAAAGTATGTGGGCGCTTGTCTGACCTGCGAGACGATGAAATCATCACGCCAGCGGTCAGCAGGACTGTTGCAGCCCCTCGAGCCACCCCAGCGACCTTGGCAACACGTGACAATGGATTTTGTTACCGGCCTGCCGGCCAGACCAAGTGGAAACAACGCGGTTCTTGTCGTCGTTCGCCTGCATGGTATCCCCGCGGCGATCATCAGCGATAGAGATCCAAAATTCACCTCGCGCTTTTGGCAAGACACGTGGAGCCGATACGGCACCCGCCTACAGTTTTCAGCCGCCAATCACCCACAAACCGATGGCTAGACAAAACGGACGAATTAGACCAGGGAATAGTTGATTCGCACGAACTGCGTGGACGTCAGCAAATGGGAAGATTCGCTACCCATGCTCGAATTTTCCTACAACAATGCACCCTCCGCCACGACTTATCATTCGCCCTTTTTCCTAAATTACAGGATGGATCCAGCATGCATCCCTTATTTGTCAAAAAGATCTCTCACCCCTTCAACATCCAAATAAGCGACATATTACAAGCACCGGCTACTGCACTCTCTACACCAAACACACAACAGCCCGCACGCATGCTTCTAACTTTGCCTCTTCCCCCATCCGTGAAATCCAGTAGAGCCCTAGCCTTCAATGCCGAGTAGCACAAGTGCCGGGGGCGGGCGCGCCAATTCGACGAGCAATCGCCCGATCGGTGAGCGAGGTGCTTGCCGTGGTGGCAATGCGGTCGACGACGCGCCGACGACGGTGACGACGCCGCCTTCGCCCACGCCCAATCCCGCGCATTCAAGCTCCGTCTGAGGGGCCGGGGCAGACATTGCGCGCCGCGGTGGGCACGTTGTCAGGGGGGCGGGGACGACGCCTGGGGACGGTGGTGAAGGCACGCCGTGCCGTCCGTCGCGTAGCAATGTGACGACGGGTGAATGGGGCCACGGGTGGGGGACCAGGGGTAGGGGTGGGGGAAACGGGGGGAGGGGGAGGGGGTGGGGGGCGTGATTGACAGGGGTGGGATTGTTAGCCAGATCAATGAAAGCCTCACGGGCATGGTGCGTGAGGTTATGCGTGAGTAGTGGGATGATTTTAAGGAATTTACCCTTGGGTTGGCTGAGCATTTTGGGGATGGCCAAGACACCAAGAGGCGTAGAGATACAGTGGCAGAAAGAATTGTCCACATGTTTTGCACTTTTATGAATTTAGGCCGATTAAGGGCATGTGTACTTTAAGCCTTAAGTGAAGGCCTTACCCACTGCATACCAGCCAATATAAGAACACAAGACAATGCTTTACATTTGATGAAACTGCTATAGTTAATTGATAAAAGCAGTCATAGGCAATCACGGTACATCCGGACAATTAGTGCCAGGTGCAGGCAGCAACTTTAACTACTGTAAAACTAGTACCTACTCCACCGCCCTTTCACCTTAATCACCGCCTTCATCCTCCTGGGCATGCTGTCGATCAACTTGGTGCACACCTCTGATGGGATCTTCTCCCATTCCTCCTGTACAGGCTCCCACAGGTCCACCATACCAGAGGGAGGCTTCTCGTGCTTAGCCAGCTCCTTCTTGAGATGAGCCCAGAGATGCTCAATGGGGCTCAGATCGGGACTTGAAGATGGCCACTCCAGCAATCCAAACTCCTGCTCTTGAAGCCACTGCTGCACTAGAAGGGACTTGTGCTTGGGGTCGTTATCATGCTGGAAGATCACATCCGAGGGAGAAAGCTCGTAAAAGTCGATGGTGTTCTTCAGCTCGTCCTGCAAAATGTTCAGATACAACGGCCTGTCCATTCTACCATCGATTTTGCACATGAAACCCGCCCCCTCATACGTCATGCAGCCCCAAATCATTCAGCACCCGCCCTCATGTTTCACGGTCTGCTTGATTTGGTGGTGTTGGAGGGCCGTACTTTCATGAACCCAGGCGTACGCGCGGCCGTCAGAGCAGAACCTATTGATCTTGGTCTCATCCGACCAGATCACACGTTTCCAATCCTCGACGGTCCAATCAGCATGGGCCCGTATGAAGTCGAGAGGCGCGGCTTCTTAGGCTGTTGGACTGCGACAAGGCCGCTAGATTTGAGCGCGTTATGCACCGTCCTAGGATGTACCGTAATGCCGTGCTGCGATTCGACGATCTGGGCCGCGTGCTTCGAGGTTTTCGCCTCGCCGCTAGTAATCGCCCTAACGATCCCACGATGAATTCTATCTGTGACTATGCGTGGATGACCAGCAGTGGGCATTGAAGGACACACATCCTCGAGGCTAGACTCTGAAATAGCCTTGAGTCCTAGATCATGTACCGTGCTCTTCCCCACGCCAAGCTCCTTGCGATTCGCCTCGTGCTATACCCCCTCCGCAACAGGGTTAAGATCCGTCCGCGACGCGCCTCATCTAACGGTCTCATCTCGGCCTAGTTGAAGCCTTGGGTATAGCCTCTTTCCTGACTGATCAAAACTTGCGGGAGCAACTATGGAGATTATGCGGCTATCGAAAACAGATCTAGTCAACGCTTGGCTGAAACTGTCGGGATGTACTCACGCGACGACAATCTTGTCCTCACTATTAGTGCGACCACTTATAATGGCAACAGTGTTACCTCTGTACAACTTGCACTCATAAGTTGTACTCGTAACTTACAACACAACTTCGGAGAATCAGTGTTACCTCTTAAAAAAGCATTCAAGTCATTAGTTGAACCTAAAAGTGGATATTATCCGGGCAATACTTTCCGCCACTGTACGCCGCCAGACGGTCCCACCGGCGCGTGACGATGAAGCCGGGCGTGAGGGGCATGTAATGCGGTGCGGTCGTTGCCGGCCCGCTCTCCCACCACCGATTACGCGGCCTCGGAGGGAGTTGCCTTGGTGCCTCGCCGAGCACAAGGTTGACGTTGTGCAGTGTGACACACACCCCCACGGTCGACGGCAAGAGGTCGGAGTGGCAATTCTGCCTCCCGTTCGTGATGCGGAAGGCCTCTTTGATTTTGCCGAATGTTCTCTCGACTGTCATTCGCTCCCGAATCTGCTGCAGGTTGTAGATGGACTGTGGTTCCGTTAGTGCTCGCCTGGGGCTAGCTCGGTATGGGGTGGTTGTGTAGCATCAATTTCCATAGGCTGCGTCCACCACTATTGTATAATCACCTATCATTCCATTTTTGATAGACGCTTTTGCCATACTGCTGTCGGAGACGCGGGCGTCATTCACGCTACCTGGCCACCCCATATTAAATTCCCACACTACCCCGTTTGCATCGCAAATAATTTACAGAATCACGGAGTAGAAACCTTACGGTTTTTATAGTCATCGCGATGCATTCCGTGCCCACGGCATCTGATGTAAGAGCCGTCAAGAGCTCCGACCACGGCTGGAATCCTGCCCACTGCTCGGAACTCGCCTTCCATACGCACAAGGTCCTCCGCATTCGGCCGCGGCGTCAGCCACGAGTTCACGAAGCGGGTAAAGCGACGCACTATCCTCCGAGCATGCGTCCAGGAGTATCCAAAGTGCAGGCCCAGAGTGCGGTAGTCTGCGGCGTGTCCGAGCCGGGTGAGCCCTACGGCAATGTGGAGGAAGGTCATCACATCCAGCCCTGTGGGGGCAAAACCGCTGTGCTGGTAGTGGCGCACCAAATATACAAACACTCGGCGGTCGACGCACAAATATTGACGAAATTGCCTATCTGGAATATTGCGCATCAGCCTGAGCCAACAGGATCGATCCTCAAGCCGATCACCTCGGATGAAAACACGTGTGCTATCGAGGGTAGCTACAGCGATGTTGTTAGGGACCAGGGTTGCAAGCGCTGCGACGAGTGGGAGTATGAAAAGGCGCGGGAAATTATATCGGCGCTAAGTATTAGAGGCCTCGATAACATGTACGGTCAGTGACATGATACAAACAATCAGAATTAGCGAGTTCGCAACATGTTTCATCAGTCGCGTTCCACCGTTAGTTAGAAACTGTAGGAAAAAAGTTCCACGAATGGTCAGAAGAAGTAACCCCTGTTCGTCTAGGAACGTTTTCCCGCTCGCGCCAGCCTAATTTCGTCATCATTGCGGTTGGGGCGATATTTTTCCCAAGCTCCATCGTAGTTCGAGAGAACTACATAAAGTATTCCCATGTTAAAAATCGTTGGACGTCGTGCACACAAAATTCCAAAATTGAGACCTTGCGCATTTATGTCACATAAACTAATTGGGCCAGAGCGAGCCGCACTTCGGGCGCGACATTTTTCAAATATTAACGAACGCACAAAAAGCGAAAACATTTGACACGAAATGGTAAATCTATCCGGGATCGGCGCTAAGCCAATGAGGCGTGATTATTAAACAGTAGTGCGCGTGTGCTAATTTATTTTGAGCACAAGACCTGTAGAGTCGTAATTCGATGAAAAATGTTTCCGGTAAATACATTTTGTTGAAAATTTCAAAAGACAGCCGACAGTCTTCTAATAGATTTGTTGTATTGAAATTGATACAAAATTAAATGCGGTTATAAGAGTACCTTGACGTGCTTTTAAACATATTCATTTCCAAAAAATTAACCTCCGTAGCTGTTTATATATGTTACTATTTTCAGGGGACTCGGGAATGACAACAAGTTTATGGCTTGAATTTTCTTTGGGGCCGTAAATGTGTTAGAGGCAAAGCCGCCATTTTTCAAGCAAGGATCTCAAGAAGCGCGAAACCATATCCAAAAGGTTTGGTTTTGGGTTGACGAAATTAGCGAAACAGTAACAGCGCCCAACCAGCACCCCTCACCACACCTCGCAATTTTCAAGACCCCCCGAAACCAAAACCTTTGGGCTTGGTTTTTTGCTTATTGAGACCCTCGCTTTAATCATCATGGGACGCGCTACCCTCTGTGACGAAAGTATGTTACTGTATGTCGCGGCACTGGGATAACTCTGTCGATCCTCTCTCTCTGTCTAGGGAGGGCACTGGGGAGGCTTTCCCCAGGGAAGGTGAATATATGGAGCCTAACCCTCTTGATGACATCCCTTCTTGTCCCAGTGGTTAGGACTGGTGACTTTATGACTTGGTATCAGAGCCATCTGGGGTTCAATTTCTGGTGTGCACGCTATCCCAGCGGGGGGTGTGTCGTGGCAGTGGGATAACTCTGTCGATCCTCTCTCTCTGTCTAGGGAGGGTACTGGGGAGGCTTTCCCCGGGGAAGGTGGATATATGGAGCATAACCCTCCTGATGACATCCCTTCTTGTCCGAGTGGTTAGGACTGGTGACTTTATGACTTGTTCTTCGAAACAAAATCGTGTTTTCGTGTTTCTCGACTAACAAATTGTAAATAAAATTTAATTTGGGCAATTTGCGTTCTTTCGCTCGAACTGCGCTTAGAGCTCGGGAAAAATATCGCACGAGCCACAATGATGACGAAATTGGGCTGGCGCGGGCGGGAAAAGGTTCCGAGACGGGCAGGGGTTACTTCTACTGACCATTCGTGGAACTTCTTTTTCCTGCATTTTCTGACGAACGGTGGAACTCGACTGATGAATCATCTTGAAAACTCGCTAATTCTGATTGTTTATATCGTGCCACTGATCGTACATGTTATTGAGGCCCCTAATACTGAGCGCCGATATACTTTCCCAAAAGGCGCACGTATCCCTGCCACAGGATGCCAACTAGCAGCAGGAATTGCTGAGGCGTCATGCTGACAAGTGAAATTGGATGAGTTGGAAGGCGGAGGGTTATTCGATCTACAGTTTTGATTTTTGGTGGAAGTGGAGTGGCTGGTGACTCGTTACTGGTGACTTCACGAAAGGCGGTGCGACAAATCCATCTTTTCGCACCGCCTTGACAGCTATTCGGGATGTTTCATTTTTACCTCTTGACTCTGTGCCGCGTTGTGCCCTTGACAGTCTGTTGAATAAAGCTTGCAAAAAAGGCAAAATCCGGCCTTGATTTTCGAACCTACATTGTTGCCGAGTCTGTACCCGTTGTACGTGCATCCGGTACGGATTTGGTGATTTTCCAATATGTCACACGCCCTAAAAGGCAATTTTGGTAAGTTTCAGGCAATCAAAACCGCGGTACAGAGTGGTGACGGTACGAACTTTCGACAAAATTGTAAAAACTCACACGCCCTAACGGCCGTCGATACATCACAGACTGGCCCTTGAATTGCCTCGGCCCGCACAGCCTTCAAAGCCATCCCTTCAAACCTTCGCACAGCGGCCGGCGTGGCGAGCCAGAGCGCCCTTGCCGAGCAGAGTGACCCAGCCCCTTCCCCATGTTAGGGTGGTTCGCCACTGCCCTACCGACCTAACCCTGTGCCTAACGAGGATGCTTCGATGCTAAGGACGGTGTGAGGACCGTCCATCTAGGCGTTGAAATGGCACGACGGATGAAAAGGGAAAGAATGACGGTGAGAAGAAAAACGGGGAACCCTAAATGCTGCGGCAAAAGTGGCGGAATAACGACGAAGCAAGGAAAGAGCCTGACTAAGCGGTGGAAGAATTTGGAAGATCTATGGCTAAGAAAATGGGGTGCTTGAGATTGCTCTAGGTGATGCGTATGGGAAACGGTAGCTCGGAAATGCTCTTTCTGTTGCCTTGCAGGAAACTGCAGCCAAGAACACCGGGAGAAACAAGCTGCAGGAAATCCCTCCAACACAGACCCGGAGCGTGTTCAGTTGAATTCCAGAGAACCGAGCTCGGTGTCGGTTTCGGACTTGGTGTCGGTTACCGAAACCCGTTTCCGCGGTTGCCAGAATTCCGCGGTTGCCAGAATTCCGAGGTTGCACAGTGCACGAGCCGCGTTACGTGAACCGCGCAATCTAATGCTTGTTTGTTTCTTGTTCAAACACAACTCATTTTCAGTGCAAAATCCCCCCTGCCAACTGCTGAAACTTTCTACGTCAGCTAAGTTTCTCCAACGTCAGCCTGAGGCGCTTGCGATCCTACACCCCACAGCTCCAAGCGTCGATGGCTGCACGACAATTATTGGAAGAACGACAGTTATTGGCCGAACGGCGAAAAATGGCGTACAGCATTGAGAGCAGAATGAGTCGCGCTGCAGAGTACGCACCGCTGTGCTCGCGTAGACATGGTCAGGTCCCACGACTCGACAAGTCGACGATAGTATAAAGCATGGTGGACTGGCTGGGACTACTAAGAAGTTGGAGTTCGTATAGCTTAGCAATTCGCTTTCCGAGGAGCCATCGCACGCGGTGAGTACTTCAGCTTTCCATGCCAGCGATAGATTGAGCCACGCCAACAGTAGGTTGAGCCACGCCAGCAGCATATTGAGCCATGCCAGCAGCAGATTGAGCCACGCCAGCAGCAGATTGAGCCACACCAGCAGCATATTGAGCCACGCCAGCAGCATATTGAGCCACGCCTGTAGCAGATTGAGCCATGCCAGCAGCAGTTTGAGCCACGCCAACAGCAGATTGAGCCACGCCAGCAGCAGAAGCGCCCCTGTGAGTGGGCGACCTTGCTATCATGCTGAACGCCATCATGTCAAGGCATCGACCGCTGCTTGCGCTGCTCGCCCTCGCCCTCATCTACGGTGAGTGCACCTCCCCTAGAGATCACCTGTTCCGCCCTGCCCTGTGCTTCACCTGTTCCGCCCTGCCCTGCGCTTCACCTGTTCTTCCCTGCCCTGCGCTTCACCTGTTCCGCCCTGCCCTGCGCTTCACCTGTTCCGCCCTCCCCTGCGCTTCACATGTTCCACCCTGCCCTGCGCTTCACCTGTTCCGCCCTGCCCTGCGCTTTGTTAGAATCTTCTCCCTTCATTCTATTAGCCTACATCGTTTCATTGTCTTAGGTACTTATAAGCACCCCACTAGGGTGTATACACCCAAGTTGGGGGTTGGGTTCCTGACCTTGTTGGGTTCCCAAATTGGTTGGGCTCCCAATTATTGGAACCCCCAATAATCCCAACCAAGATTATTGGACCCGCCAATATTCTTGGCTAGGATTATTGGACCCCCAATAAGTTGGCCAACTCAACTTATTGGGGTCACCAATTTTCGTGGTCACCTCCCAACCAACCCTCCCCCACCCTTCTACTCCTCACCTATGTATACCCACTCCTTTCCTAATGCAATCAAGGTACAAAATATGGCCGTTTTTATTAATTTTCAGACCGTAAGGTACGGCCTTACAATACGGCCGTTTAATTTGGAAAAAAAAAAACGATAGTCGTATTGTGTTCTTTTTTTGCGCAAAAATACGGCCGTTTTTTACGACCGATTTTTTTGTTCCATCATGTACATGTTTCAATCTCGAATTCGAAACACATTTCGACGGTTGGGTATACACCCATCCGTCGGCAAATTTTGGGTCAATGATTTCCCGAGGCGCGACAGCGACACACAACCGAGCCGCGCATTTCAGGGGTTTCGTGTAGCCCGTTGCGGAACTGTTGTCCGTTTTGCAACGGGTCTGACAGATATTTCGCGCATTTCGTGGTGCACACTACCGAGGCGCATTTCGATTTCGAAATCCCTCCCCTACCCACCCAATCTTGCCTTCAACTTTCCACCCAACACCTGCATGACGAGATACAAATACAGAGTACAAACAGAGAGGTAAGTATCTGAGTTTTTTGCAAGTAGAATTAGGTTCCTAAGTACACGCAGCCTCCTTTCAGGCTCTCCACCGTGCAGATTTCTAGACTTCGATCATCCGCATCGCAACTCCAGCCTTGTGCAAATAATCCTAGGTTCGCCTGCTGGCGCTTCAGCCATGCCCCACACCCCGTCGAGTATGTGGGAGCATGTGACGAAAGTATGTGACGAGCAAGGCAAGGCCGTCCGCGTCGAGTGCAACCATTGCCACATGAGCATCACGGCGAATGCGACGCGGATCCGGGAGCATCTTTTTGGCATGCCAGCATCCAAATTCCAGAACATTGCCAAGTGCAAGTCCGAATTTGCGAAGCATCTCCGGGTCAACGGTCAAAGCTCGACGACCACGGCCATGGTCCGAGGATCAACAGCCACCGTTGGGGGACCGGCGGGCAAGCGCAGCCGCAACCACAACATCCGTGGCATGGTGGACAAGGCGGGCCGCGATGCCCTCGATCTCCTATGGGCGACGGCCGTGGTCGACAACGACTTGGCCTTTCGGATTTCCGCGTAAGTGTGCTTCAACCAAGTGCATTCCATGCTTCTACAACACCCCCACTCCCCCTCTTCACCGTCTCCATCCCTACCGTGCATCGCCATAAGTGTTCCTCCCCTTATTCGCCATAGTTAGTTCTTTTGCCATCCCCGCTCCCCCTCTGCCCCTCAAACAGCTCACCCTCCATGCATCCCTTTGTCGAGGGGGTTGTGGCGTACGGCAAGGAGTACAACTTGCCGACCGCCTACTCGGTCTCCCATCCGCTCCTCGCTAAGCTTAAGGCCGAGACCGAGACCCTCATGTAGCCCCTCAAGGACTCATGGGCCTCGGCCGGTTGCTCCCTATCCGTGGACGGGTGGTCGGACCTGAAGAGCCGCGGTCTTGTTTGTATCATAGCCATGAACGACACAGCACCCGTGGTGGTCGACGTGGTAGACACAAAGACGAACAAGAAAACAGGACCCTACCTTGCAACACTCATTGGGGAGGCAATTTGCAAGGTGGGTCACACTCGCGTTGTCCAAGTGGTGATGGACAATGCGAGCAACAATAAGAGGGCGGCCCTAGACCTTGGGGATACATATCCTTCAGTTTTTTTCACCAATTGTGCTGCACACTGCTTGGATCTCATGTTGGAAGACCTCGGGAGTATTGGGGTGATTAAGCGGGTCTTGCAACAAGCTCAGGGGTGGTCATGCTTGTGAAGACGAGCGCCACCGCGGTCAACCTCTTTCAAGAGGTGTATAGCGAGCTTGAGCTTGTCCGACCGGGGGCCACTCGGTTTGGTACCCAAGTCATCATGGCACAGTGGTTTTTGGAGGTAACGAAGCAGGTGAAAAGCATGGTCATCTCCGAGGAGTGGTTGGATGTGCCCGCCGCAAAAACCAAGGAGGGGCAGCGCATCACCAAGCTTCTCCTCGATGAGGCATTTTGGGGCTCAGTGGAAGCGGTATTGAAATTGATGATCCCGGTATACGAGGTCCTCCGGGCAACGGACAAGCGGACTCACCTCATGGGGCGGATTTATGGGATGATGCTCGACGCCACCATGAAGACCAACGCAGCGGCCGAGGCTGCAGGTTTGTTCCCCACCCCGCTCCGCCCTCCAAACCGAGCATTGTCCTCGCGTCCCCTTGACTCTCTTGGTTGATTTTCCAACCCTCCCAATACCCCCCACTCACCCGCCCCATTTGTGCCTTATGCTTGATTGGGCAGCCGCATTTTTTGTGCGGCGGACGGGCTTGCTCTTGGCCAATGACAAGGCCTCGTTCTTGGCCAAGGTAAGGCGGATTATAGCTCGGCGTTGGGACGCCCAGCTACATAACCCCTTGCACGCCGCCGGATGGCTCCTGAACCTAGCCAATCAGTTTGCCGAGGAGTTCGAGGCGACGACGAGATCGCGAAGGGGATGAAGAATGTTATCGACAAATGGGAGACGGATATGCAGCGCCGCACCCTCATCCACGCCCAACTCGCCCGCTTCCATAGTGGGGAGGGGAGCTCTGGGGGCAAGGATGCTCGGTCGGCAACTTCCGCTCTTGTGGAGAGCGGGAAGCTCTCCGAGGCGGAGTGGTGGACCATCTTTGGGGGGGAAGTCCGAGCGCTGCAGGATCTGGCGGTCTGGATCCTCTCCCAATCAACAACGGCATCGGAGGTAGAGCCTGCATGGTCGGCTTTCAACCGGGTGGAGCAGCGGGATCGTAACCGGCTGAAATCTGCCACCATGATCGATGTCACGGCAGTGGCGTTCAGCCGGCGATTCAGAGCTGCATTTGACAGGAAGCAAGCGGCCCGAGACCGCCTTTACGAACACCTCGGGGCAGGCATGGTGGAGGAAGGGAGCGCACCTCACCCCCCCCTTGCTTCAGAACAGGGGGAGGGAGAAGGGGTGGGGAAGGAGGAGGTGGTGGAGGAAGAGGAGGGTGCTGGGGAATGCACCATTGACTAGGCCTCCTTTGGGAGCAGTGGCGAGAAGAAGAAGCGCAAGAGGAAGGCAGGAAACGGGAAGGGGGGGAAGAAAAACAGTGGTTCCCATAAGGGGAATGGTAAGCTTACCGTGGGAGAGGAGGAATGGGCAGCAAAGAGTGCACGCAACGGCGGACACGAGGAGGAGGAGGAGGAGGAGGAGGAGGAGGAGGAGGAGGAGGAGGAGGAGGAGGAGGAAGAGGAGGAGGAGGAGGAGGAGGAGGAGGAGGAGGAGGAGGAGGAGGAGGAGGAGGAGGAGGAGAGCTGCGGGCCATGGGATTTCAGTGGGGAACAGGGTGAGGGGGAGAGGGGGGGAGAGGAGGAGGAGGAGGAGGAGGAGGAGGAGGAGGAGGAGGAGGAGGAGGAGGAGGAGGAGGAGGAGGAGGAAGAGGAGGAGGAGGAGGAAGAGGAGGAGCAGTAGAAGGAAGAATAAGATGACAGGAGTAGGAGGAGTGGGAGAGATAGGAGGGGCTTCACGGGGGTGCATGGGAGGAGGAGTAGGAGGAGAAAGAGGTAAGAGTGGGAGGGCAGGAGGGGCTGCATGGGGGTACATGGTAGGAGTAGCCTAGTAGTATGAGTAGGGGGAGTAGGAGTTTGGGCAGTAGGAGGAGCCGGAGGGGCTACATGGGGGTGCGTGCATGGTAGGGGGAGGAGGAGGTGGAGGAGGAGGAGAGGAGAGGAGGAAGAGGAGGACGGTCTTACCTCATTTTAGGGACTTATCTCGGATGCCGTTGCCACTAGCAGTCGTAGCTAGATGCCCCTTTTTGTTTGGGCAGTTTAAACAATTTTTTCGCAATAAAAAATCCCTTAACAAAAATTCGGCGTTTTTTTCCCAAAATCATCGAAAAAAAACCATGGAAAAATCGCCCTGCCACAATTTTGCACCTTGAATACAATCATCACTTCACTTTCTCACATGGATTCAGAGCTTATGGCTCACGCCTCTCCGTCGTTCGATCCCTAGCCACCTCGGCCCAACGCGCCCCTCCGCGCCCCTTAAGCGCCCTCTCCGCGCCCTTAACGCCCCTCTTCGCGCCCTTTAAGCGCCACTCTGCTGGAACGTTGCCAAACCGCAAATTGTCTCGCTATCCTGTCTGCATGCTTCCTTCATCCCTCAAACGCGAAATTACCCCCTCCTCCGCTACCGAGTTCTGGAAAGAGCTATTTGCCACCTATGACCTTCAGGACACCAACTCTCTCCTAGCGCTCCACCACACCTTCCTCGACATCAACCTCGACTCCTGCCCCAACGCCCTCTCCTTCACGCGCCGCCTCCTCACCACTGCCAAACGCCTTGCCGATCGTCGCTCTCCCCTTCCCGACTCCCTCATCGTTTGCCGCCTCCTCGACGGCCTCACACCCATGTACGAGGCCCGTCGCGTGGCGTTCAATGAGGTCCACGCCAGCTTCCCACCCGACTCCGCCTATGTAGCCGCATGGATTCTGAAAACTGAAGCGGAGCTTCTCCGCCAGTCTCCTCCGACGGCTCATGCTGCCCAAGCAAAAGGAGGACGTGGTGCTGGCCGTGGCGGTACTTCGGGACGATCGGGTGGTGGACGTGGCGGGGGGCGCAGTGGAGGACGGGGGTAGCAGTGGTTCCAACAGCACCGGCGGCTTCTCCCCGTGTCAGTATCTCATCCGCAACGGCCCCAACAAGGGTAAGCGCTGCCTCCAAACCACCCATGCCACCACCACATGTTTCAAGGCCCTCACTGATGAGTGGCTTGATCGAGGCAACACGGGCCCCCCTCGCTGGTCCGCTATCACTCCACCTCCCACTCCCTTTGATGTTCGTACCCTCCCCGCCTATCAGCCCTCCTCTACCTCTCTCCACCACATCCTCGCACAGCACCTCCCTCCACAGATCCTCCAGCAGGTCACGCCCCTCCTTCCGTCCCCGCAGCCGCAGCAGACTCAGCACCGCAGCAGACCAGCAGCCGCAGCAGTCCCAGCAGCAGCGCAGCCCCAGCAGCTCCTCCAGCAGCTGCAGTCTCAGCAGCACTGCAGTCTCAGCAGCACCAGCAGTCTCAGCAGCACCCTCCCCTCCCTCCGCCTGGAGCTCCGGCCTCTCTGCTCCTGCTCCTCCTGCGCAGGCCCCCACCGGACCTCCTGGCTTTACCCCATTTCCCTCTCCTGGCTTCATCAACCATGTTAGCCATGCTTCTCCTGCTATTCCTCCAATGTATCCCGAGTCTATTAATGAAACCTCCTTCCAGTACTCCGTGTCTCACCCCACCCCTCCTTCCATTGAGTTTGTCATTGACAGCGGCGCCAGTGTCACAGTCCTTCGTGACGCTGGTGCCCTCACCCCCCTCCCTAACCCCTCCACCATCATTGGAGCCGATTCTACTTTCTCGGTCACCTCCCGCCATACCTCCACTCTTCCCTGCCCCCTCTTCCCCTCAGGTTCAGTAACTGGCTTCCATGTCCCCTCCCTTCGCACTAACCTCGTCTCCCAAGGTGCACTTCAACGGGCCGGGGTCACAACAATCTACCCCGGCCACGCCACCCACTGCGACTGTTTCACTCATCCACGGGTCATTTCATCGTCCGTGTTCCCATGTGTCCTCGCACTCGCATGTACACCCTTCACACTCCCGTCCGTCAGCCTGTCACACTGCCTCCACCATCCCTCCCCTCCCCCCCCCTCTTTCCTCCGCAACCTCCCCCACCTCCCTCCCGCCCCTCCTGCTCCCCCCCATCTCAGTGCCATTGTCGTGATCTTACACATCCTGCCATCCTCCTCCACCACCACCTAGGTCACCCCAACTTTGCCACCCTCCACAAGGCCGTCGCCTCGGGCTCCTCAATGGCCTTCCCCTCACTCTCCCCCACTCCCTCCCTCCCCCGCCCCCCTTGCACCATCTGTGTCCAGAGCAAGCTCAAGCAGCTTCCTCATAAAAGTCACCCTTCTTGCCCCAGAGCTCCTGGATCTTGTCCACATGGATCTCTGGGGCCCCAACCCCTCCCCCACCCGTCAAGGGCACCGCTACCTCCTCGTCCTGGTCGATGACCGCTCACGATACACCTCGGTCTCCCTCCTTCGCACGAAGGCCGAGGCACCGGCCTTATCATCGCCTGGGCCGAGCAGGCGCGCACCCACTTCGGTCCCCGTTCGCCGCTTCCATTCCGATGGCGGCGGTGAATTCCTCAATCACCATCTCTCTTCCTATTTCTCCACCCATGGTATTCACCACACTTACACCCTCCCTCACTCCCCTCAGCAGAATGGCGTGGCAGAAGCTCGTGTTCGAGAAGTTACAAAGACCGCCAGGTGTCTTCTCGTTCACGCCTCCTGCCCGCCTTCTCTCTGGGGTTATGCTCTTCTCCACGCCGTCCTCCTCACTAACCTGTATCCCCACCCTCTCCTCCCCTCCACCACCCCACCGAGCTGTGGACGTCAACTAAACCCGACGTCTCCCCCTGCGCGTCTGGGGTTCCAGGGCGTATGTTCTCATACACCCAGCCGACCGCTCACGCACAGCAGGGAAGCTCGCCTCCAAGAGTCTACCCTGTGTATTCCTTGGTCACAACACCTCCTCCCCTGACTACCTTCCTTCATCCCCCCTCAGGTCGCCTCATTCGTAGTCGGGACGTCATCTTTGACGAATCCTCCCCGTACTACACCTCTCCTGCCTCACCTGACCCACTCACCATTCCTCCTCGCCCCTTCATCCCCTCTGACACTGTCCCCCCCCCCTCCTCCCCTCTCTCTTATTCCCCCACCCCAGCACCTCCTCCTCCCGAATCTGCTCCCTCCTCATCTTCCTCAGGTGACATCCTTGACCCAGTACTCCCCCCTCTCCCTCTCACTCCGCTTCCGCTCCATCCTCCCCTTCTCCCCACCTCCTCCCCTCCACCTCCTTCCCTCCCCCCCCCTCCTCCCCACCCCCCCACCTCCTCCTCCACCCCCCCAGGTGTCTTCTCCCCTTGTCCTTCGCCACCGCCCTCATACTCGGTCCATGGATCCCCTCTTTGGTCCGCCCTTAGCCCCTCCTCCCCTCAGACAAAGGCATCTGCTCTAGCACCTCTGCTTCCACATCTGCACCCGCCGCAGCAGCTCCCGCCGTTGCACCAGTGCCTGCCCGGTCGCCGCACCCGCAGCATCAGGATCCGCTGCAGCAGTGGCCCCGGTCAAGCAGCCGTGCAGCCGAGTCGCAGAGTCGCAGTGTCGCAGCCTCCCCCTCAGCAGCGCAGCAGACTTGCAACACCACCCTCCCTTCCTCCTCCTTTCTCTCCCCTCCTCATCGAAGACTCCCATGGTGAATTTCTTCGCCTCCACCTCTTCTCCAACACCCAAGCAGTCGCCTTCAGCATGACCGGCGCCCCGGTACTTGTCTTCTCCGGTGCGCCCATCATCTTCGAGCCGGGAGATTATCACGAAGCTATGACATGCCCCGACCACCCTCATTAGGACAAGGCAGTCCTCAAAGAGAATGAGGTCTTTGTTCGCAATGGCACCTTCATCGATATACCCCGCCCTCTCAACCACAACGTGGTCAAGGGCAAATGGGTATTTTGGGTCAAGCTCCTCCCTGGCGACGACCCGGTCTATAAGGCCTGCTATGCACCAAAAATTTCACGCAACGGTACAGCCATGATTCCTTGACACCTACTTGCCGACCGCCACTCCCCCCGTTGTCCGCGTGTTCCTGGACTTCGTCGGCCGGCGCGGCATGATCCTGCACTCGATGGATGTCACCACGGCATTTCTCCAAGGTGAACTGCATGAGCGCATCTTCATGGAGCGTCCCGAGGGCTGGCACCTCCTTTTCCCTACCAACACCGTTTGGGAGCTTCGCCGCCCGGTCTACGACCTCAAGCAAGCTCCTCGGAATGGCATGCCAAGCTCTCAAGCACTCTCCGTGCTCTTGGTTTCGCCCTTCCCAGGCTTCCTCCTGCTTCTTCCTGCGCACCTCTCCCTCTCCCTTCTACATCCTCGTCTACGTCGACGACATGCTTCTTGCCGCTGACAACGAAGCAGACCTACAACAGGTCAAGGATGAGCTGTAGTAGCGTCTCCTCTGCAAGGACCTGGGGGAGGTCCGCAACTACCTCGGGATGGAGATTTGTCGCGATCGTGCGGCCAGGACCATCTCCCTCTCTCAGGCATTCTACCTCGAGAAGGTCCTTGAACACTTTGAGATGGCCACGGCCAAACCCGTCTCCACACCCCTCCAAGTTGCCACCAGCTCTCGTCGACATCCACCCACGGTTCCTCCATCTGTCCTTACGCTGAGCTGGTCGGGTCCCTGATGTACGCCATGATGTGCACTCACCCCGACCTTGCCTACCCTATCAGTGTCGTGGTGCACTTTGTCGGCGCTGGCAAACACACCCCTGAGCACTGGCAAGCGGCCAAGTGCGTTCTCCGCTACATCAAAGCACCAAGGACTATGTCCTCACCTTGGGTGGCCCCACCCCTCCTCAGCTCACTGGCTATAGGGACTCCTCTTGGGCGGATTCTCAGCCCCGATCGTCGCAGCTCATAGGGGTATGGTTTCTTCCTCGGAGCGGCCTCATTTCCTGGTGCTCCACCCGCTCCTCCTCCGATCTCTCTCTCCTCCTGCAAAGGAGAGCTCCGTCACCATGGCGGCCCCAGGAGGCGCGGTGGCTCAGCTTCCTCCCTCGCTGAGCTGATGCTCCCCAGCCCTGTCCACCCATCTGGTGCGACAATGCCAGTACTATCCACCTCACAAAGGAAGCCGTTTTCCATGGTCGCTCCAAACACATCGAGTTCCGCCACTACTTTGTTCGTGAGCTCGTCCAGGCTGGATACCTCACCGTGCGCAAGATAGACACTTCAGCCAGCCTTGCCGACATCTTCACCAAGGCCCTCCCTCGCCGTCCCCATGCGGGCTCTCCTTCGCCTTCTGGGTCTTGCCCCTCCCTCACATAGGACAACCTGATTCAGGGTTGCTTCTCCTCACCTTCCCAAGACTTATGGCACTCTGTAAGCAAAGGGGTTGTGTTAGAATCTTCGCCCTTCATTCTGTTAGCCTACATCGTTTCATTGTCTTAGGTACTTATAAGCACCCTACTAGGGTGTATATACCCCAAGTTGGGGTTGGGTTCCCAACCTTGTTGGGCTCCCAATTATTGGAACCCCCAATAATCCCAACCAAGATTATTGGGGTCACCAATAATCGTGGTCACCTCCCAACCAACCCCCCCCCCCTTTCTACTCCTCACCTATGTATACCCACTCCTTTCCTAATACAATCATCACTTCAGTTTCTCACCTGTTCCGACCTGCCCTGCGCTTCACCTGTTCCGCCCCTGCCCTGCGTTTCACTTGTTCCGCCCTGCCCTGCGCTTCACCTGTTCTTGAGACCTCTCGAAATACGATTCTCGCCCTCCGAGTTGCCATAATCTGCGGTGAGTTCACCTGTGACATCCAACATCCGTTCGTCCCAAATGACCGGGACCAGAAAAGCGGAGTGCGTATAAAGTAGCTACGTAGCCCATGAAGTAGTACTCCATAAATGTATCCATGCTATACGGACTACTATAGCCTCGGAGTAGCCATGTGTCACATTTTCGGAATTTCCGCCTTCTCCCCCTTCCCTTGTTGCCGGCATGCAGTGGCCCAAGTGGCGCAGGTGGCGGCAAGCGAGGCCATGGTTCGACTGGCCCGACTGGCAAGCGAGTGGGCAGCAGTGCAAGCAAGGCAGTCCTCACTGTGAGTGCGTCGTGGAGGCGTCTTCAGAGCGAGCCCGCGGCATCCATCGGAATGGTTCCGCGCCCGAAACGGGGGGCAGCAGCGCGGTGGCGGGGTGGGTGCGGTGGTGCGCATGGCCACGCAGTTGACGGTGGCGGGGGTGAGCGGCGCCCTCAGCTTCGACGCATTGTGCTGCTTCAGCCTCCCCAGGCGGCGGCCAAGGCGCGGCGGACGTGCAGGTGTGTTGGCTCGGACTCGACGCCTGCAGAAAGGGCGGCAAGGGTGGGGAGGGAAGGCCGGCGGCGGCAAGGGCAAGGGGGGGGGGGGGGGGTGCGGCGTGCAAGCAACTCAAATTCTTCCCCAACCCTGCCTGCAAGGGCCGCGTGCTTGACGAGGTGGTCAAGCCGTAGTACGCCAACCTGAGGAAATTCTTCAACGTGCCCAGGTGAGTCAGTGTTGCGCCCAGGTGAGCAAGTGTTATGCCCAGGTAAGCCAGTGTTGTGCCCAGGTGAGCTAGTGTTGCGCCTAGGTGAGCCAGTGTTGCGCCCAGGTGAGCCAGTGTTGCGCCAGTGAGCCAGTGTTGCGCCCAGTGAGCAAGTGTTGCGCCTAGGTGAGCCAGTTTTGCACGTCCAGGTGAAGCAGTCAGTGTTGGGCTTGGGTGACCTAGTGTTGCGCCCAGATGAGCCAGTATTGCGCCTAGGTGAGCCAGTGTTGCGTCCAGGTGAGCCAGCGTTGCGCCCACGTGAGCCAGTATTGGACCCAGGTGAGCCAGTGTTGCGCCCAAGTGAGCCAGTGTTGTGCCCAGGTGAGCCAGTGTTGCGCCCAGGTGAGCCAGTGTTGCGCCCAGATGAGCCTGTCTTGCACCCAGGTAAGCCAGTGTTGCACCCAGGTGAGCTAGTGTTGTGCCCAGGAGAGCCAGTGTTGCGCCTAGGTGAGCCAGTATTGTGCCCAGGTGAGCTAGTGTTGCGCCGAGGTTGCGCCCAGGTGAGCTAGTGTTGCACCCAGGTGAGTCAGTGTTGCGCCCAGGTGAGCCAGTGTTGCACCCAAATGAGCCAGTGTTGCGCCCAGGTGAGCCAGTGTTGTGGCCAAG
Organism: Closterium sp. NIES-67; assembly: GCA_027943415.1. NCBI lineage: Eukaryota > Viridiplantae > Streptophyta > Zygnematophyceae > Desmidiales > Closteriaceae > Closterium > Closterium sp. NIES-67. The sequence continues at coordinate 40,366 of BQMB01001145.1, forward strand.
AGAGCCAGTGTTGCGCCTAGGTGAGCTAGTGTTGTGCCCAGGTGAGCCAGTGTTGCGCCGAGGTTGCGCCCAAGTGAGCCAGTGTTGCGCCCAGGTGAGCAAGTGTTGCACCTAGGTGAGCCAGTGTTGCGCCCAGGTGAGCCAGTGTTGCGCCCAGGTGAGCCAGTGTTGCGCCCAGGTGAGCCAGTGTTGCGCCCAGGTGAGCTTGTGTTGCGCCCAGTTGAGCCAGTGTTGCGCCCAGGTGAGCCTGTGTTGCGCCCAGGTGAGCCAGTGCTGCGCCCAGGTGAGCCTATGTTGTGCCCAAGGGAGCCAGTGTTGTGCCCAGGGGAGCTAGTGTTGCGTCCTAGTGAGCCGGTGTTGCGCCCAGGTGAGCCAATGTTGTGCCCAGGTGAGCCAGTGTTGCGCCGAGGTTGCGCCCAGGTGAGCCAGTGTTGCGCCCTAGTGAGCAAGTGTTGCGCCCAGGTGAGCCAGTATTGCGCCCAGGTGAGCCAGTGTTGTGCCCAGGTGAGCCAGCCAGTGTTGCGCCCAGGTGAGCTAGTGTTGCGCCCAGGTGAGCCTGTATTGCGCCCAGGTGAGCCAGTGTTGCGCCTAGGTGAGCCAGTGCTGCGCCCAGGTGAGCCAGTGTTGTGCCCAGGTGAGCCAGAGTCGTGCCCAGACGTTTTCAACAAAAACGAGGGCGATGCTCATTTATTCTTCAGTGTTGCACCCACGTGAGTCAGTATTGCACTTAGGTGAGTCAGTGTTCCACAAGTGCAATTGCCTTGTAGACATTCTTTTGCATTTGTAATGCCCGTATGTCCCTTGCGCATCTCTAGTGCCGTCCCTTGATAGACAAGATCTTCAAGCATATTGCCCGTGTGAAAAGTGTTCACAGCGCCCTAGCATGTTCTTCCCACCACGCCCTTGCACGTGTCCTGGCAGCACGAAGAAGATCCAGCGATGGGTTTCTGTTTCATGCAACATCGGTGTGTGCCTTGCTGCCTTTGCCTTGCTGCCTGTGCCTGGCTGCCTTTGGCCTGCTGCAAAGGGCGTAGAATGTGCATGCGACTGGGCTTTGCTGCTGCTAGTGATGGCACTTGCCAGGGTATGCTGCAAACCATGCTTGAGCACGATAGCGCCTTGTTTTCCTCAGCCGTGAACCCTGGTCATGCAACATTGGATCAAATGAGGCGGGACTTGAGTGCTGCGTTCGCTACGTCTCCTAATCAATTTCTTTCATTGCAGACAAGTGTCTTTGGATTTCATGAGACGGGACTTGTGGTTCTTGCAATATCGTACTCTACTGCAGATATCACATATCACATGAGTTTACTGAGAACCACTCACACCTTCCCCTGGGCCTCCTAAGTTCCGTGTGCCCCCTGTCTAGAGTCTCACCAGGAAATATCTGAACTGTTTCCCCACTGTCTCTCTTGCACAGTAAACAATTGCCTTTTGGTTGATTGCGGCGCTAATGCCCACTGCAGCAAGAATGACGCGGGAGAGGCAGTTTTTGAGGTGCCTCAAAAATCTGTTTCCCCGTTGTCTTTCTTGCGTTGCAGACAAGTGCCTTCCAGTTGCTTGCAGCGCCAACGCCCACTGCAGCAAGAATAAGGTGGGAGAGGCAGCATGTGCTTGCGACTCTGGCTTCGAAAGACTTCCCAGCAACAACACGTGTGTCGGTGAGTTGTTATGACGATGAGACAAGTATAGGCAAGTGGGAACAACTTACCATCCGTACAGGTGCCTCTAATGCAAGCTTCTGTAGGATAGGATGCACCGTGTGCCTCTTATTCAGCAGATGCCGTCTCCCCTCATCAACACCTCGTTCCTCATGCCTCCATCGCTCCACCTGTTTTTGAGAATTCTCAAAACAGAACACACCTTGTGTCTTTTATGCAACAGATGCCGTCTCCCCATTTCTCTTGCCTCCATCCCGCCACCGTTCAGATTCTGCCTGATTGGCACTGGGATGTGGGCCGGACGGGTCATGTGAAAAGGAGAACGGTGTTCAGTACTGCAAGTGGGGTGAGCAAGGCGTCTCCCTCCTGACACCTTTCTTTGCATAGAAGCTAGCTTTTCCAGAGTCTTCCCATCTATCTATGTTGGACCATCAGTTCAAGAGAGTTTGCAGCAGTACATACCATCTATGGGGTGCCGTGAACTGCTAGGTAGCAATAGCAGGCCATTCTGCTGCTGCCTTGCAACCCCTTGGCCTCATGCTATTCTCTTTGAGCGCTACCTTGTTATGCTCACGTCTCCCTCCCTCCCTCCCTCTTGTGCTGCATCCCTTGTGTGCTGCATCCCTTGTGTGCTGCATGATGTTTTTTTTTTCTCCCTTGCTTGCTGCATCCCTCAGCCTCCACCAGCAAAAACAGACCCACAAGCATCAGAGCCCATGGCTTGCCACCTGATTGTGTGTGCCACTGACTCGATGCCTTCTTTTTTCCCTTGCGTGCCGCATCCCTCAGCCTCGCCCTGTGGCACCTGCCCCCCAGGAGCCACCTGCACTTCCAAAACCACAGGAACAAGTCCTCCTTCTCCTGTGCGGTACTGCTCGTGCCCTTAAGGCCAAGCCTTTACTTCCAAAACGTGTGCTGCAGGTAAGATTAAATGATGGTGGATGGTGGAAGGTGGATGGTGGATGGTGGATGGAGGCCCAGCCACATCCGTCGAGTTCTGACTTGCACAGTCTCCTCCCCCTCCTCCTCGCCCGCTTGACCAGCTACATCCGCTTTAGTGTTACACTCCCCCCTCCTCTAACTGTTTTGAGAAATTTAAAAATTCTGCACACTTCCTGCCCCTTCCTCTCCAACTGTCCCTTGCTGCTGGCACCGCCCATTCCCAGGAGGGCGGGCCGGAGGAGCGTACATCAGCTTCACCGTTGCATAGGATCTGCACACTTCCTGCCCCTTCCTCTAACTGTTTTTGAGAATTCTAAAAAAACTGCACACTTGCTGCTGGCCCCGCCCATTCCCAGGTGGGCAGGCCCGAGGAGCGTACAGCAGCTTAACCGCCACAAAGGATCTGCACACTTCCTGCCCCTTCCCCTGATTGTCCCTTGCTTCTGGCACTGCCCATTCTCAGGTGGCCAGGCCTGAAAAGTGTACATCAGCTTTTGAGTCGACTCAAATGCCTACCTGCCCGCTCCTCTCTAACTGTCCCTTGCTGCTGGCACTGCCCATTCCCCCAGGAGGGCTGGTCGGAGGACCGTACATCAGCTTCACGGCCATTCAGAACCGCCTGGCCAAAGACAAGGCGCCGCGGCCCTACTCCTTCAGCTGCAGCACCGCCAGCAGCTGCGTGCAGCTTCCAAACGAAGTGGCGGGCAACTACACCACGCTTTACAGCGCTGGGTACAGCCGCCTCTACTACCTCACCTATCCCACCGACACCTGCACTGGTGAGGCTTTCAATTCGTATCCGGACAACAACATTGCCACGAGTGAGTGGGCAGTGAATGGCTTGTGAGGGGCCAGTGAATGGCTTGTGAGGGGCCAGTGAATGGCTTGTGAGGGCCAGTGAGTGGCTTGTGAATGGGCCAGTGAATGGCTTGTGGCGGGGCCAGTGAATGGCTTGTGAGGGGCCATGAAAGGCTTGTGAGGGGACCAGTGAATGGCTTGTGAGGGCCAGTGAATGGCTT
>BQMB01001146.1:0-45463 GCA_027943415.1 Closterium sp. NIES-67
TCTTCTGCTGCTGCACTTCCTGTGCCGTCTGGGACTCTCGCGATGCAGTTGCTCAGGTCGCTATCAGTAACCCCTCCCTGTGTCTGAGCGTTCGCGTTTGCTACAGTTGATACCGCCAAGGCTTACCTTAGATGCTGTTGTTGCTCGCTATTCCACGCCTGCCTCCGCTACTGCAGGCCGCCTGCTCTTCCCTATGCTTTTCCCAGACCTTGCTTCCTTCCCTACTGTTGCTGACCTTGCCACTCACCTGCGAGCCCTAGAGTCTCGCTACCGCACTGCTAGCACTGCTGCTCACTGCCAGCTCCTGCGCTCCCCCCTTCTGCATGACCCTCTACTTTATCGCTATGCGCCTGCCTGACCGCCTTGCTAGTGCACGCGCCACATCCTTAGCCAGCACCCTGGTGATCTCACCCTACAGCCTTTGTCACCGCCCTGACCGAGATCGAGACTCGCCAGCGCACTATCGCTCAGTCGAGCGGTGCGCCGGCAGTCTCTATCTTTCACGGCTGTGCCCCCTCCCAGTGCACGTTTACTGACGGCTTCTGCGACCCCTCTGACCGAGACTGCAGCTGCGGTCCACCCGCAGCAGCCCCGCGCGCGCTGGCCGTGGCCGCCAGGGAGGGCGTGGTGGTGGAGCTGGTGTGGTGGTGGTGCGGGGACAGTGGTTCTACTGAGGGGACTGCCGCAGCTAGTCAGGAGCAGCAGCCGTCGCCCCAGCAGCAGGAGCAGCCGCAGCAGCCGTCGCAGCAGTCGCAGTCGTCCAGCAGCTGTCTGCCCTCGCCGGGTTGGCCCGGCACCTCCGTAGGTGGTGGCCGTGGTGGCGGCCCGCGCAGCTTGGCGTCTACGGCAGCTCCGGTGGTGTGACCTGCCAGTACCAGCTTCAGACCGGGCCTCTCCGCGGCACTCTGTGCCGCCGCCCGCACCCGACCGCCTGCTGTTTCCGCCGCCTCGACGATCTCTTTCGTCGTCGCTTTGGCCCGGCCCCGGACCTCCCCGACTGGCACAGCCTGCTTCGCCAGGGCGTGCCGATCTTTGAGTTAGATATGGATCAGATAGGTGCTGCTTTGCATGCCTTGTATGCTGACGCTTCTAGTGTTGCTGGATCTTATTACCCTGTGTACTCTAGTTTAGGTGTAGCACCCTTGTGTAGCTTAGCCTCCCCTGCTGCGTCAGGCGTAGGACTGCCTAGTTTGCCTAGCCTAGTTCTGCACCGGCTCCGTTCCCGGCCTCCGCTACTGCCTCGCTGTCCTTCACTCTCGACTCCGGTGCTTCTGCCTGTTTCTTCCGCGACCGCTCCACGCTCACGCCGCTTGCTGCGCCTGCTGTTGTTGCTCTCGCTGACCCCTCTGCGGGTCCTGTCGTCGCTCGCAGCTCCACTTCCCTTCCCTGTCCAGCCGTTCCCTCGGGCTCCTTACAGGCCTCCACGTTCCCTCGTTCTCAGGAACCTGGTTGGTGTCGGCTGTCTTCAGGACCTCGGCGTCACCACTACGTTCCCTGGGCACGAGCGGTTCGCTGTCTGTACCGAGGCTGTCTCAGGTTCCCCCTTGCGACGTTCCCCCGGGACCCGGTGTCCGGTCTGTTTACCCTCGACACCGCTTCCCCCCGGTTGGTGCGTCCTCCCAGGTCGCTGCAGCTTGCTCGTGTCGGTCCCTCACTCACCCGTCCCTTTTGTGGCACCACCGCTTAGGTCACCCTGCTCTCCCGCGTCTGCGTCACATGTCCAGCACGGTCTTGTCTTAGGCCTCCCCGCGTCGCTCCCCGCCTTCCCCCTCGACTGCTCCACCGTGCACGCCTTGCGTCGAGGGCCGGCTCCGCCGTGCCCCTCACTCCTCCTCGCTTCGCCCTGCTACTGCTCCCCTTCAGACCCTGCACCTGGACGTTTGGGGCCCAGCCCCCGTCCTCGGACCGCGGGGTGAGCGCTACTTTCTTGTGCTCGTCGACGACTACACGCGCTACACCACGGTGTTTCCCCTGGAGCGGAAGGCCGACGTGCCCGACGTTCTTCTCCCGTGGGTTGTGGCTGCGCGTCTTCACCGCGGTCTCCCCGTGTTGTGTCTCCACTCTGACCGTGGCGGCGAGTTCGCCTCTGGTCGGCTTGGACAGTTCTGTCGTGCGGAGGGCATCACCCAGTCGTACACCTTGCCACGCCAGAATGGGGTTGCTGAGCGCCGCATCGGCTTGGTCATGGAGGTTGCTCGTACCTCCATGATTCATGCCGATGCCCCCCATTTTCTGTGGCCGTTCGCTGTTCGCTACGCTGCTCACCAGCTTAACTTGTGGCCACGCTCCCAGCGGCCGCAGGTTTCGCCGACCCTCCTTTGGACCGGGTCCCCCGGTGACGCGTCTGCGTTCCACGTCTGGGGTTGCCTTGCTCACGTTCGTGCCTCTGGCACGGACAAGCTCACTGCCCGCACTGTCCCCTGTGTCTTCCTCGGTTTCCCCCTGGACTCGTCTGACTGGCTCTTCTACCACCCGCCGTCTCACCGCTTCCTTCACTCTCGTGACGTCACCTTTGACGAGTCTGTCTCCTTCTACCGTCGCTTCCCTCACCGAGGTCTCCCGGTTTCCCCCCCCTGTTCCTTGCTCCCTCTCCCCCGGTAGCCCCTGCTCCCCTCCCGCCTCGTCCTGCCCCGTCTGGTGTCTCCATGTCACTCCCCTCCCGTCGGTTGTCCCCGTTGAGGAGTCTGCTGACTCTGGTGGTCCCCGGCCCGTCCTTGCCGCGTCTCCCTTCCCCGGTGTCTCCGCCTCCGCTGTCGCAGTCGCCGCCGCCGCTGCCGCTCTTGGCCTCTGGGGGTGCTGGCGTTGAGGAGAGTGTTCGTCCTGCGGCTCCTGGCGTGGTCTGTCCCGGCGGGCCTGAGGGTGCCGCTGGTGCTGGAGGGGGTTCTCTCTCTGGGGGTATTGGTTCTGGGGGTGCTGTCGTTGAGTGTTCTCCTGGCGGTTTTCGTGCCCCTGCCGGTCCGCGGGTCGAGACCCAGCCGTCGCAGCAGCCGCCGCAGCCGCTGCAGGCGTCGCCGCCGGTCTCCGCTCTTCGCTTGCTCGGCCTTCCCTCCCCTGTCCGCTCGCCGGTGTCTTCCCCACCACCTTCTCACCTCCCTGTCTACGGCCCTGTGTTCCCTGCCCCTGATTCTTCTCCGGCCCGTCTTCCTCCTCGTTCCCCTTGTGTGTCCCCTCCGCTGTCTCCTGACCCTACCCCTCCGTCCCACGTTTGGTCTCGGTGTCCCTCACGTGCTCGTCCCGTCTCCCCTGTCCTGCGCTCCCACCCTATGTTGCTCCGTTCTCACTCGCTCGTCCTCCTCCTCCCCTCGCTCCTCCCTCGTCGCTTGTTGTTGCACCTCCCCGGCTGTCTGACTACCTCCGTGCGCTCGTCCCTTGTCCCTCGGGTCCTTGCCTCTCTTGTTACAGACCCGTCTGTTCCTGTCTCGCGCCTTGACGCGCTTGTCGCTGCTGTCGCTGACTTTGCCTCTACCAGCCGCCTTGACTACGCCACCGCTCTGGTCCCTGACCCTGCCCGTCCTCCATCCGTCGGGGGTGCACCTGCCCTTGGCAGTGACGTTCTAGAGGACAGGCAGTACAAGCTGGCTTTCCTTTCCGAGGCCGCTCCCCATCTCTGCTCCATGCTCCTAGTCCCAGAGGGTGACCAAGACGCCTTCGACATCCCGACCCCTCGCAGCTACGCTGAGGCCACCTCGGGACCCTGGGCCTCTCAGTGGATAGCTGCCATGGAGCAGGAGATGGCATCTTGGAGGTCCACCGGCACTTACGACGACGCATTCCCCCTCCTAGGGTGAACGTAGTCGATGGTCGGTGGCTCTTCAAGGTGAAGCGCCCCCCTGGAGAGCCACCTTTCTTCAAGGCGCGCTACGTGGCCAGAGGCTTCAGCCAGCGCGAGGGGGTTGACTTCTTCCAGACCTTCGCCCCGACCCGAAGATGACACTCTTCGGCGCTGCTACACGTAGCAGCACAGCGCGACTACGAGCTTCACTCCCTCGACTTCTCTACTGCCTTTCTTCAGGGCAGCCTACACGAGCAGGTCTACCTGCGCCGACCACAGGGCTTCACTGGTACCTTCCCCCCTGGGACTCAGTGGCTTCTCAGGCGCCCGGTCTACGGCCTGCGCCAGGCTCCCCGCGAGTGGCACGACTCGCTGCGTGCCACGCTAGCAGACCTGCAGTTCTTTCCGTCCTCTGCTAACCTCTCACTGTTTGTGCGTTCCGGCCAGACTCTGTTCTACATCCTTGTCTACGTAGACGACCTGGTCTTCGCTACTGCTGACAGGGACGCACTGGCCTCCGTGAAGGCAGAGCTGCTAAAGAGACACCCCTGCACTGACCTTGGAGAGCTGCGTCGCTATCTTGGCCTGCAGATCTCTAGGGACAGAGCAGCACGCACCATCACTCTGACACAGTCACACTTGGTGCGTCAGGTCCTTCAGAGGTTCGGTCTTCAGTTCTCCTCCGCACAGCCCACACCTCTACCTGTAGACCATGGGCTCTCTGCTCCGTTCCTGAGGAGCCAGTAGAGCCCAGCGGCCCTACGCAGAGCTGGTGGGTTGCCTCATGTACCTGATGACTTGCACTCGCCAGATCTCGCATACCCTCTCAGCATCCTGGCTCGCTTTGTGGCCACGGCAGACACCGACCACAGCACTGGTCGGCCGCTAAGAGGGTTTTGCGATATCTCGCAAGTACATCGGGCATGGGTTAGTGCTTGGAGGACGCAGGCCAGTGGTCCTCACTGGCACACAGACGCTTCTTGGGCAGACGACTCTGAGACTCTCAGGTCGTCTCAGGGCTACTGTTTTAGCTTGGTTCGGTGCTAATCTCTTGGAGATCCACTCGCTCTGTCGTCTGTTGCTCAGTCCAGCTGTGAGGGCTGAGATCTACGCCGGTGCCATGGCGCACAGGAGCTCCGCTGGCTACCTTCTTGCTCACAGACTTAGGTGAGCGGCCTAGCTCTGCCCGGTCCTGTACGCTGACAACAGGCCATGATTCTCACTGTGTCAGGAGCCTCGGACTGAGGGCAGAGCGAAGCATATCCAGCTGCGGTACTTCCTCCTGCGCGAGCTACAGCAGCGTCGCCAGGCCCGCGTAGTTCACTTGGCCTCAGGTGCCAACACAGCTGATATCTTTATGAAGGCGCTTGCGCCTAAAGATCATCAGCGGCACTGTTTACAGCTTGGTCTTGTTCCTGTAGCTACTCACTTGTTAGGATCCTGATTGTGTACTCTCTATTACATATACCTGTCTGACTGACCTTGTGGCCTTGCCTCCAGTGGCTAGACTAGTAGTGCCGCCCTGGCTTGCTTTAGTCTTGTTTGTACTCTTGCTGACTGGTCTCCAGACCCCTGCCTCAGTGGTTGGACTAGTAGTGCCACCCTGAGCTGTGTGCTTCTTGCTTAGCACCACCCCTTCTCTAGCCTAGGGGGTGTGTCAACTTATACATATGCTGTTTGTAGAAGTTATAGGCTAGCCTAGGTGTGTGCTTCTAGTGAGTACAACCCCAACAGGTATATGGTCTAGGTTTCTCACACTAGTCATTATTCTTGCATTCTAACAATTGTAACGTCAACAGGCAACAGTAACATAAAAGGGCGGTATGCAGCTTCCACATGCATACAAAGGCCCGGTTCGCTAGCCCTGCCGTCCCTCGAAACAAGGAGGGTCTCAGAGTAGCAAAGTGAATAGAAACAAGGAAGTACAGGAGCGATATAGGGTTGGTATAGCCTATAACTTCTACATACAGTGGCGAAAACAATGGTCCGTATGTTTTGCATGAATTTTGGTTTTTAGGTTTTAAGACCACTATACATTATGCCTTAATGTTTAATGGTGGTACGATTTGGGAGGGGCACATAGTGGATGTGTTCATAGCACAAATATCCAGAATAGTATATTGGATCAAACTCATATCCAAAAAGATATACAAATGGTACATCCGGACAAATATTACCAAGCAGAGAGAACAAACTTCAAAAGTGTGTTTCTAGTTCCTAGCCCACCGACCTTTGGCCTTGATCACCGCCCGCACCCCTGCTAGGCGAGTTGTCGATGAGGCTAGAGCAAACCTCGGCATGGATTTTCTCCCATTCTTCCTGGACCAGCTCTTAAAGCTCCAGCATTCCATAGGAAGGCCTTTTATGCTTGGCTAGCTCCCTTTTCAGAGAAGCCCAAAGATTGAGGTTTGATGAGAAAGATTGCCACTCCAGGGCTACATACTCTTGTTCTCCAAGTCTTTCATGCACTAGGCATAACAAATTCTTGGGGTCATTGTCCGCATCGAGATGACCTCAGAGGGGAAAATGTTAAACTAGTAACTTGGACGCCATGAAAGTGGCGTGAGGTTTAGGAGCTAGGAGAACTAGGAGGGAGAGGTTTGACGAGAGAAAGGTGAGTGTTAAAAAGAAGAGAGAGGGATACAAGGAGGGGTGTTGTACCCTTTACAGTAATGTTCAGTAAAGTTTACCAAGCCTACAATTATATACTAACATTTATAATTTAACACACCCCCTAGGCTTGGTAGCAGAAGGACCCACACACCCCCACACCCCCTAACCTAGCACCCCATTCCTAACAGCCACGACTACTCCAGCAGGGCCAACCCCAAGGCCCTGGAGATGGCGACAGCGGCAGTCCCGGCAGCGGCGACAGCAACGGCTGTGTGCGGCGGCAACAGGCCTGTGGCGACGACAGCGGCGACGGCGACGGCTTCGGCTTACGACTGCGGTAACGGCAGCGGCCCCCGCCCTTTCGGCGGCATGTCCAAACTCCGCGACAGGGGGACGACCGGCGAGAGTCAGGCGGCGGCTGTGGTGAAGAGGAGGAGACAAAGGGAAGGGGGAAGGGGCGGGCTTCGGATCTTCAGCGCGGTGCCATTGCTGGCGCGGCGCTTACTGGCATGCGGTCGGGCTGCAAGTCCAGCAGCGACGCAGGTGGCGCGCGGCGGCAGCAGGCCGACGACACCGCCACGGCACCACTACGACGCCACCACCGCGTGGCGTCGGAGCCGCGGGTGCTCGTCGATGGTGAGACGACAGTACACAGAGGCCGCCGCGGCATCTCGGAAAATGTGCCACGGCGGCAGGCAAACGGAAAGGCCGCGACGGCGGCCAAGTAAGGACGGGTACGCGGCGGAAGCATGGAGAGCAGGCCCAGGAAGGGCGTCCTGCTCTGAAACCATATCAAACTAGGAACTAGGAGAACTAGGAGGGAGAGGTTTTACGAGAGAAAAGTGAGCGTTAGAAAGAAGAGAGAGGGATACAAGGAGGGGTGTTTTACCCTCTACAGTAATGTTCAGTAACATCTACCAAGCCTACAATTATATACTAACATATAAAATTTAACAGAAAATGCTATAGAAATGGAGGACCAATTCGAGTTCGTCATGCAAAATGCCCTCATACACGGGCCTCTCCATGCGTTCGTCAATCTTGCGTATGAACCCCACCCCCCCCGCACATGTCACACATCCCCACACCATCACCGATCCTTGTCCCCATGGTTTACCGTTTGTTTGATTTGGTGGTGTTGCAGGGTTGTGCCTTCATGAATCTACAGTGGCGGAAACAATTGTCTGTACGTTTGCATTAATTAGGATGCGGGTTGCTTCAAGAACACCGTACATTAAGCCTTAATGTTTAATTGTGGTACGATTTGGGAGTGGCACATGGTGGATGTGTTAACAACACAAAAATCCAGAATACTATATTGGATCTAACTGATATCCCAGAAGTTAAACAAATGGTACATCCGGAAAAATAGCTCCAAGCAGAGAGGGCAAACTTTATAACTGCATTTCAGGTACATAACACATTGACCTTTGGCCTTGCCTGCACCCTCCTTGGCATGTTACCTATCAAGTTAGTGCAAAACTCGGCAGGGAACTTCTTGCACTCTTCCTAGACCCACCATTTCGCATAAGGGGTGAACACTAGGAAAATCGCGAAAATTGTGGGCGTAGGCAAGAGTATTGTGGACGATTTTTGATTGAATGGTATCTCCGAGACTAGCCATGCTGAGGTGTGGCCAAAGATGCAATTAGCCGGTCGGCCCCAGTTATTACGGATCGTCTTCGTCGTACCATAATAGGGTAAAATCACAAATAGAGCAGCCAAATCTAGCGTAGACACCGCGAAACTGAGGGTAACGTTGCACGGTTGACTGTGCATCCTTGCACCATTAAAAACACACTAGGTTCCACGGGTCTAGTCACTGTGCAGCAGTCGTAGAAGCCAAGAATATTTTGCAAAAATATCACGTTCCGGCTGCAATTCGTGGAGTCGCATGTTGGGTTGACAAATAGTGTTCGAAAGCATGTAATCTGGTCAAATGGGACCAACATCAATTGCTTCAGCTCCAATGGCACCTCGTTTGCCTGGATTCGTGAAGGCACAACCCTGCAGCACCACCAAATCAAACAGATGATAAACCATGGGACAAGGATCAGTAATGGTGTGGGGATGGCAGAAATATTTGTCCGCATGTACCCTTCGTATATCTTTTGGATATGAGTTAGATCCAACGTACTGTTCAGGATATTTGTGCTATGAACACATCCACTATGTGCCCCTCCCAAATCGTACTACCATTAAACATAAAGGCTTAATGCATAGTGGTCTTAAAGCCTAAAACCCAAATTTATGCAAAACATACGGACAATTGTTTCCGCCACTGTATAATCCATATGTATAAGTTGACACACCCCCTTCGCTAGATAAGCAGTGTCTAGCAAGAGACATGCAGCTCAGGGCGACACTACTAGTCCTCTGAGGCAAGGGTCTGAAGACCAGTCAGCAAGAGTACACACTAAAAAAGAGTAACCCAGGGCGGCACTCCTAGTCCTACCACTGGGACAAGAGCCACAAGGCCATTCAAGATAATATAAGGAGTAGTACACAATCAGGGTTGTAGCAAGTGAAGAGCTACGAGAACTAGACCAAGCTGTACGCATTGCCGCTGATGATCTTTAGGCACAAGCGCCTTACTAAAGATATCAGGTGTGTTGGCACCGGAGGCTAAGTGTACTACGCGTGCCTGGCCGCGATGCTTTAGCTTGCATAGGAGGAAGTACCGCAACACCTAACTCAGTGAGCAGAACACCAGCCAGCGGAGCTCCTGTGCCGCCATGGCACCAGCGTAAATCTCAGCCTCATAGCTGGACTGTGCAACAGACGACGAGCGGTGGACCTCCACGAAATAGCGCCTGCACCAAGGCTAAAGCAAAAGCCCTGGGTCGACCTGAGCATCTCAGCGTCGTCTGCCCACGAAGCGTCTATGTGCCCTACGATAACCACTGGTCTGCATCTTCCCAGCACTAGCCCCATGCCCGATGTGCTTGCTAGATAACGAAATACCCTCTTAATAGCCGACCAGTGCAGGGGTCGGAGTCTGCTTGTTGCAACAAAGCAAGCAAGGATACTATGAGAGATCTGGACAAGTGTAAGTCATCAGGTACATGAGGCAGCCCACAAGCTCTGCGTACTGACGACCGGGCTCAACTGGCTCGTCAGGGACTGAAGCTGAGAGCCTGTGATCCACTAGCAGAGGGGTGGGTTGTGCAGAGGAGAACTGAAGGCCAAACCTCTGAAGGACCTGGCGCACCAAGTGTGACTGTGTGAGAGTGATAGTGCGCGCTGCTCTATCCCTGTAGATCTGCAGCCCGAGGTAGCGGCGCAGCTCTCCTAGATACAGGTGTGTCTTCTCAGCAGCTTGGCCTTCACCGAGGCCAGTGCGTCTCTGTCTGTAGTATTGAAGACCATGTCATCTATGTATACTAGGATGTAAAATAGAGTCTGGCTAGAGCGAATGAAGAGAGACGGGTCAGCAGAGAATGGGGAGAACTGAAGGTCTGCAAGTGTAGCACACAGCGTGTCGTGCCACTTTCAAGGCGTCTGCCGCAGACAGTAAACCGGGTGCCGGATGAACCACCCTGTTTGAGGAGGGAAGGTGTCAGAGAAACCTAGCGGGCAGCACAAGTAGATCTGCTCGTGCAGACTGCCCTGGAGAAACGCTGTGGAGAAGTCAAGCGAGTGAAGCTGATAGTCGCGCAGTGCTGCTACATGAAACAACGCCCAATGAGTAGTCAATTTCGAGGTCGGGACGTCAACGCCCTCGCGCTGAATGGAGCCTCTAGCAACGTAGCGCGCCTTGAACACCGACAGCTCTCCAGGGGGGCGCTTCACCATGAACAACCACTGGTCATCGACTACATTCGCCCCAGGTGAGGGAACTGCGTCGGCGTAGGTGCCAGTGGATCTCCAAGATGCCATCTCCGTGTCCACTGACAGGCCCAGGGTCTCCAATTCGCCTCAGCGTAGGTGCAAGGGGTCGGGATGTCAAGAGCGTCTGGGTCACCCTCAAGGGCTAGCAGCACGGAGGAAGTCAAAGAAATGAGGCGGAGAGACAGCGAGCGACGACTGGGGAGGCGATGGGAGAAGAGGGGCATGAGGAGCATGAGACGCGTGAGAGCGGAGGAACATAGGGTGCAAGTGCTGAACAGGAGATACAGGGTGAGCACAAGAGGAACGGCAAGACCTGAAGTGGGAGGGAGGCGTCGGGTCAGGAGACACATGAGGAGACAAAGGAGGAGAACGAGGGGGGAAACGAGCCGGGGACGAGTTTGGCGGAGGGAACACGGGTTCGTAGACAGGAGGAGGAGGCGGCACTGGGGGAGGAGCGGGCGGTCGGTCGGGAGAAGGAAGACCAAGGAGACGAACACTGGCGGTGGCTGCTGCTGCTGCTGCTGCCGCTCCACGCCCATACCAAAACCTCCAGCCACACCACTACCTCCAAGATGCGCCACGACAGCACCCCCAGGACTAGCACCCCCAGGACCAGCACTCTCCTCAAATGCAGAACCCCCAGCGACAGCAACAGGGCCACCGGAGTCAGCAGACTCCTTCAATGAGGATGACGTGAGACACACCAGACGGGGCAGGATGGGGAGGGGGAGCTACCGGGGGAGTGGGGACCAGGAACAGGGGCGGAGTGACCGGAAGACCTCGGTGGGGAAAGCGGGTGTAGAAGGAGACAGACTCGACAAAGGTCACGTGAGTGAAAGAAGCGATGAGACGGCGGGTGCTAAAAGTGTAAGTCGGACGAGTCGAGCGGGAAGACAAGGAAGATACAAGGGATGGTGCGGGCAGTGAGCTTGTCTGCGGGAGAGTCACGGACGTGAGTTAGGAAGCCCCAAACGAGAAACGCAGACGCGTCACTACGGGACCCGGTCCAGAGGAGGGTCCGCGAAACTTGTGGCCGCTGGGAGTGCGGCCACAGGTTAAGCTGGTGAGCGGCGTAGCGAACTGGGAACGGCCACAGAAAATGGGGAGCACTGGCATGGATCATGAAGGCACAAGCTACCTCCATGACCAAACCGATGTGTTGCTCAGCGACCCCATTATGCTCTGGGGAGTCCGGCAGTGTGTACGGCTGGCGGTTGCCCTCCTCACGACAGAACTGGCCAAGCCGACCAGAGGCGAACTCACCGCCGCAGTCGGATTGGAGACGTAGCACGGGCTGGGCGCGGTGTACTCGAGCAGCGACAAGCCACGAGATAAGAACGTTGGGCACATCGGCCTTCCACTACAGGGGAAACACCGTGGTGTAGCACGAGTAGTCGTCAACGAGAACCAGGAAGAAGCGCTCATGACGCGGCCCAATGACGTGGGCAGGGCCCTAGACGTCTAGGGGTAGGGCCTGGAGTGGTATAGCGGTGGGGGGAAACAAGGAGTGAGGAGCACGGCGCTGCCGACCCTCGACGCAAGGCGTGCACGGAGGTGTGGGCAAGGGAGGGAGGGCAGGGAGCGACGCATGGAGACCTAAGATAAGACTGTGCTGGGACATGTGACGCAGACGCGGGAATGCAGGGTGGCAGAGGCGGTGGTGTCACAGAAGCGACGGGTGAATGAGCGACCGACACAAGCAAGCCACAACGACCTAGGTAGATGCAGCCACCTGGAGGGATGTCCCCATTAGGGGGGACGCGGTGTCCAGCGTGAACAGGCCAGACACCGGGTCCCGGGGGAACATGGTGAGGGGGGAAACAATGGCGGCCTCATTACAGACTGCGTACCGCTCGTGTCCAGGAAACGTAGTGGTGATACCGAGGTCCTGAAGACAACCGGCACCAACTAGGTTCCTGGAGAATGAGAGGATGTGCAGGCCGGTAAGAGAGCTTGAGGGAACCGGCGGACAAGGAAGGGTGGTGGAACTACCTGCAATTACAGGACCTGAAGAAGGGTCAGCAAGGGCGATGGCTGCTGGGACGGCAAGCAGCGTAAGAGCGGTGTAGTCGCGAAAGAAGCAGGCGGACGCACCAGAGTCCAGCGTGAAAGAGAGCACAGCGGTAGCATCGGTCGGCGCAGGCACCAGCGTGGAGCCAAGGCTTAACAAGTCAGGAGGTCCTATGCCTGACGCAGCAGGGGAGTTTAGACTAAGTACAGGGAACACACCTATGCTAGGCAACACAGGGTAATAAGGTGCAGTCACACTAGAGACATCACCATACATGGCAAACAAAGAAGAGCTAATCTGATCCATATCCATCTCGAAGACCGGCACACGGCGACGTACCTGACTAGGCCAGTCCGGGAGGTCTTGCGCGGGGCTGAAGCGGAGACGGAAGAGGTCGTCGAGGCGGCGGTAGCAGCGGGCGGTGGTGTGACAAAGACGGCCACACACGGTGCCGCTCAAAGAGCTGGAGCCCCCACCTGACGTCTAGCTGCCTCTGCGGCCACCACCACCAAAGCCGCCAGGCCACGATGCCGGCGGGGGTCCCCACAGCTGCCGCTGCCGCTGCTGTTGCTGCTACTCCGGGGCGTCAGCCCCAGCCCCCTCGTCTACACCGCCGGCGCTCGCACCACCTCCACCACCCCCGCCACCCCCGCCACCCCCGCCACCCCGCCCTCTCCCTCACCCCTCTATGGGGCGGCGGCCCTTACCCTGACGAGGTTGCGCTGAGGCTGCCGCGGCGTTCTCAACGGCAGGGGCTGTCTCAGCGACAGCGGCAAAAACCTCCGAGTAAGTGCACTGGGAGGTAGCACAGCCCTGGAAGATAAGGACCGCCGCAGTACCGCTAGACTAAGCGATAGTGCGCTCGCTGGTCTCTATTGCAGACAGGGTGATGACAAAGTTTGTACAGGTGAGGTCAACGGGGTGAAGAATAAGGAAGGCATCGCGGGCAGTGGCTAAGCGGTTGGGAAGGCGTGTGGCTAGGAAGTAAAGGGTAACGCAGAGGGGGGGAGGCAGTACAGTGAGCTGGGCCTCAGTGCTACAGTGCGGTAGGTAGTCTCAAGGGTGCAAAAGTGGGTGGCAAGTTCAGCGGCTGTGGGGAAGGACGCGAGATCAGGGAAGAGAAGGGGCAGGAGGAGATGGCTAGCAGAGGCGGAGGAGGGAGTGGAATAGTGAGCAATGACTGCATCTAGGTACTCCCTCGCAGTCCGTAGCCTGAAAGCGAGGATGCTCAGACAGGGGAGAGCATGGCTGATAGCAAGCTGACTCCCAGACAGAGCGAGCGAGCTCAGCGGCAGTAAAAGCCTCACACTCAGGAGGCGTGGGGGCGTCAGGGAGGGCAGCAGGCGTCAAGGGGCAGGGCAGCATACCGTCGACGTGGACGGCTAGGGACTGGCCATCCTGGCACAGACCCTTCAGCTGGCGACGCAGGTCAGTGAGCCATGCCTCAAAGTCAATAGCCTGACCTTCCGCGTCCAGGCGGAGAACAGCATCTGCCATCGCGCACAGCAGCAGCAGCTGAGGAACGCCGAAGGAGGAGGAACACGGGGCAGGCGGGTGCGGTAGAGAGCGGTGGAGTGCAGTGGGGTGAGGTGTGCGCGGTGGAGTGTGGTGGGGTGCGGTGGAGTGCGGTAGAGAGCAGTGGAGCGCGATGGAGCCGCAAGAGTGGAGACAACCGGCCGGAGCGTCGGCTCGGAAGAGAACCAGTGCCGTCGGCGTGGAGGGGCCGGCAAGGTGAGCTGGCGTGGCGCGGCAGGCTGGGGCCGACGGCGAGCTGGGGTTGGAGGCGAGCTGGGCGGCACCGTGGGCTGGGGCCAGCGGCGAGCTGGGGCGGCGACAAGCTGGGCGGTGCGGCGGGCCAGGGCCAGCGGTGATCTGGGCGGCGCGACGAGCTGGAGCCGGCAGCGAGCTGGGCGGCGCGGCAAGCTGGAGCCGGCGGCTAATTGGGGCGGCGCGGCGTGATGCGGCCTGCGCGACGAGACGGGGCATGTGCGGCGAGCTGGGGGAGCGCGGCGAGATGGGGCCAGCGCGGCGGGACGGGGCTTGCGCGGCAAGCTATGGCAGCGCGGCAGAATTGAGCCTGCGCGGCGAGACAAGGGCGGCACGGTGGACTAAGGCGGCGCGGCGCGGCGGGCTAAGGCGGTACGCGCTACGGTAGACTGTGGCTCAAGCGCGAGTGGGTGGGACCTACCTAGACAGATACCATCTCAGAGTAGCAACATGAATAGGAACAAGGCCGTACATTAATGATATAGGGTTGGTGTTGTACCCTCTAAGAACACAACCCTGTCTAGCCTATAACTTCTACATATAATGCATAAGTATATGTTGACAGAGGGGACATACAGTCGAAACGGAAGTCACTGTGGCTGACAGAAAATGAACCTAGAGTGAATCATGACAAACCTGCCATGTGACCATTGACTTTTTAATGTCAATGGGCAATAGTAGCATGAAAGGGCCACACACTGACGAGGAAACTGACGCAACGGATTTGAGGGTTCCAAAATAATGAGGGGAACACTTTTAATTCCTTGACTCTGTTTGCCCATCGGCTGTTCCGAGCTTTTGCGGTTTGCAGACCACCCCGTGACGTGGATTGACGAGGGGATCAGGTATTTCTAGGGAAAACGTGAAAATAACTGTTTAGTGGGATTGCGTGCGCACAACGGGGGAGGGGGACTGTAGCGCTTGCGCCCAAACGAGGCCCTATGGTTCGACCCATACCTCGCTGGCTGGTTCCTTCAAAACGAGCCTCAAGCTGGGTGTGCGAGCCTGCCGTCCCAGTTGCAGCGAACAATCCTTGGCTGGAACTTGCAGGGAACAAGTGTCGTGGCACTTGGATAGCCATGCCGAACCTCCTCTCACTCTAGAGAGGGTACTAGGGAGGCTTTTCCTGGGGAAAGGACTTGTGGTTAGGACATCCCTTCTTGTCTCAGTGGTTAGGACTGGTGACTTTATGACAACAAGGCCCTAGCGAAATGAGCACAGGAAGCTGACTTTTGGAATTGAGGTGTTTAAAGTCGTTGACCCACATTGTAGAAATTGTGTTTTTAGTTTATTAATCTTGAACCCCCCCAATTGGTAACCCATTTTCCCAAAGCGAGAGAAGAAACTGAGGTCGCGCACCAAAACGACGGGAAATACTTGATAATCTTGCTCCACCCCTTGCCGACACACCAGGCGTTTGAGCTAAAAGAAACACCCGCTCATACATTTTGGGAAATTCGAAGTGCAAACCCAACCCAGCGTCATTGCGTGATAGACAGCGACAGCACAACTCACATCACAGCTTAGGGTGTGGTACTTCGGCAAAGCAGGGTCAAGGTGCGCAACTCAAATTGCGCGATTTGTGAAGTGCCTGGAATGAAAAACGGAATCTTTGTTACCAGATTCCTGGCCCTAAATCCATTTCGCATTTCGATTTGCTGGTTTCGCGCGTAACTCGACTGGGTCCAGCAATTTTTCTAGGGCGTGGTACATTTCGGATCAAGTAAGGTTTCAGTTTTGAACTCGCAAAAATATCCCTATCAAGCACACTTGATTGTTTGGAAAAAACCCTTATTCAAAACGTCTACCACCGCATTAAAACTTCGAACTTCTGTTTGAAAAAACCCTTGTGACCCGAGGTGTACCACTTCGTGAGATGCACAACCCGAGTATGTAGCCAACTTGCTTGGCGATACTTTCGCGAGTTGCGCAACCCAGAGTTACGTTACGTGTCCTGCCTTCCCGCTGTTTCCCAAACACCCCCCCCCCCCCCACCACCACACACACACACCCCGCGCCTAGCGCGCCCCTCCTTTCCCTTTTCCGCCCCACCCCTCCCCTTTTGTCCTTCTGCTTGGCGGAGGTTTTGCTTGTTGGTTTTTGGCCGCCCTAATTGGTTTATGCCGTTTTGCCTAGAGTGTAATTGTCATATAAGGTATTGCGACATTCTCTTATTGTCGAATTACACTCGCCACTTCGCACCACAGCACAACGCCCCTGCTCGCTGCCTGGCCCCACTTTTTGCCTTGTCATGATTAATAATCTTGCACGTTTTGGGCCAACGAATTTAAAACGCAGAGTGGAACACCATTTACAGCTCGAATCTGGTTGTCCATTGGCTTTTCCGAGCTAGTGAGGTTTGCAGACCACCCCCCCACCTGGGTTCGCGAGGGGATCAGTTTTCCATAGGAAAAACGTGAAAATTACTGTTAGAGGGGATCACATCCGCACAATGGGGGAACGCAATTGTATGGTTGCCTCCGAACGAGGTCCTCTGGCTCGACCCATACCTCTCTGGCTGGTTCCCTCAAAACGCGCCTCACGCTGGGTCTGCGAGCCTAAACCCAACCTAAGGGCGAATTTCTATGAAGCAGAATCACAATCAATAATGTTTATAATCCTGTCGTTTTACAACCAGCAGATCAACCATCCAGTGGTATGGAAGAAGTCCACCCTCTTGCGATAACTGAAGCCTCTGGCAACGTAGCGCACCTTGAACAACGGCGGCTCTCCAGGCAGGCGCTTCACCTTGAAGAGTCACCGGCCATCGACCACGTTAGCCCCAGGTGGGGGAACTGCTTCTATATACGTGTCGGTGGATCTCGAAGATGTAATTTCTGCGTCCATGGCAAGTGTCCAGTGAGAGGCCCAAGATCCTGTAGTTGCCCTAGCACAGGTGCGAGGGGTCGGGATGTCAAGAGCGTCTTGGTCACCCTCAGGGGCTAGCAGTATGGAGCAGAGATGAGGGGTAGCCTTCGCAAAGAAAGCTAGCTCGTACTGCCTATCCTCTAGGACGTCAATGCCAAGGGCAGGTGCACCCCAGACGGACTGAGGACGAGCAGGGTCGGAGACCAGAGCACAGGCCTAGTCAAGACGGCGGGTAGAGGCAAAGTCAAGGACGGCAGCGACAAGAGCCGAGAGACTAGGAGACAGGAACGGATGGGTCATTAACGAGAGAGGCTAGGACACAAGGAACAAGAGCGCGAGCAGCACAGAGGAGGTCAGAGAGAGGAGGGGAGGAGACAAAGAGGGACCAATGAAGAGGCGACGGAAGAGCAGGAGCGGGAGGAGGACGAGATGCGTGAGACCGGAGAAGCATAGGGTGGACACTCGGAGCGGGAGACAGAGACGGGGCGAGCACAAGAGGGACAGCGATGCCAGAAGCGGGAGGGAGGCATCAGCTCAGGAGACAAAGGAGGAGACACAGGAGGGGAACCTGGGGAGAAACGAGCCAGAGATGAGTTTGGCATAGGGAACACGGGGCCGTAGACAGGGGGAGGAAGCGGCGCCGGGGGAGGGGGGGCGGTCAGTCGGGGGAGGCGGAGGGAAGATCGAGGAGGCAAAGGGCGGACACCGGCTGCTGCTGCTGCTGCCGTAGCTCCATGCCAACGCCATCCATACTGTCACAGGATCGAATGTGTCGAGGAAAGGTTGCACTATCAATCAGTACAAGGCGCTTTTATACTTCCAAAGTACATCAGGTAACCAGGTTTATCTTACCCGAAGGGAATAGACCCTTCTAGAAGATAGAATCACCCTGCGTATAGCCACGCGAGGCTATTGGTTTTAAGGGATTACGGCAGGATTACGCCAGATAGCGCACCAGTACATCCCAAGCCTGGTCGGTGATATAACTATAATAGCAGGATAAACCAAAGGTTAATGGAAAATGGAGAATAGGAAACCAAATGAGATGAGGTAAAGAAAGGAATGAAAGAGGAAGGAAATAAGAAAAGGGACAAGTGGTGTAACGGGGTCGTACTCTCACACTTCCCCCCCTCAAAGCTGGGTGGTAGAAGTAACACCTTGCTTGACAAGGTAGTCATGAAGAGGACGACGAGCGTGACCCATGTCGGACTCAGGGACCCAGCTGTCCTCAGAAGGATCATAACCCTTCCAACGGATGAGAAGCTCGACGGCGCCATTCCGACGTCGGCGGTGTGCAAGCACGGACTCGACCTCGTACTCGGGTTCATTCTGGACAAGGACGGGTGGTGGCGGCGGCGGTTGGCGTCCGACGAAGATCGTGTTCGGATCCCGATAGGGCTTCAGAAGTTGGACATGGAAGGCATTGTGAATCTTCCAGGTAGCTGGCAGACGGAAGCGGAAGGTAACAGGAGTAACCTTTGCTTCAACGAGAAAAGGCCCGCAGAAGCGAGGTCGCAATTTAGATGGGAGGTGGCTGATGTCCAGGTTGCGAGTGTCAAGAAGCACCTGGTCTCCCACCGTGATGGTGTGGTTGTTGCGATGGCGATCGGCCTGGCGCTTTTGTTGCTGCTGAATGTCGAGGAGGCGCCTGTGGGTCCGATCCCAAAGCTGATGCATGGTTGTGATGAAATCATGTGCAGGTTGTACTGTAGCGGATATGGTCGGTTTCTGTGGTGTAAGTGGGTGGCGTCCGTAGCAGAGGAAGAACGGCGTCTGTCGAGTAGCGGCATGTGTGGCGTTGTTGTAAGCAAACTCCAGAACGGGCAGGTGCAGGTCCCATTTGGAGATCTCGTCCTTGCAGGCTGCTCGGAGGAGTTGCTCAACAATTTGGTTGAGGCGCTCGGTCTGTCCGTCTGTCTGCGGATGGTAAGCGGATGACATGGCAAGTTTGGTTCCGAGAAGAGACATAAGTTCCTTCCAGAACTTGCTAGTGAACTTGGGGTCTCGGTCGGAGATGAGTGTGGTTGGAATGCCATGCTGTGAGATGATGTGACGAACGAAGAGTTGTGCTGTCTCCTCGGTGCGCGCCGTCGTGTGTGTCGGGATGAAGTGTCCCATTTTGGAGAACTTGTCGATGACGACAAGGATTGCGTCATGACCGCTGGTGGTAGGTGGTAACCCGGTGATGAAGTCCAGGCTAACCACTTGCCATGGCTGTCCTGGGACAGGAAGAGGCTGCAGTAGTCCCGCCTTTTTCTGCTTGCTGCTCTTCATCCGCTGACATGTATCACACGAGGTGACGAATTTCTGTACGTCATCTGCCATGTGGGGCCAGTAGTAGTGTTTGGCGATACCGGTGAGCGTCTTGTTGCTACCGAAGTGTCCGGCATATAGGACGTCGTGGTATTCTTCGAGTAGTAACTGGCGCAAAGGAGGGTAATTGGGTACCCAAATTTTCGTTGATCCTTTCCGGTATGCGATGTCACTGTCCCACTGTAGCAAATGTCGCTTTTCCGCCAAGGGGATTTCGAGGTCGATGGCGTACCCGTGTGTGAAGAGTCCCTTGAGTAGTGGATTCATCCCTTCAACCTGAATGGCGGCAACGTGTGCAGGCCGGCTAAGAGCGTCTGCTTTGTTTTTATGGCCGGGCTTGTACACGATGTCGTAGTGGAAGTGTGTCTCGAGGAAGTCGATCCACCGGACCTGCCGCCTGGAAAGGTTGGGTTGTGTCTTCAAGTATTTCAGGCTGCAGTGGTCAGTGTACACGGTTGTTCTTCGTCCTTCGAGATAACATCTCCATGCTTTGAAGGCGATGATGATAGCAAGGGCCTCTTTGTCGTGTATCGGGTAGTTTAGTTCTGCTCCATGTAGTTTCTTGCTGAGGTAGGCGATTGGTTGCAGTCCATTCCCCTGGTCTTGCATCAAGACTGCTCCCACTGCATGGTCGCTGGCGTCAGCTTCGATTACGTAGTCGCGTTCGGGATCTGGCAAGATGAGTACCGGTGCGGACGTGAGCGCTTGTTTCAGCTGCTCCACGGCTTCTTGGTGCTTTGGTTCCCATTTATAGGGCGTGTTCTTCTTCAGCAGATTCGTGAGTGGTGCTGCGATTTTTGCATACTGTGGCACGAACCTGTTGTAGTAATTAGCGAAGCCTAGGAACTGCTGCAACTCCTTCACGTTCTCGGGTGTCTTCCACGTACATACGGCTTCGATTTTCTTGGGGTCGACGTGAACTCCTTGAGCGCTCACCAGGTGTCCTAGGAACTGGACCTTCTCAAGGGCGAATTCGCTCTTGGACAGTTTGACGTAGAACCGTTCTCGTCGAAGAATTTCGAAGACGCGTCGTAGGTGCTCGACGTGCTGCTTCATGTCGCGCGAGTAGATAAGGATGTCGTCCAGGTACACCACCACGCACTCGTCCAAAAGTGGTCGTAGAATGTGGTTCATTTCGGCTTGAAACGTTGCCGATGCGTTGGTGAGTCCGAACGGCATTACCAAATACTCGTATGATCCATACCGAGTTCGGAAAGCAGTTTTGTGGATAGAGTTGTCCGCCATCCGTATCTGCCAGTATCTGGACCGCAGATCCAGTTTGGAAAATACCGTAGCTCCTCGAAGCTGGTCAAGCAGGTCATCGATTCGCGGTATCGGATATTTATTCTTGATGGTCTGCTTGTTAAGAGCTCGGTAGTCGATGCACATGCGCAGGCTTCTGTCCGGTTTTGGTGTGAAGAGTACTGGGGCACCGTATGGCGAAGTGGATGGCCGGATGAGTCCTTTGGCTAGGAGATACTCGATCTGCTTTTTCATGTCGGTCAGCTCTGTAGGGCTGAGCCGGTATGGTGCTCGCAAGGTCGGCTTCGAACCCGGTTCCTCCACGATCTCGTGTTGATGTGTTCGGTATGGCGGTAGCTCGTTCGGAAGATCGTCAAGAAGAATGTCTTGGAACTCCTTCAGTAAGTTTTTGATTTTTTCTGGAGGCTCCGAGGCTTTCTCTCCATCGTCCTCCACCTCTGTTGCTATCGCCAGGAACCCGGTGTCGGTTCGCTTCACGTCCTTCTCGAATCTGGCGAGTGTCTCTACTGGGATATCTCCTGTATCGTCCCAGTTGGGTAGCTGTACTCTCTGTCCATTGTTGTAAATGTTTGCGGTGCGGTTCACCCAGTTGATCTCGGGGTTGAATCTTTTCAGGAAGTCTCGGCCGAAGATCAGGTCAAGCCCTTTTATGTTGGTGATGGGCAGAGCAGGTCTCCAGCGCAGTGGCCCGATTTATAGGTGTAGCACTGCTTCGCCGTATACTGGTAACTTGCTGCCGTCCACCATTGTTGTAGAGAATCCTGATGGCTTGTACTCTCCCCGAAGTCGGTCGATTACTGCTTTGTTGCAGACGGTGTGTGATGCTCCGCTGTCCACGAGTGCTTGGAGGCGTCGTCCTTTGCAGATGACCTCGAGCACGAGGGGCAGGCGTTGCTCGGAGTACCCAAAAATGGTCTCATTGATTCGGTCATAGGGTACATCCCAATATTCCGTACACACCTTTGTGTTGCTATCTACTCCTGAGCTAGCAGCCGGCCGAGGCTGCTTGGAGAACGGCTCTTCTCCAGGGCCCGGAGTTTCCTTGACGATTGTGCGCTTCATTGATGCCGAAGAACTGGATGCATCCGTAGGAGAAGGAATTCGGGGTTTGTGCAGCTTCTTGTAGACCCCCAGCTTTGTCACAGGATCGAATGTCCCGAGGAAAGGTTTGCTCAATGTTGCACTATCAATCAGTACAAGGTGCTTTTATACTTCCAGAATACATCAGGTAACCAGGTTTATCCTATCCAAAGAGAATAGACCCTTCTAGAAATAGAATCACCATGCGTATAGCCACGCGAGGCTATTGGCTTTAAGGGATTACGGCAAGATTACGCTAGATATAGCGCGCCAGTACATCCCGAGCCTGGTCGGTGATATAATTATAATAAGAGGATAAACCAAAGGATAATGGAAAATGAGGAATAGGAAACCAAATGAGATGAGATAAAGACAAAATGAATGAGGATAATAAGAGGAATGAAATAGAAAGGAAATATGGTAAGGGGAAATTGGTGTAACGGGGTCGTACTCTCACACTTCCCCCCCTCAAAGCTGGGTGGTAGACGTAACACCCTGGTTGACAAGGTAGTCGCGAAGAGGACGACGGGCGTTACCCATGTCGGATTCAGAGACGCAGCCTCAGAAGGATCACAACCCTTCTAGCAAAGAAGAAGCTCCAGAGTGCCATTCTGACGACGACGATGTCCAAGCACGTAGTTGTCCCATGTCGTGGATGAACACGGGCGACGACGGTGGTTGGCATTCGGTGTAGAGCGTGTTTGGTCTTGATAGGGTTTAAGAACCTGGTATGGAAGGTGTTATGGATCTTCCAAGTGGCTGGTAGGCGGAAGCGGAAGTTGACTGAAGTGACCTTTGCTTCACGATGATAGACCCGCAGAAGCAAGGTTGAAGCTTGGATGGAAGTTGGCTGATGTCGAGATTATGGTCTCGAGAAGGGTAGTGATGAGTTGCCAAGTGCTTGTGCTGATGTTGGATGTCCAAGAGGGCGCTTGTGTGGTCGATGTACAAGATGGTGGACGATGGCGATGAAATCGGAAGCCAGTTGGACTGTGGCTGGTATGGTTAGCTGTTGTGGTGTGATCGGGTGGCGTCCGTAACAGACGAAGTACAGCGTCTGTCCAGTAGCGGCGTCAGGAGCATACTTGTAGGCAAACTCCAGGACAGGCAGATGCAAGTCGGAGTTGGAGATGTGAATGGTTGGAACAGTGTGCTGTAACGTGCAGATGAGTGGCTATGTTGTCCGAGCTGTGCATGCTGTTACCCGCATCTGGTCCACGTGTGAAGATCACCAAGTGTTGGTGGTATGGCAGTTGTGTCGTAGTACTGCTTCTGTAGCAGTGTTGTATCCGTTACATGCAGCTTCTGTCGAATGCTGGTCCATGCCGTAGTGTTGTCGCAAGTCGTACCCACTCGGCATCGTAGTGCTGCGGGAATGGAGAGCAAAATCACGAGTAGTAACTCTATCCACCACGCGATCTGCTAATCACACTGCCTTGAGTACAACAGCACATGCCAAGTGCTGCTCAGCGTATCCCTTGTGTTCAGAACCATGCGAGGGGTTGGAACCATAAACGCGGAGCTGGTAACTTCCAAAATCGGCGCCAAGTAGTTTCCCTCGGTGGTTGCTCAAGCAAGGAATCTCAGCTGCGTAGATATCCCATGGTGATGGGTTAGGATATCTGGGAATATTCGGGGTATCCCCCAGTAATCCTCTCCCATTTCCAAATGAGTATTGCTGACAGCCAATCCAGTATGACCTTATGCACGTCCAGTTTAGCACGGAGGCCATCGGTAGGCATCGGTGTCTGGCGCACATATTGGGATAGGTCTTCTGGTGCCATCATGCGTTGTCTGTTGCTGTCCTTGAAGTAGCATTGATGTCGAAGATGTCTCAGCTACCCAGCATCAGTGTTGAAGTCTGCTCCATTTCGGCAAACAGGGGTGTTGTTGGAGATACGCGGAGTCCACTATCCGGAGTGGCGTCGGCGCTCCATTTCACGCCTATCTGCTTTCGTGGAGTTGGTGCTGCTGATGGATTGGTTGTGACGCAGGTTTTATGACTTTAAGGAAAGCCATAGGCCATGAGGACTTGTATAACGGTAGAGTACCGCGGTCCTCCCATCCCCATAAGAGCAAATATCTGATGCTCTTGAGGGTATATGGCATTGCCATAGCTATTCCAGTGCGTAGTGGTATCTCCTTCCCACTAGCTGGAAACAATAGTATTGTGCCTGGCCGGGTCTTAACGATCCACTGGAATATAGTCCAGCATTATCTCCATTGAGCGGAGAATTATCCATCAGGGTTTGGATGTGACTGTTGTGTCGAGTCTTCTGCTGCGGCGGCGGCGGCGGTTGCGACGACGGCGACGGCGGCAGCTGCTGCAGAGAATTCTCTCAACTCGTACTGGTTGAAGGAGAATCCATCAACTCCCTCTTCCCAGTAGAGTGTTCCTGATGGGTGTAACAGGCGTAACTACCAGGAACACATGCACATTAGTACACATGTGTTGCTCCATTGCTGCCGGTGATTGTTTCATTTGAGGGTGTGAAGAGAAATTTGCTTCTCCCCTCAATGTATCCACGGGTAGCAATCCCTGGTATGCTCATCCGTGCCTCCGATGTACGGTCGGTAGAGCGCGTGATCGTGTTGTAGTAGTCCGCATCTCCCTCATTTGTTGACACCTCGTGTTGCTTGACGTTCTCCTGCATCGTCGAAGTTACGCTGATGCTTGTAACGCTTCGGCTTCTGGTAGAATCGCCATGGGTATGATACTTCTGAGGCTGTGTCTCTGAATTCGACATGGGTAACGCCCGTCGTCCTCTTCGCGACTACCTTGTCAAGCAGGGTGTTACTTCTACCACCCAGCTTTGAGGGGGGGAAGTGTGAGAGTACGACCCCGTTACACCAATTTCCCCTTTCCATATTTCCTTTCTATTTCATTCCTCTTTTTATCCTCATTCATTTGGTCTTTATCTCATCTCATTTGGTTTCCTATTCCTCATTTTCCATTATCCTTTGGTTTATCCTGTTATTATAATTATATCACCGACTAGGCTCGGGATGTACTGGCGCGCTATATCTAGCGTAATCCTGCCGTAATCCCTTAAAGCCAATAGCCTCGCGTGGTTATACGCATGGTGATTCTATTTCTAGAAGGGTCTATTCCCTTTGGATAGGATAAACCTGGTTACCTGATGTATCTTGGAAGTATAAAAGCACCTTGTATTGATTGATAGTGCAACATTGAACATTGAGCAAACCTTTCCTCGGGACATTCGATCCTGTGACAGACTCCCTCCCGAAATTTCTCCAAGGCTCTAGCTCCTCGAAAATCATAAGTTTTCATTAAAGCATCTTTGTAAGATAACTTTAACGAATCCTTATAATTTCTTGGGTCTTCAAGGAGTTTCCCTGTCTCGGCAGTCTTTTTTCGCGGAGTCGTATTTTTCCTCGGCGATTTTCCCTGGCGAAGACTGGTCGTGGGGTGGAGATTTTCCCCCATCATTTCCTCCTTCTCGCGTCGAATCAGCTTCGTCGAAGTTGATTTTCTCGGAATCCCGCGGCCGCTTCCGGATCTTTTTATTTTCGCCAGCTAGATCCGCAATCACTGGCGAGTCCCGTTTTTTGGCTTCTGATTGGCCGAAGGAATTCCGCCACTGTTGCGTGCCCGATACTCTGCACGTGCGGTTTTCATTTTGTTGCAGTCGAAGATTCGATGACCCGGCACCCCGCAAAAATCACACGTGTAGTTGGTGTTTTTCGGACGTGGCCGCCCTTCGAATCTGTCGACTTCCATCGGGTCGGCGAACGTGGGGTGAGCCGAGCGGTCACCCTGTCGCGTACTGCCGACGTGCGTCCGTCGTGTTCCGGCGTTGACTATGTCGAAGCGTTCCGCGGCCGATACGACGTCACTGTAGCTCGCGTAGTTTGACGCTGCCACCTGTCGTTTGACTTCGGTCTTCAGCCCGGCGAGGTACGACTGTACTCTTTCCCCTTCGGTCAGGTCGGGAATGCGGTTTTAAAATTCCTCCATCTGCTGCGTGTACTGCGCTACACTCCCGAACTGTCGGTGTCGATGAATTTTTTCCCGGGCAAGGAAACTCGAATTTATCGGCTCGAATCGTTTCAGCAGGTCGGCGCGGAACTGCTGCCACGTGGCTTCACCGTCGATGAAGGTACTGTTACCGCCAATCCACTGGAGTGCAGGCCCTCGCATCAGTGTCGCCGTGAGTCGTACGCGTTGACCGTCCCAGACTGGCGAGCTCCATCCGACGGCTGCGAAGTAGATCTCCATCCCGGCGATCCATCTGCGGACGTCGGAGTTCCGATCGCTCGGATCGAACGGCTCAGGTGGGCGCGGTTTCGGAGCCTCGAGAAACTGTTGCGACTGCTGCGTCGTCGCCGTTGTCGTTTCGTGTTGCGCTCCGGCGAGTCGAGTTACTCGCTCGAACTCGTTTCGCCATGCTTCGCGGTCCGCTTGCATCTCCTCCTGAAGGGTTGGGATGCGCGCGAAGAGCTGCTGGGTAACCTCGGCGTTGTCGAGGTTCGCCATCCTGTTCAAAAACACGCGCGGAGGGGGTAATTCGAAAAAACGCGGAGCTGGTGCTTACCAGAATCGGCGTCGAATTGGTCGCCCCCGGCGGTTTTTTCGAGGTAGGATCCCCGCTGCTGCTGCTTAGCTGAGCGCGGTCGAGTGAGAAAAGCTCTGATTACCAAATGTCACAGGATCGAATGTGTCGAGGAAAGGTTGCACTATCAATCAGTACAAGGCGCTTTTATACTTCCTGAAGTACATCAGGTAACCAGGTTTATCTTACCCGAAGGGAATAGACCCTTCTAGAAGATAGAATCACCCTGCGTATAGCCACGCGAGGCTATTGGTTTTAAGGGATTACGGTATTATTACGCCAGATAGCGCACGAGTACATCCCAAGCCTGGTCGGTGATATAACTATAATAGCAGGATAAACCAAAGGTTAATGGAAAATGGAGAATAGGAAACCAAATGAGATGAGGTAAAGAAAGGAATGAAAGAGAAAGGAAATAAGAAAAGAGACAAGTGGTGTAACGGGGTCGTACTCTCACACACACCGCTGCTACCGCCAGTACTCGCCGAGACAGCACCTCAAGAACTCGCACCCCCATGACCATCACCCCCAGGACTAGCACCCCTTGAACTAGCACTCCCCTCAGAACTAGCACCTCATGCGCCAACACCCCCAGAACCCACCGGCTCCTACTTCTGCTGCGGCGGTGGAGGCACCGGGGCCGGGGGCGCAGGTGCCGCAGAACCAGACGGCGCACGCGGAGCCCCAAGACCCCCAGAGTCAGCAGACTCCTCCGCCAGGCGAACGGAGGGAAGGGGAGTTACGTGAGACACACCTGACGGGGCAGGACGCGGAGGGAGGGATGCGGGAGCTACCGGGGGAGTGGGGACAAGGAACAGGGCCGGGATAAGGCGGTGGGGAGCAGTAGAGTGCGGTAGGGAGCGGTGGAGGGCGGTGGAGGGTGTTGGGCTGAGAAAAAGCCCTTAGGATCTTTTGCAGAGACTAAGTCCCAGCTTGTAGAGACTTGAGACTTGGAGTAGTGCAGCGGAAGTTGAGGCAGTTGAACCCTTGTACTAGTATGTGAGAACAAGTGATTGATTAAGGGAACAAGCATACAGCAATATATAGAAGATAAGAAAGCAGTTGTAGAGTACAGTTACAGGAACGGTTTATCGAGTCGTACAGCGACTCGATTGCTACTTCGGTTACCATCCATGATGCTGTAACGGTCAGTCGCAACCTCCAGTTGCGACCTTTCGCATTCTTTGTCCGCCCCCTCGTGTAACCTCCGTTGACTCGCGTGCTCCCTTGTAGTCTTCCTCGAGTGTAGGGTTACACTTCAGAAACGCTCAAGTTCTTTGAGATATTTCCAACACTCCCCTTCGTTTCTGGAGTGCTGTTATGTTCGGATCTGGTGACGTTTGTCTGTCCGGTCAGCAGCATGCAGTGGTCGAATTTTGTCTTCGCCAATTTCTTCGTCAAATAGTCTGCGGCCATTTCTGTCGTCGGGCAGTAACTGAGTTGAAGTCTCCCCTTCGCGATTTCATCCTTGACGAAGAAGTACCGTAGGGCGATGTGCTTGGTTCGGTTGGCGAAGCCATCCTTGTTCGCGATTTTGATCGCGGATTGGTTGTCGCAGAGGAGTGAGAAGGCGGGTAGGGTCGCGATCTTCGCTTCCTCGAGTAACTCCCGTAGGTAGAGTCCTTCCTTGGTCGCAGTACAAAGGGCGATATACTCTGCTTCAGCCGATGATAGTGCGATTAACTCCTGCTTGCTCGACTGCCAGGAGATAGTTCCGATGGGCTCTAGTCGGTAGATGTAGCCCGTCCTGGATCGTCGATTTTCCTTATCTCCCGCGTGGTCGGCGTCGACGTATCCGAGTAGTCGTACGGACGGTGTTGTTGCTTTGCTGTAGGTAAGCCCGATCGTCGGCGTGGAGATGAAGTAGAGTAGTGCCCGGTTGAGCTCCTCGAGATCTTCCTGTTCCGGTTGCTTCAGATGTGTCGCCAGTTGACTTGCACTGTAGGACAGGTCGGGTCGGCAGGTTACTGCTGCGAATAGTAGGCAGCCGAGCTTCTGTTGATACTCCTGGATTTGCTTCGCGGGGAGTTTTGCGGAGGCGCTGTTGTTATTTCCATAGCGGTAGGGGGTCGGGATTGTAGTCGGCGTCAGTCCGAATTTCTTCGCGATAGTGCCTGCGTACTTTCCAGCGTGTAGGTAGAACGCCGAGTTGTCTTCGACGACATTCAGTCCTAGGTACTGGGTCACTTCGTCGGACACCGTGAGTGTTAAGTCTTCTTTCAGCTCCCCTTCGAACCAGGTAGCGATGTCGGTAGTGGAGCCGATGTAGAGCAGGTCGTCGACGTAGACGATGAGTAGGACATACTCTCTTCCCTTCTGCAGTCGGTACATCCCTTGGTCATGCGGCAGTTGTAGGAATCCGATTTTTGCGAGACGGCCGTGAAGGTGCTGCTGCCAGAGCCGTGGGGCTTGCTTGATCCCGTATAGGGATTTCGTCAGTCGGCATACTTTCGTGGGGTCGTCGATGAATCCGTGGGGTTGTTCGACGAAAATCTCAGCGTCCACAGGTGCGTATAGGAACGCATTGGCGACGTCGATTTGGCGTAGTGGTAGTGTCTTCGTGGCCGCGACGGCGAGTAGGATGCGTAATGAGGTGTGACGGGAGACTGGAGCGAAGGTTTCTGTGTAGTCGGTCCCGTATCGTTGGTCGAAGCCTCGTACGACCCATCGAGCTTTGAATCGTTCGATGGAGCCGTCTGAGTTGGTCTTGATGCGGTACACCCATTTCCCTGAGAGGACGTTTTTTCCGTTGATGCTTGTTGCAGGTACCAGTTTCCATGTTTTCCGGTCTTGCAGAGCCTTTAACTCATTTTCCATCGCTTCCTTCCATTTCGCCTTATGTTCCCCCCCCAGAGCCTGCGACAAGGTCGAAGGTTCTCGCGGAGAAGGCGGCGGCGGATGCTGGACGGAGACCCAGAGGCCTAGAATCTGCAGTCCCGTGGGTGTGTGTCGAGGGGAATTTTCATTCCCGGAATAAGCTGCTTCGTCACCGTCTTCTGGGTCAGGTAAGAAGTTGGGACCGATGCGTTCTGAAACATTTGTGTCGACTGGGTGGGGTGTAATGTAACCTTGGTCAGCGAAGTGGTAAAAGGTGTCGAGGTTGTCGCTATCGAGAGGATTGTCTTCGTCGAGTGGAACAGGTACGGAACAGAATGGGAGTGGTCCGGCAGCTTCCGAGGCTTCAGGTACGTCTTCTTCTGCTGCGTCAGCTTCGGCAGCACGGTCGGCGAAGGAACGAAGTCCCGAGAAGCCGTCGGTGGGGTCTTGTGTGTTGGCAATGTTGTCCAGGTAATGCTGCAGCGTCAGTCGCTCGTAGAAGATAACATCACGTGATGCCACGGTATTTTTGTCTTGTATGTCGAGAATTTTCCACGCGTGAAAATGTTTTGCGATGCCGAGGTGTAGTCCCCACCGAGCTCGTTGTGTGAAGCGTCCTGCTCGGGCTGTGTGGGGTCTGTACTGTACCATGCAGCCAAAAACTCTGAGTAATTTTGTGCTGCCCCTTTTTCTTGTCCACAACAGGTGCGGTGATGCGTTGTTGGGAAGTGATGACGAGGACAGCAGGTTGTGCAGGTGAACAGCATGTGTCATCGCGTCGGACCACAGTGTGGTTGGCAGTCTCATCCCCTGAAGCAGTTTTCGCATTGTCGTCTGCAAGGTCCGATTCATGCGTTCTGCGACCCCCTGCTGTTGGTGAGCATAGGGCAGGGACACCAGGCGTCTGATTCCTCTTTCCGCCAGATAGGTCCTGAAGCGTTGTGACTGGTATTCCAGTGCACCGTCTGACTGGAAGCTCTTGAGTTTGAGTCCTGATTCTCGTTCGGCGATGGGAAGCCATGTTGTGAAGGCTTCGAAGGCTTGATCGCGCGTCTTGAGATTGAAGTGCCAGACATATCTTGTTGCGGCGTCGATGAACATGATGACGTAGTTGAAGTCGGCTTCGGTGTCGTCTCGAGGCATGTTTAAAATATCGCTGTAGACCTTTTCCATCGGAGCGTAAGTAGGTGCGCTTGGGTTGTGATGGGATGGGAAAGGTTGATGAGGAAGATCTGCTTCGGGGCATGTGAAGCACTGTGCGCGTGGTCGTCGAAGTTCTTGGCCGCTCGTCGTCAGAAGGGCGTTGCGTTCTAACACATCTGCTTGGATTGTTTGAAGTATCGTGCTGTTTGCAGGATGTCCGAGACGTTGGTGCCAGATGTCATCGGGAGCGCGGTGACCAGGCGAGCGGTGGTAGATGTCGGCGTTGGAGAAGAACGCGACGACCGAGGCGGGACTTCGACAAGCTTCTCGTGTGGCGGGCATAAGTTGGTCTGCTTCGGTTGGTGGTCCTCGTGTCGCTGGTGGTGGTACTCGGCTGGGTCCTGCTGCCGATACTGCAGGTGATGGTTTTGTTAGGACACGTGCGGGTACTTGTCTTTCTTGTCTGATAACTGCTAATGCTCGTGTTCTCTCTGCTGCAGGTATGGTGTTGGAGTGCCAGAAGCCGTCACTGTCGAAGTCGGGATCAAGATCCGGCGGGTGAGTCCAGGCGGCGAATGATACGATACCGTCGCTGTCGGCAGTACCGCGGTCGGGGACGAAGTCCAACACGAAGACGCCGGACTTCAGGAGGGCACGACCGATGAAGAGGCCGCCCTTCCCGTGGTAAAGTCGAAACTCGTTGGAGTAGGAGTCGCACTCCAGGTGAATCCCCTTGGCCATTAGTTGGCTTACGCTTAGTAGGTTGTATCCCAGATTGTCGACAATGAGCACTTTGTTGAGCTGAAGTATGACGTTTGTCTCCATCGATTGTAACTGAACCACGCCTTGTCTGTTTGTCTTCAGGTTTTCGTTGTTGGCGACGGTGATGACGACGTCGCGGTTGAGGCGTTTCTCCTGTTGCACGAAGCGTCCCGAGGAGCACATGTGTTGACCGCAGCAGCTGTCCAAGAACCAGGTGTTTCGCCCGGTGGGTTCGGCGTTGGCGACCGCAACATATGTTGGATTGACTTGAAGGCCTTGTGAGCGCGGTGGCGGCAGCTCTTCTTCGTCTGGCGCGTAGGTGGGTGGTGATCCGGGTGCGCAGTTGTCGATGTGTACCATGCAATTGATGATGTTTGGTGTTTGTTGTGCAGATGTTGAAGAGCGCCTTGGGGGACTTGCTTGAGTGGAAGCGACTTGTGGGTCTGCTGGACGGTAAACGCGAGGGCGGTTGCAGTTGACCTTGGAGTGCCCGGAAGTCTGGCAGTTGTGGCAGAACGGCGGCACGAAGGTAAGTCCCCTGTTGTCGCGTTCTTGCTTGCCGCGTCGATTGTAGGTGTTGTCGTTTCTTCGTTGAGTGTAGAAGACTAACTGCTGTTGCTTTCTTGGTTGTCTTTCCTCGAACAGATCCATCTCCTGTTGTTCAGCGTGAAGCTCGGCGCAGAGGTGCATCTCCGAAATTCTTCCGTGGGCTCGAAGAAGTGATCGTGTGGTTCTCCATTCTGGCCCGAGCCCGGCGAGGACAAGTGTCACGAAGCTTTCTTCAGTGATCGTTCCTCCGCACCGAAGCAGGCGGTCGCGGAGGGTCTGGCAGCGACTCATATACTGCATCGCCTTTTCCCCGGTCTTCATCTGTATTGTTGTCAGCTGTTGCATGAGTCTGCTTTGTGTCACGCTGTCGTTTGCTTGATAGAGGCACTTGAGATGATGCCATGCG
The DNA here is from genome assembly GCA_027943415.1 of Closterium sp. NIES-67. Classification (NCBI taxonomy): domain Eukaryota; kingdom Viridiplantae; phylum Streptophyta; class Zygnematophyceae; order Desmidiales; family Closteriaceae; genus Closterium; species Closterium sp. NIES-67. The sequence continues at coordinate 31,770 of BQMB01001146.1, forward strand.
AGTTCCGCGGAGTTTCCATAACTTCGATACGTTCTGATGCTCTGCTGCTCTTGTGGTGACAGGTTTCTCAGGAGTACCGTATACGCCAGCAGCGACTGATACGTGAAGATTTCTTGTTCCTTCCCAGTGCCGTTGCTTGGGAATGGCAGGGACCCGTTGAAGTATCCCAAAATGCGCGGCCTCCATCAGCAGCTCGAACTCGAAGCTCCAGGTAAAGAAGTCGTGTCCGTTGAACGGTGAGGATGTCTGAAGTTTAATTACGTGTGAGAACTGTGCCTGAAGACTTAAGATTTCGTTCGGTGTTTGTTGTGATGCAGCTGCTGTTGGCTGGGCACGGGGCGGCATGAACTCGAACGTCCCCGGTGAAGAGTGATAAGGCGCAAAAGTAGGTGCTTGATTGTGTCGCCCGAAGGATGAGTTGTCGAGGCTCATCGGCGCTAATCCCATATTCCCTCCATTGCTCTGTGTTGAGTGCGCAGGTGTCCTTATCTGCTGCTGCTGGTCGAAGTGTGACATGAAGCTGAAGAATCTCTCCATGAGATTCGGGTCCACACTTGAAGAGGGAGACGGAGTCACCATCTCCGGTGCTCTTCCCGTTGTTTCTTGAGCAGTCCCGGTCTCTGTCTGCAGTCCTGAGGTGTGCAGACCAGAGTTGCCGTGTTGAGTTTCTTGGGCACTGGGTGAGCCCGTAGAGACTTTCTTGCCCTTGCTGTCCATGTCTTGTAATCAATGAAGTCGTTGAATTGAGTTGAGTTGCAGGTTGTTGATGGAGCGTAGTTGCTGGGAGTTTGGTCTCTGACCAGCTCTCATACCATGTTGGGCTGAGAAAAAGCCCTTAGGATCTTTTGCAGAGACTAAGTCCCAGCTTGTAGAGACTTGAGACTTGGAGTAGTGCAGCGGAAGTTGAGGCAGTTGAACCCTTGTACTAGTATGTGAGAACAAGTGATTGATTAAGGGAACAAGCATACAGCAATATACAGAAGATAAGAAAGCAGTTGTAGAGTACAGTTACAGGAACGGTTTATCGAGTCGTACAGCGACTCGATTGCTACTTCGGTTACCATCCATGATGCTGTAACGGTCAGTCGCAACCTCCAGTTGCGACCTTTCGCATTCTTTGTCCGCCCCCTCGTGTAACCTCCGTTGACTCGCGTGCTCCCTTGTAGTCTTCCTCGAGTGTAGTGTTACACTTCAGAAACGCTTAAGTTCTTTGAGATATTTCCAACAGAGGGCGATGGATTGCAGTGGAGAGCGGTGGAGCTGGGGCCGGCGGCAAGTAGAGGCTAGCGCGGAGCCGAGGAGAGGCCGGTGCGGCGAGCAGGGGCTGGCGCGATGAGCAGGGGCCGGCGCGACGAGCAGGCACCGGTGGAGAGCAGGGGCGGGCAGCGAGCTGGGGCCAGCGCGGCGAGCAAAGGCCGACGCGACGAGCTAGTGCCGGCGTCGCGAGCAGGGGCCGGCGGCGAGCTAGGGCCAGCGCGGCGCGTTGGGGCTGGCGCCGAGCTGGGGCCGACGAAGCTACCTAGCGTGATACCATGTTAGAATAATTAAGTTAACTCTAGCAAGGCATACAAGTTGGATATATGGTTGGCTGTTGTCCTCTCTAAGAGCACTAACCCATCTGGCCTACCATAACTTATTCATACACCACATATGTATAAGTTAACAGCTCATGCATTTCACTGTATGTTCCACACTTGTACTATGCCTTAGGGCGTGGAACATACAGTTACTGTACATAACTACCTTAGTTAGAACTTGGGGCTGATTATGGTTTGGTAAGTTGTGTAGTCAGCTCATAGGGGTCAGAGTGGTGCCAATGGGAGCCTGACAGGTGGCTGCCTTACACAGCAACACACCAAGCACCCTCATATGGTACCATTGTGGGGATACCTGTCTGTGTACGGGGCATGGAATGGATCTGCAGTGTGGCATAAGCATACATACCGTATGAAAGAGCATCCTGCAGGACGAAAACATTATATATAAGGGTGGGACATCCTAGTCAAAACACACATTCACAACACAGCAGAGTACTGAATGAGCCCAAACGTAGCGGGGAGCTTATTGGGCGAAGTCATAGACACAGCTGCCATCGTCGCTGCGCACGGTAGGGTCATAGTTGACAGCATTGGGATCAGAGCAACCTGCTGGCACTGGCACTCCCACTTGTTGGGCATAGCCACCTGGTCAGGAATCAGGATGACGAGAGTAAAAGGGGGAGGTGGGGGAGGGGGGGAAGTGTTTGTGGTTAGGGGAAATGATAGCAGAGGATGAAGAATATTGTGGCATGGGGAAGGAGCAGAGAAGATGGCAGAAATCCTCTTTGGCACCAGAAATGCGTCACCGTTAGTCACGGGACTGGCACATTGGTCCGGAGCATAACGCTAGCAACAGCACGGACCTGTCCCCCCCCTCACTGCTCTCTTCACCCGCTTCAGCTCTCACCCCCGTCCAAAACTCCCCTCCCAAATCACTACAAGAACTGCTGCCAGAAATCAATGCACCTTCGAAGAAGGTGCCCTGCTCCATCTGGTCCTTGTTGGCGTCGCCCAGAGCAGCGGACGCGAGGTAAGTATCAGCGAGCTGCACGCGCTTGACGTTCTCCTGCTCCTTGACCAGCATGTTGCCGTACGCCAACAGAGTGGCCAGGTTCATGGGCGGCTGCTCGAACTTGGGCGGGCCCGTGCGCGAGTTCACCAGGTGCTTTGACACATTGTCCACGCCGATCTTTGCCACCCACTTGCGCACCTCGTCGTCGTACACGCGAGCGCGGAGAGCGCCGAAGAAATCTGGGGGGGAAGGGAAAGGGAGTGGTGGAAAGCGGTGGAGGGGTTGAGTCAGATAGTCACGATGTGCTTCGACACCTCGTCCACGCCCACCTTCGCCACCCACCTGGGCATAGGGCGGAAGATGCCCTGGGGCGACGAATGAGACTCTCAGGACGAGTGATACTTGAAGGGACACACCACAAAGGCACACGACAAAAAACAAGTATCGCGCACGCCTGTGGCCTGGCCGGGGAAGGTGTCAACGAGATGCGTGATTCTGGGGAACGCCATCGAGGCGGAAGATGCCCTGAGTCACACTGAAGACTACTACAGCGTATCTAGGGCAACCGAAATCACTCCAGAGGCAGATTTAGACTCTACATACCGATGGACTGGCCGGGGAAGGTGTCGACGAGCTGCGTGACGTCATCCTCGGGCACACCGTCCAGGCGGAAGATGCCCTGGGCGACGCCGACGCGGTCGTCGCGGGTGGGCGCCCAGTAGAACTTCTCCATGCGCCCGTCACGGATGAGGGGTGCGTAGAGGGTGGAGAAGTCGTTGCCCGTCACGATGATGGGCACACGGGGGATCTCGTCCTTGTTGTACCTGCAGAGCGGGCACGTAGCAAGGGGGGGGAAAGACCGGAACATGGTCAGTCGTTGCCCGTCACGAAGATGGGCACACGAGGAATCTCGTCCTCGTTGTACCTGCTGTGGTGAGCAAGTCGTATGGGGAACGCCAGTTGGAGGAGATACGGCCGGGGAAGGATGCGGACCACGAGCAAACTTCCTGCCATACAGCCCTCGCCACGACCAAACGCACAATCCATCATCACTCCTCACGCAGGAGCTGCTAAGACCAGGAACTACGCTCAGTCACATGCCGGAGAGGCACTCACATGCCGGGGAGCTGCATGTTGGTGGGGTTGTCGGCGATGTTCATGAGGGTGGCGTTCACCATCTGGTTGTGCACCGTGTACTGCGTCGTGCCGTCCGTACCGGCGTCAAGGGCGTTGACCAAGACCAAAACAGACAGCACATCTCACCCTTCTTTGTCCCCTCCAGAACTGACGGCATGTCGTCAATCCGAACCTAATCCAGCAGACGGCTACTCTCCGACCAAACCGATTGGCAGACAGACAGACAGACAGACAGACAGACAGGGGAGATCCTTACATGCCCGGGAGCTGCACGTTGGTGGGGTTGTCGGCGATGTTCATGAGCGTGGCGTTCACCATCTGGTTGTTCACCGTGTACTGCGTCGTGCCGCCCATGCGCCCAGCGCCCGCGTCCAGGTCGTTGATGAACAGGCAGCACATCTTGCCCTTCTTAATCACGTCCGACGCCTCGCGGTACCGCTGACGGATCAGAGCCGCGGGCTCGCCGGCGTTTCCGGACTCCAGCTCACCGGCGCTCATCATGATGGGGCTGGCGGGGGGAAGAGCGGGTGGAGAGCGGAGGATTAATCGGAAAGAGGGTGAGATAAGATCTTTACGCGAACCAGTGATTTTACGACAGGTAGAAATAGACGATGGACCTTTGGAGGGCCTTGGAAAGTACTCAAATTTGAAAGTTTTGGAACGTTTTTATGCCTCGGTGAGTGCTTATGGGAAACAGGAATGCTCCAGCGTGGAGACGAAACTTACTTAATGCCGAGCTTGGAGAAGATGAGCTCCATCTGGAACGTCTTTCCCTGACCCTTGCCTCCCCACACTCCCAGAATGAGAGGAACCTGCAACGAAGGCGGGCACGTACTGACTTGCGAAATTGAAAACACAAAAAAATGCAGGCAAGAGCGAGGTAATCGAGCTGCAAAAACTTAAGAAGCATGCTAGTTCGTGTATCAGGAAAACTACGACAGGTAGCTTTACCTTGATGTTGGGCAGCTTCATGAAGTTCTTGGCGAGATGCACGACGACCTTGTCCATGAAGGCCGGCGCGATGTAGTAGCCGTCCTTGGTGTTGTCCCACTGCAGGCTGCAAGCACCGTGTCATGGCACAGCATCCACGTCAGCACATCCACGACAATTCAGGAGAAGCATGTCATGACGGTTAGAAAATAAGAATTCTGACAAACATTTCATGCCGTTTCGGAATAAATTTTTGACAACATCCACGGAAAACGAGTTAAGAAACTCGGCTACCTGACTCGTTGACAAACTAGCATGCCAGCAGGTGAGGATGGGGCAAGTAGGCAGTTCATAGGTATTAAGATGACGGAAAATCGATGTCTAGGGTGTTAACGGACGTACCTCCTTTGGCCTTGGCTGACGTAGTCGTACGAGGACAGGACAGCCTTGTGCGTACCAAGGCCTTGGGCACCCTGCACGCCAGTCACGGCGACGAGATCAATCAGTACGAAATCAATCACTTGCAAACTCTCGGCTTAAGCCGTACACATGGAACGCAGCTTCTTCCTCTCAGTAGTCTGTCCTCTGGATGCACCAGCTGGCATCCAGCGGCTCACCTGGAAGGCGGAGTCGACCATGCCGAACCCGCGGGTGATGTCCTGCTGGTCGTCGGACCCATCGCGGCCCAGAGCACCCCAGCGATCGCCAGCCTGGCACACCACACGCGCGTTGGCCTTCTTCACTGGCAGCGCAGCGCTGGCGGCCTTAGCCTGGGGCTTGGAGCCCAGGAACGACGACTTGAGAGTCGCGGCCTGCGCTGCCACGGGGGCCTTGGCGACGAGGGATGCCATGATTGCTGGTGAGTAAACCAGGAGGTGATTGCTCAGTGTCAGTTTTTTTTAGGAGAACCTCCACGAGACACGAGCGGAATAGTAACTGCAGTTAGGAAACTAGGGACAATCTCGATGGACAAGTACGAGGCTCAGGGAGGGATTGTGCAAGTGTGTGTTTCCCCGGAGCTCGTACTCGTTTGTAGCGTGTTTCGTTAACCAAAGGCACCAAATGGAGAACAACCAACGAGCAGGAAGATCGAGGCTGATGTGGCACCAGAAGGGTGGAGAGAAGTTAGTCATTCAAGCCACGTGGACTGCCCTGTCTCAAGCAAACGCCGAGCCTCAAGGCGCACCATTGATTGCCCAGGTGGAATCTCTCACCTTGCTGGCGTTGATCCCTGCCCGGTCAGGGACCTGTGGCTTCAAGCTATCCACTCGGTCGGATGTGTGGTTCAGATGCAATCGTCGTGCGCATCAGCTAACAAGGGTGTGGCTACAAGGGACAGGCAAAGGCCGTATCTTCCACGTAGACGCGGGCAGTCTGTACAAGGTGGCTGGTTATCTTTCGCTAGTAGGCTTCATCCGTTAGCCTTTACGCTGTTTGGCCTTCCAAAACGTTCCATTTAGGAGGAAAACGAGACACCGTTAGTAAATATTCCGTAATAGATGTCAGTGACACTAGTAGTGGATATAAGCATACCACGAACCAGCTGTTGTCAAACATAAGCATAACTCATGTTTGTATAGACTGTATAGGGTCGCCTCTTAGAGGGTACAACACTCTTAGGTATATACCCTTGTACTCTCTCTCTCTACCTTAACACTTCAGTTCTAAGATAATATCAGCAGTAGGTAGGTCCCACCGCCCCCCCACGCTTCCGCCCTAGGATCTACCCCGTGCGTTGCGCCCCCTAGGCCCCGTCGCGTCACCTAGGACCAGTCGCGCCCCCCCTGGGCCCGTCGCGCCCCCCTGGGCCCCGTCGCGTCACCTAGGACCAGTCGCGCCCCCCCCCTGGGCCCGTCGCGCCCCCCTGGGCCCCGTCAAGCCCCCCTGGGCCCCGTCACACCCCCTGGGCCCCGTCACGCCCCCCTGGGCCCCGTCACGCCCCCCTGGGCCCCGTCACGCCCCCCTGGGCCCGTCGCGCCCCCTTAGCACCCGTCCCGCCCCTCCTGGGCCCCCCCGTTGGTGCCTCCTGGCCCTGTCGCGCGACTCCTAGCCCGTCGCGCCTTACCTAGCCTGTCGCGCCTTTCCTAGCCCGTCGCGCATTCCTAGGCCGTCCCCACCGGCCCCCGCGACCGTCCCAGCCGGCCCCGCGACCGTCCCAGCCGGCCCCGCGACCGTCCCAGCCGGCCCCGCGACCGTCCCAGCCGGCCCCGCGACCGTCCCCGGCCGGCCCCGCGACCGTCCCAGCCGGCTCCGCGACCGTCCCAGCCGGTCCCGCGACCGTCCCAGTCGGCCCGCGCCCGTCCCAGCCGGCCCCGCGACCGTCCCAGCCGGCCCCGCGAACGTCCCAGCCGGCCCCGCGACTGTCCCAGCCGCCCCGCGCCCGTCCCAGCCGGCCCCGCGACCGTCCCTGTCGGCCCCGCGACCGTCCCAGCCGGCCCCGCGACCGTCCCAGCCGGCCCCGCGACCGTCCCAGCCGCCCCGCGATCGTCCCAGCCGGCCCGGCGACCGTCCCAGCCGGCCCCGTGCCCCTCCCAGCCGGCCCTGCACCTGTTCCAGCCGGCCCCGCGACCGTCCCAGCTGGCCCCTCGTGCCCGTCCATGCCGCCCCTGCACCCGTCCCAGCCGGCCCCGCGCCTGTCCCAGCAGGCCCCGCGTCCGTCCCAGCCGGTCCCGCGCCTGTCCCAGCCGGCCCCGCGCCCGTTCCAGCCGGCCCCGCGCCCGTCCCTGCCGCTCCCGCGCCCGTCCGAGCCGGCTCCCGCGCTTGTCCCGGCCGGCCCTGCGTCGACTTCCGGCCCTTCCTCGCCGGCCCTACGACCGGTCCGATCTGCACTCTCCCTGGTACGGTTCTCCACCACCTTTCACCGCACTGTACCGCACTGCACCGCACCGCACCGCATTGCACTACGCTGCACCGCACTGCACCGCACAGCACCGCCCTGCATCGCCTTGCACCGCCCTGCACTGCCCTGCTCTGCACTGCACCGCACTGTACAGTCCTGCACTGCCCCTGATGGCGGCGGAGCTTCGCTTCGACGCTGAAGGCCAGCCTCTAGAGTTCGAGGCGTGGATTGCCGACCTCCGGCGTCAACTCACTGGCCAGCGGCAGGATGGTGAGCCGCTTTCCGCACACCTTGACGGTACGCTCCCCTGCCCAGACCCCCCTGCTGTTCTGCCCGCTGACTCCGCACCCACTGAGCGCGAGTCTACTGCAGCCACTGCCCGTGCGCGCTCTGTCTGGCTTTCTCGAGATGCTGTCGCTCAGCTAGCCATTAGCAATGCCCTTCCCCCGTCCAAGCGCCCCCGCTTTAGGTCCCTCACTACTGCCCAGGCTTACTTAGATGCTGTCATCAAGCGCTATTCCACCCCTCCGGCTGCCTCGGTGGGTCGCCTGATCCTCCCGATGCTCTTTCCTGACCTTGCGTCTTTCCCCACTGTCTCTGACCTCGCTGCCCACCTGCGCTCGATAGATGAGACCTGGCGCGCTGCCTGAACTGACGCACAGCTTAGAGCCCACCAGCCGCCCATTACCTCTACCCTTTACCTGCTTGCCACCCGCCTCCCTGACCGCCTTGCTGTCGCCCGCGACCGCTTCCTTAGCATTCACCCCGCAGACCTCACCCTCACTGACTTTGTAGACACCCCTGACTGTGATTGAGACCCGCCACCGCTCCATCGCACAGGCGAGCGGTACCGTGCCGGTCCCTATCTTTCAGGGTTGTGCCCCCGCTCAGTGTACTTTCTCCGACGGCTCTGCCGGCTATGGCTGAGACTGCTGCTCTGCAGCGCAGTTTCGTTCGGGAAGGGCCGCCGCCCCAAGGTTGGGCGCGGCGGAGGAGCGGGGGTGCGGGAGGGGGTGGTGGTGGAGTCGGGTCGTCAGGTGCTGGGAGCGGACGAGGGGACCCTGCCCAGTCCAGCTGAGCCGCCCGGCCCCCTTGCAGTCGCAGCAGCAGCAGCAGCAGCCGCAGCAGCCGCCGCAGTCGCAGCAGCCGCAGCCTTCGCAGCACCTGCCGCAGACGCGGCATGACGAGTGTCCTCCCCGCCCGGGTGGCCCGGCGCTGGCGGTGGTCGGACGCGTGGTGGTGGTGCCGAGTGGTGGTTCTGGAGGCGGCGTTGTCAGTACCAGATCCAGACCGGTCCTCGCCGCGGCTTCGTTTGCGGTAAGATCGGTCACTCCACTCCCCGCTGTTTTCGTCGCCTGGACGGACCTGTTCGGTTAGCGCTTCGGCCCGTCGCCAGACCTCCCGGACTAGCACAGTTTGCTTAGTCGTAAGATTCAGATTTTTGACATGGACATGGATGCCATTGTTTCTGCTCTGCATGTGATGTATGCTGATGACTCTAGTGTGCTTCCCGCTTATTACTCACTGTCGGATAGTGTAGGTGTGCCTAGCTTAGCCTCCCCTGCTGCGTCAGGCGTAGGATCCCCTGCTTTGTGTAGTCTTGGTGCTTCCGCCGTCGTTCCGTCGCCAGACGCCTCTGCTTCGCTTTCCTTCACCTTGGACTCTGGTGCTTCCCGGTGTTTCTTCCGCGACTTCACCACACTGACGCCGCTTCCCTGTTCCTGCTGCAGTTTCTCTTGCTGACCCCTCCGGCGGTCCGGTAGTCGCCCGCAGTTCCACCACCCTTCCCTGTCCGGCGGTTCCTTCGGGCACTCTCACAGGTCTGCATATCCCCTCGTTCTCCAGGAACCTAGTTGGTGTCGGCTGCCTCCAGGACCTTGGCGTCACCACTACGTTCTCTGGTCACGAGCGGTATGCTGTCTGTACCGAGGCCGCCACGGGTGCCCCCCTGTCCACGTTCCCCCGGGACCCGGTGTCCGGCCTGTTCACTCTGGACACCGTGACCCCCCCGGCTGGAGCGCTCCCTCAGGTGGCTGCGTCTACCCAGGTTGCTGCTGCCTGCTCCTGTCGGTCCCTCACTCACCCGACTCTCCTTTGGCACAACAGCCTCGGTCACCCTGTGCTCCCGCGTCTGCGTCACATGTCCCAGCACGGTCTTGTCCTTGGTCTCCCAGGTTCTCTCCCCGCGTTTCCCTCCTCCCCAGCCCCACCTTGCACGCCCTGTGTCGAGGGTCGGCTTCGCCGTGCCCCTCACTCCTCCTCGTTTCCCCCTACCGCCGCGCGCTGCTGCAGACCCTGCACCTGGAAGTCTGGGGCCCCGCCCCCGTCCCAGGGCCGCATCGCGAGCGCTACTTCCTTGTGCTAGTCGACGACTTTACTCGCTACACCACAGTCTTTCCCCTGGAGCGCAAGGCCGACGTGCCTGGCGCTCTCATCCCCTGGCTTGTCTCTGCGCGTGTCCACCGTGGTCTCCCTGTCTTGCATCTTCACTCCGACCGGGTGGCGAGTTTGCCTCAGGTGTCCTTGGTCGCTTTTGTCGTGCGGAGGGCATCACCCAGACGTTCACCCTACCGGACTCCCCACAGCAGAAGGGGTCACTCGCACGTTTGGTCATGGAGGTTGCTCGCACCTCCATGATCCATGCGGTGCACCCCATTTTCTGTGGCCGTTCGCTGTGCGCTACGCTTCTCACCAGCTTAACCTGTGGCCGCACCCTCAGCAGCCGCAGGTTTCGCCGACCCGTCTTTGGACTGGGTCTCCTGGTGACGCGTCTGCGTTCCACGTCTGGGGCTGCCTTGCTCACGTCCGTGCCTCCGGCACGGACAAGCTCACTGCCCGCACCCTTCCCTGCGTCTTCCTCGGCTTTCCCCTTGACGCGTCCGACTGGCACTTTTACCACCCGCCGTCTCACCGCTTCTTTCACTCTCGCGACGTCACCTTTGACGAGTCGTCTCCTACTACCGTCGCTTCCCCCACCGCGGTCCCCCGGTTACCCCCCCCCTGTTCCTGGTCACTCCTTCCCCGGTAGTCCCTGCCCCCCCCCCCTCCTCCCCGTCCTGCCCCCTCTGTGTGTCCCACGTCACCCCCCTTCCATCGGTGGACCGGTTGAGGAGTCTTCTGACTCTGGTGGCCCTGCTGCGCAGTCCTTGCCGGCCGCCCCTCCCCCGGCGTCCCCTCCCCAGTCCCCTCCTCCACCGCCTTCGCCGCCGCTGCAGCCGTCGTTGTCGCTGCCCGCCGCCGCCGTCGCCAGCACCCGTTTCGTTGACTCGGGGTGCTGGTGTGGAGTGTGCCGGTGGTAGCCGAGGAGCCGCTTGCCAGTCCCGGTGTCGCCGTTGTGCAGCCGCAGCAGCAGTCCCCGCCGATGTCAGCCCTTCGCCGTCTCGGCCTTCCGTCCTCTGACCCTAGCGGCTGTTCCTCTCCGCCCGTCTCCTCCTCTTCCCGTCTACGGCCCTGTGTTCCCTCCGCGGACTCGTCCCCGGCCCGTCTTCCTCCTCGTTCCCTCCTGTGTCCCCTCCCCTGTCTCCTGACCCGACTCCCTCCGTCGCACGTCTGGTCTCACCGTCCCTCCCGTGCTCGTCCTGCCTCGCCTGTCTTGCGCTCCCACCCTATGTTGCTTTCGTTTCCCACGCGTCTCGTCCTCCCTTCTCCCGTCGCCTCCTCCGTCCTCCCCTTGTTGTTGCACCCCCCCCGCTGTCTGACTACCTTCGTGCCGCTCGTCCTCTTGTTCCTCGGGTCCTTGCCTCTCTCGTTATTGACACGTCTGTTCCGGTCTCGTGCTTTGACGCTCTTGTTGCTGCGGTCGCTGACTTCGCCTCTACCCGCCGCCTTGAGTACGCCACCGCTCTGGTCTCAGACCCTGCCTGTCCTCCGTCTGTCGGGGGCCCTTACGCCGAGCTGGTGGGTTGCCTCATGTACCTGATGACTTGCACTCGCCCAGATCTCGCGTACCCTCTCAGCATCCTGGCTCGCTTTGTGGCCACAGGCAGACACCGACCGCAGCACTGGTCTGCCGCTAAGAGGGTTTTGCGTTATCTTGCTAGTACATCGGGCATGGGGTTAGTGTTAGGAGGACGCAGGCCAGTGGTCCTTACTGGACACCACAGACGCTTCGTGGGCAGACGATGCCGAGACACTCAGGTCTACCCAGGGCTACTGCTTCAGCCTTGCTCAGGTGCCGTCTCGTGGAGAGCTACCCGCTCCTCGTCTGTTGCTCAGTCCAGCTGTGAGGCTGAGATCTACGCTGGTGCCATGGCGGCACAGGAGCTCCGCTGGCTGACCTTCTTGCTCACTGACTTAGGTGAGCGGCCTAGCTCTGCCCTGGTCCTGTTCGCTGACAACAGGGCCATGATCCTCCTGTGTCAGGAGCCTCGACTCGAGGGCAGAGCGAAGCATATTCAGCTACGATACTTCCTCCTGCGCGAGCTACACAGCAGACGGCCAGGCTCGCGTAGTACACTTGGCCTCAGGTGCCAACACAGCTGATATCTTTACGAAGGCGCTTGCGCCTAAAGATCATCAGCGGCACCGCGTACAGCTTGGTCTAGTTCCTGTAGCCTCTCACTTGCTAGGGCCTTGACTTTGTACTATCCTTTATATGCATACTCAGACTGGACTTGTGTCCTCTCCCAATGGCTGGACTAGTAGTGCCGCCCCGGTCTTGTTCTTGCCTTGTCTCAACTCCGTCTGACTGGTCTTTTAGACCCTTGCCTCAGAGGTTGGACTAGTAGTGCCGCCCTGAGCTGCTTGTTCAGGTCATTCCCCTATGCAGTCTAGGGTGTGTCAAACATAATAACTCATGTTTGTATAGACTGTATAGGGTCGCCTCTTAGAGGGTACAACACTCTTAGGTATATACCCTTGTACTCTCTCTCTCTACCTTAACACTTCAGTTCTAAGAGCTGTTTCATCTCATGAGAAGAATATACCACATCAAGTATATTCTCACGCCATTAAAGCTGATTGAGGTAAATACGGTATGGGTAATTGGTGTCAACTAACAAATATATCCTAGTTAATTCATATATGTTTCTATCCTAGCTAGGTCTGCTCTTAGGGGTTACAAAACGTGTACTTGTATCTCCCCTCACTCTCTTCCTAGCCAATCGATTCTCCTTTCATGACATCCTGTAGAGCTAGGTCGTTCCTGTAATAATTTGAAAGGTTAGAATCTATAGACACAAGTACATAAAGTAGAAAGTAATATTGGAAGTACCTCCAGTAACAACCAGTATTAACAAGTTGTAACACCAGGGTCAGTATTACGGCCTTGTGATACTTCAAGACTTAACCAAAGATCTTTGCTGGAATGGTAATCTAGTAAGACAGCGGAAGTCTTAGAACTTGTAAGTGTTGACCAGAATTTACTGAAAAACAAGTTAATAATTGAAGTCATACAAGCTACATTTATATCTGCTGGAAGTACATGTTCGGTATAATGTACCTGTTCAAAACTATTTGCGCTATGCGCTATAACCACTACTGAAAGAGCGCGACTGTTCGCGTGACTGAAACGGCTTGCTGACGTAACCATCCAGACGAGCGCTATTTGCTGACGTCATTCTACGGATGTTAACTATAGTGTAACTCGACAATATCTATCGGAATTGCTTACAGAAATGCTTAAGTACGATTTCATCACAACACTCCCCTTCATTTCTGGAAGTCCGATAGTGTCACTTCCTGATAATTCAGCGGAGTTCGTTGCAGTACTGGACTTCTGACGTGTCAGCTTCTTGGTGAGAAAATCTGCAGCCATTTCATTGGTCGAGCAGTAGACCAATCACATTCTCCCCTTCTCGACTTCATCTTTCACGAAGAAGTATCGTACCAAAATGTGTTTCGTCCTGTTGGCGAAACCAGGTTGGTGCGCAATTCTGATTGCACTTTGGTTATCGCACTGCAGAGTGAACTGTGTACTTGTCGTCAATGTCGCTTCCTTCTGTAGTTCTTGCAGATAGAGCCCTTCGCGAGTAGCTGTCAGGCAACTATAAACTAATCGGCTTCAGCATATGACAGAGCTACGAGCTCTTGTTTTGTAGAATTCCAGCAGATAGTCCCAATAGGTTCGAGACGATAGACGAAGCCGGTGCGAGATCGACGATTAGAAGTATTTGTTGCATGATCAGCATCGACGTGCCTGTTAAGATATAGAGCTTTCGTAGTCCGAATTGATACGTAAGTCCGACTTCAGGTGTCGAAATGAAGTACTGTAGAGCGCGAAGAAAGATCTAGCCGATTC